>OZ025293.1:419297645-419861229 GCA_964019185.1 Maratus speculifer
TGTACGATGTACCGTATATGCTGTTTTGTGTAATACGTATAACTGCCGATACCGAATTATACGTATAGCAAATACGTATTTCGTATAATACGTATTATACGTATACTCGCATAAACGTATAATAGGGAGCTCTAATACCATTGCAGACGCTGCTGGCAATGGCGTCGTGTTAGCGCAGGAACGTACTTAGCCCGTCGGCTTCGTAAGCCATACGCAACATAGCCGTGGCACTGTGTGTAGAGAAACGCTGTCTGGATTGCCACTGTTGTAGTTATGGGCGATTTCGGTTGTTGGAACTCTTCAATGAAGACGAATAATGGGTAACAATACCCGCTCTTCTTTGGAATCAATGCGCCAAGGGTGACACAACAGACTAGAGACTTCACCATCCATGCACCACATCTGATCCGGGCTCACAATGACTGCATGTGAACAGCCCACCAAAAGTGCCACTTCCCAGTCAATGAGGCATAACTATTTTACTTTTATCAAAGTCTGATTAATTTGCTGCTTTTTCCGTTATCTGGCTAATCGTGCAATGTTTTAAAATACAATGCATGGGCATTTCATCTACTCCAATATCAGCCATGCACGTGCAGTGGTTTTGTTTCTCGAGAGTTCGTTGTTTTTGGTGGAGGGGGGTCATAATGTAATGGTTCTTTTGTGTATATTTGATCACTTGTCTAATTACTGTATAAACCAATTGCTAAAAAAAACCAATACGAAAAGAAAAACCCACATAATAAGCTGAAACTAGTGTTATTCTATTGAAGTGAAAAAACTTCTTTAAAACACCATCAAATAAATAAAACTGCACAAGGCCTTTCGAAATGACATCCATAGTAGCATAGTAGACGCACGTCGTTTTGCGCCTGACGAAGAAAGACTAAGTTCTTTCAAAAGGCCTTGCGCAATTTATTTATTTTATGGTGTTTTAAAGAAGTTTTTTCACTTCAATTGAAAATAAAAACACTTTTTTTTTCATTCATGTATTAACATTATCAACATCTATTAACATCATCGCACATTATCATACATAATATTTTTAGATTATGAAATTAATATTTTCTTTCTAATATGTTACTTTTTTTATTATTTACAATTAAAAATGTCTTGAATCACAGATCATTGTTCTCTTTTTTCAAAAAGTTGAATTAAAAAAAAAAAACGAAACTTTTTAAACATTTTATCGATAGAGTGCAAATATTGAAGTCAATGATAAAAATCGTTTTAAGAGTAGAGTGAAAATTCGAAGTCGATAATAAATTTCGTTTTAAAAGTCGAATTCAAATCCGGTTGATAAAAATAATATTCAGGATAAAATGCAAATCCTAATGATCAAAGTCATTTTAAGAGTAGAAGGAAAATTCTCAAGACAGCGATGAAAGTCATTTTGAAAAGTAAAATATTTAATTTTAAAGACACTGATAAATTCCTTTTAAGAGATTAAATTAGTATCAAGTTATGTTGAATTGGTTAAAACATAAGTTGCATAAAGCATTATATTTTACTTTTATTTTTGATTTCTTAAATTCTAACTGTACATCTATCATCTGCCATATTTTTTAAAATAATGTCTCTTTACATTTAATAATTTTACCCCAAAATAGTGTCAAAACTTGTAAATTACTATTTAAAATAAGGTATTTTGGTGTAATATCGCCAGGTTGCGTAATAACGTCAAGTGCTAATATTACGCATAATTATGAAATAATCCCGTAAATGGCACATATGACCTCTGCGTAGAAGGACTTTGAGTCATGTAAAACACAAACAATAGCTTAAAGTTATTTTGTTTTATTTGTAAACTTTATCGCTCGTAGAAGCAACTAAAATTAATGTTTGATCTAAAATTTGCGAGGTAAGTTCTGTATATATACTCATAATATATATTCAGAAAATAATTGTATATTTCATAAATTCGTTTGGTGTTTGTACCTGCACTGTAAAAACAAAATACCCAAATTGGGTTGAAAGATTTTTGGGTACAGCATTGTTCCAATTTGGAAAGTTCAGTTTGTAGCACAAAATCGTTTTAAAAAAGTCTGATTTTTAATGATATCAAAACAAGTAATATATCTTAGATAGTATATACATTATACCTCAGAAAGTTTGATTAATTTAATGTTAATAAAGATCTGCTCTGTTTTGAACCATTTTGGGTTACCTATTTTGGGAACAATACTCTTCCATTTTGGAATCCTTACTGTACCATTTTAGGAACATTACTATACCCAGAAATCTTTCAACCCAATTTGGGTCTTCAATTTTTACAGTGTGAACGCATCACTTGTGCACATACGTTCCTATACAATAAAGGATTGTTACAGCGTTCTGCATTAGCTCTTACAGTTTCTACCATGAATTCACAATCACCCTGTATATATCTTAAAGATGACAATTCCTATGCACTCTTTGAAAAAAATAATATAAATAAATTAAAAAAAAATAGTAACTCGCTAACAATCTCACCGCTAACTATGATACCTATAAAATATAAAAACAACTTGCAAAAAAATATACAAGTATATACAGCAAGCTATAAACTTAATAAATTACTTATAATTCAAAAAATGAAACTTTCCAAAAGTAATTATTGTACATTGAATAGAATTGTTTATACATTTCTAAAGGGAGGGAGTTTATGGAGGAAAAATAATTTATCGATTAGAATGTAAAATTCCTTTCCCTCAAATAATTTTTCTCTTCATAGAAAAAAAAAAAAAAAAAAAAAAAAAACGATTTTTTTATTAAGAGCAATTTTGTCATCATTTCCATATCTAATTAGTTCTTATCACTAGTAAAAACTAGTGAAACAAAAGAATAAATCAAATGATTTAACATAAAGAGGTCACTCATTTGAATTCTTATCCCAGCGATAAAATATCAACTAGCAATGAAATTGTTTTCTTTTGATTAAGAAAAACGTGAAAAGAAATGATAAGCAAACTGAACTTATCTCTTAGAAAATGCCAGGAATACTTTTTTATACTTTCTGGGCTATCTCCATAAAATTTTATTTCGAACAAAAAGAAAATTTGAATAAAATAGTCCTCGTGAAAAAATAATTCCTTTTGAAAAGAAATACAAATATATATATATTTGAACTTGTTATAAAAAAAATGGAAAAGAAAATGTACATACCGATAGCAAGCAAAGTTATTACACTGAAAAAGTTGTCTAATAAATAGGCAGAAATTTTCAAAAATTTAACTTAAGCAAAATATTGAAAATGCGTGTATTTCTAATGTTACTTTATGTTCATCTACAATGTAAATATAGAATTTTTTTTCTATTCGACGGTGTAAAAATTGAAAATGTGAGGTATTTAGACTTTTTAGAAATTGCAATAAAAGTTAATAAGTTAAAAATTGCACGTCAAACTTAGCAAATGAGGTGGGTTCGTACATTATAAGGAGGTTTTTAAAATATTCAGATATTCAATGACAAGACAAAAAAGAATAAAGTTTTCAAAGCACAAAGAAATTGGTTCATCAAGTTCTTAAAAATAGCCGTAATTCGATTGGAAATAAAATGATGGAAGAGGATAGTTACAGACGGAAGTTAGAAAATTTCTGTTGAAAAACAGACGCATCATGATTCGGAATCTCAAAAATAAAAATCAAGACCGTGATCATTGGCTTTACCTCATTTGTAAGAAAAATAAAATATCAGAAATGGCTCAATGTTCAGACTTCTAAATATGGCTCCATGTCATGTGCGCTGGAATAAAAAATGAACAAAATAAATTTATGTGAAAGCCCTGTATGACTTCTTACATCATATTTAAGTAAGTAGTAATTACTTCCATAATTTACATTCTTAACTACCTAGAACTTTGATTTAAGTTTTGATTACATTTTGATTTGAAACAATTACACTTAACTTCAAACTTTTGATTTCATTAAATTGCATTGCTGTTGATTCTTTTTATTGTTTCAGTAATCGAAAACTTACCTTATAATAAAATTAATTATATTCCCTTCTCTTTATGTCCTTATATTGTTTCGTCTAATTTAGGAGACGTGGTCCAGCTTAGACAACCAGCTGCTGAATTTAGACCACTTTTGACAAATTTTTCAAATTAAGAATGATGTTGCTCTAAAGATTTATTGAATAATTAGATGAATAGCTTGATAATACATAGCAAAATTTTATGCATATACCAAAAATGAAGTGGACCAAATTCGGCTACTTTTCCGTACAGTTTATCTCCACAAAATAAACTATTTTTTACTATCGTCCTAGCTGACAATTTCTTCCATTCAATAAACAGATTTTTATTTTTACAGAGCATGCTTGTTTACCTGTATAATTTTCTCGATAATTCTCGTCTATAATTTCACTAGCTTCCCTTATAGATTTAAATGTGACTCCATAATTTCGATAGAAAATGCGGCTTTTTTGGGGAGTATGTGTACTACAGCCTTAAACGTTTATATAATAATAATTTCCCATACCATTGTTTTATCGTACCAAACATAGAATGTTAATCTCGTAAAAAAAAAGTTTAAAAAATGTAAATACATTTTCCTTTCTTTTATGCTATGCTGAAATAAATATCTATTATGTTTTACCTGAATGAAACAAAAAGCTGACATGATCTCTCTAAGTGATTTTGTTTCAAAGCACTTTGATATTTTTGGACGTGTTAGAACTCAATTTCTTCCAGAACATTATATGGGAAAAGTTTTATATGAATTTAATCCGCACTTTATACCGATAAGTCCCTATTTCCAAATAAAAGAGATATAAATCCTCGACATACTTTATTTTTTTCGGTCTTCTGTTCGTAGAAAATACGTTTTCTACAATGCTAAAAGAGATATTCTAGAAAAAAAAATAACGCAATGCATGTAATGTGAAATAAATTTATTTTTGAAACAAAATAACACGCCATCGTTTTCTCAGATAACTTTGTAAATATCTTTTTTCACATCTGGGTAAAATACTTAACCCCTTCAGGTGCAAACTGCTTCTGTTGCTAAAGTTTCAAAATGGTTGATTGAGAATTGGATTTTAAAATAAATTATATAAAATTAAGTAAAAGCGTTTCTTGGGGTACGTGTTTATAAAGCGAAAATTCAGTTTAAAATTCTGGTGCCAATGTGGCATTTGGGAATTAAAATTAAGTGGAACATATAATATACCGTCGCTCTTCAAGGGTTTAACTAATAAAAAAAAATGCTTTGACTATAAAAAGTTTTTAAAATAAAAAATAATACCAACTTCAATCGAATGCTTTTTAACTTACAACAGTAATATATTGGCCAATCAGCTGCTCTCAGCACTTATCCCTGTATCTGGCATTTTATTAAATAAAGTTTCGAAATAATGAAAAATATGTCTATTTTTCATGGTTACTTTGTTGACAAAATTACCGTGCCATAAAAATTTCTAAATTCGGTATTTTAGAAGACATATATGAAGCAAAAAATGATCTTAGAAACAAGAAATAAAAGAAATGCAATACTGGTGAGTGTTTCTAAATGTTTCTTTGTTATTAAACATTTCGCTCCCTGTGCCCCCATTCAGGAACTCTGTTCTTTTACTTATAAACACCAAAATGTCTGATTTTTTTAAACATATTTACACACTTTTTAATAGCTGAATGATTTTACATTGGAAGCAAACAAGTAATTGCCTGCATCTAAGTTGAATTCCTCATAAAATAAATGTAATTTTCATCTGAGTTTGTAAAATGCTTTAAAATGTCCAAAAGACAGTGTGATCAAGAAAGTGATAAATTTTCAAAAGTATTTAACTTAAACTTTTTTCAATATTTTTTGGGGGGGATTTGTAGATGATTTACTTGTTTAAAGATCTTCAATTTGTGATTGCGTTAATTTAAGTTAATGTTATTAAACTTATATTTTAAGGGGGTTTGTAGTTTTAGATCTATATTTTGAACCTAAATTACTAAGCGTCTAAATGATTAATTTCACAAAAGATATTTTTATGTCCTTTAAAATGTCATTTTGTTTAAAAACAAACAAACAAACAATGAATAAATATTTGTATTTTTATTTTAGCTTCGGAACTGAAGAGGTTATAGTAAATATGTCGAATAAAATTCTGAGTTTGTTACACAAAAAGTTACAGTCGGTCAATAAAATGTACATTTAATTCATAAAATATTCCAGGGAAAAAAAGCAAATAGACGTTCAACTTGAATATGTCTTCTTTTTATTTACGTTAAATAAAGGCTTAAGGTTTCGTCTTCATACTGGAATCGTACTAAACTCTGAATTTTTTCAGTGCGAACAACTTTTCGACATAATTCTTTTGGTGGGGGGAAATTTTACCTTAAGACATTATATGGAGAGTCATTCGGTTAAGTAGTTTAGGAATTATAAAAGATTTAAATTTGAATTGGTAATTTATATATAATAATTAACTACATAAACTAACTAACTATATAATAATTAACTACAATAACATATTTAAATTTTGTAAAGATTGACCAATTTTTACTAATGTTAACTTTTAAAAACTTCAAAAAAAAAAAAAAAAAAAAAAAAAAAACAGTCTGACAAACAAGCATTTAGTATGAATGCTTGCATGGATTTTTGATTTGACATTCTTCCTCTCTGGAGCGTTGAAATGTTTCCTCTCATGAAAAAATTAGGATTTTATACGGATTAAATGTCTGTAGAAGTGCTATTCCCCAAGGATTCCATAATGCCTCCACCGGAACTACAAAATCCCTCCCGCAGAAAAATGTCTGAATTCTTCATTATCGCAATGTAACCAAAAAAAAGAAGACCAGTGTTGATACGATATTGTACTTGTAGTGTATTTAATTATTTTATATTAAAATTAATAACATCAATAAAGATCAATGAAAATATGCGAATTCTGTCAAAAAATCGCTGAAAATACCAGAATTTTGTCGAAAAATCGCGGAAAATACGCAAATTTTGTCAAAACATCGCGGAAAATACGCGAATTTTCTCGAAAAATCAAGAGAAATAAACAAATTTTCTCGAAAAATCAAGAGAAATAAACAAATTTTCTCGAAAAATCAAGGGAAATAAACGAATTTTCTCGAAAGATAGTCGAAAATACGCAAATTTTCTTGAAAAACTTGCTATTTTCAAAATAAAACTGCATTTTTTAAGAAAAGTTGTTTTGTTTATATTAACTGCTTATAGATAGCGCCAAATCCAAATTTAAAAAACAAAACACAAAGCTTCTTAATTCATGCCTAAAAGCATCGAACTAAAAGTCTATCATATGCCCATGATTAAAGCCACTGCCGAATCATACTTTTAATAAAAATAATGTATTTTAAAATTTAAAAAACTTCAATATTTAATTTTAATGCTTTGTGAAATCTTCAGAAATTGAGTTTCATTTTGCTAATTATTATTATCGTTATTGTAATATCGTAAATACTGCTCTTTGTTTTGAAATTAAAATTTGTTAAAAAAACTAAATATCAAGTTAAAAAAAAAAAAAAAAAAAAAAAAAAAAAAAAAAAAAAAACTTTATCATTTGTATTTGTAAAAATCTATTGTTATTTTTTAAATGTCCTTTTCTACAATACAAACTCTTCAATACTAAAATCTTCATTCTGTTTGTATTATTATGAAAATAAAATGAAAATGAAAATTCCGTCATTTTTGACGGGGTTATTATACTAGTATTTACATAAAAATATCGCCGGAACTATTGCTATTATGCTCGAAATGGTTCTTCTAATTAAATATTTAGCAGGTATTAACCCCTTGGGGACGAGCGGCACGTATACATGCCGTAAAAAGTGCTCAGAATTCTTCTTTATCCCCATCAGTATTATTTTACTTTAAAATTTGACTTATTTAATTGAGGCCCCAACAATGTCTGAGTGATGTGTTCTCAAAGCTGGTAGACGGGAGGTGCTGGGTTTGAACCCAATCGCACTCGTCAGCCTAACCGTTCGGAGTTTCCCGTATTTTTCTTCGAATCTTGGGTAAACGTGCGTAAATACAGGTTAGGTTCCTTTAGAAAGACTCCCACGGAGCCCCTGCCCCTATAGCCTGTATCCCTCTTGCAGTTAATCGGGCGTCATAAATAACACCTTACACCTTATTTAATTGAAGCATTTTCTCGATTTAATAAGGCACGAATACTGATTTTTAAACCGGTTACAAAATATTAAAAATTTCGCAAAATGCTCCCGTTGAAAAGGGTTTAACATTTCGCTTGTTATACACTGTAAAATAAAATCTGTAAAGTTACTAAACTTTTTCTAGAAAACTGGGATTCCAAGAACTTCTCATGTAAAGTTTACAGGAATTTTTCATGTAACCGATTCTGAAACTTGAATTTTTGCTGTTACCGTTACAGGAAATGTTTTTGGAATCCCAGTTTCCTAGAAAAAGTTAAGTAACTTTACAGATTTTTTTTTTTACAGTGTAGAGCAACACTGGCTAAGCATACTGTACATGCCAAGCCAATTAATAATATAAAAATCATAAAAAATTAAGTTATGAAAATGCAATTATAAAGATGCAAAATGTCGGAAATATAACGGCAAAATGTGAACTAAGATTTGGACATGAAGTAGAAAATATTGCAACAATATTTTTATCAATTTCAACATACTTTAAAAGTATTTATAAATCTTTTCCTAGTTTAAACCAAATTTTGGTGCTCTATAGCTGCCACTATAGGATGGTGAAATCTTGAACCAATTATTTGGAGCTAATGTTGAAGCACAGTTGGAACGAGATAGAAATAGGAAGCTCCAAATGTTGGTGCGAGTTTTCACCATCATATGGTGGCAGATACTGAGCGCCAAAGTATGGTTCGATATAAAGCACAATTTTTAATAGTGTAACGCCACGTTAAGGTTCTACCAATTATTACTGCTTAGTTTTAATTTTGCTCTTTAAAACAAATATGGGATCTGATACAGCAACTTATTTACTATGTAATACAAAAAAAAATTAAGCAGATACAAATATGCATAGTTAAAATACATTTTAGCAGATATGTGTTCATAAAATGTAATGGCATATTTTCTTGACCAGTGATATTTGGCGTTATTACCCACACAGTTGGGTAATAACGCCATGCAGAAAAAGCAATAAAGTAAGATAAATTAATGTCATGTAAAGTGTCCAATTTTAAAGATACAAACTCTACAGCTCTATAAATTGACAGATATGAAAAAATTTCCAGCACTTTGAGCATATGAATTTCTTTTTATCCTTTTTGCTTTTCAAGAATGACAATAATCCTCTCTCAAGCATAAAATAAAAAATAAACTCTCTTCGGAAGTAGTTCCAAATTTGAAAAGAATCAACCGGAGTAATTGCGCCTGTATACATGATGATTCTAATTTTTTTTTACAATAAAAGAGGGGTGATAGTACACATCAAGACAAACAATATTAAATAGGAGACCAAGGGTCCAAAACGTTTTCCAAAGGAGATAACCGCCATTAAAGTTTAGGGACCAAAATTTCAAATAAACATAAAAAGCGAAAAAATCGGTCGATTGATTTGCGGTTTTCACTAAAATTATTCTTTATATCGGCATTTTCTTAAAATTAAATTATAAAGATAAATTTCAAAAAATGCCGATAGAGGGCGCTTTAGACTTAGGAGTAACGAACAACTATTTTTTGCCAGTATTTTTTGCTTCTCATTAAATGTTTTCGTAAGCTTAGACTCCAACTTAAATTTTGAGCTGGAAATCTGAATAGTGGGGAGTGCTTAAGTAGCACCAACTGAGCTGTGTTCAGAGGGTACAAATTTCAAATGATTATAAAAAACGGAAAAATTGGTCGATTGATTTGCGGTTTTCACTAAAACTATTCTTTATGTAGGTATTTTCGTGAAAATAAATTATAAAGATAAATTTCAAAAAATGCCGATAGAGGGAGCTTTAGACTTTGGAGTAACGAACAAGTCTTTTTTGGCGTTATTTTTTGCATCTTATTAAATACTTTCGTAAGCTTAGACTTAAATTTTGAGCTCAAAATCTGAATAGTTGGGAGTGGTTAAGTAGACAAACTGAACTGTGTTCAGAGGGTTCAAATTTCAAATGATTATAAAAAACACAAAAATTGGTCAATTCGTTTGCGGTTTTCGCTAAAACTAATTTTTAAATCAGCATTTTCTTGAAAATAAATTTTAAAAATAAATTTCACAAAATGCCGATAGAGGGCGTCTTAGGCTTCGGAGTAGCGTAAAACTATTTTTAACCGTTATTTTTTTTAATCTCATTAAATGCTTTCAAATGCATAGACTTAAATTTTGGGCTCAAATTCTGAATTGTTGGGAGGGGTTAAGAAGCGCAAACTAAAGTGTTATCAAGAGTTTAAATTTAATCCTCCCCCTCCTCGAACACAATTCAATTTTTCGCTACTTAAACAATCCCAACTATTCAGAATTTCAACCAAAATTTAAGTCTATGCATTAGAAAGCATTTAATGAGATTAAAAAAATAACGGTTAAAAATAGTTGTACGCTACTCTAAGGCCTAAGGCGCCCTCTATCGGCATTTTGTGAAATTTATTTTCAAGAAAATGCTGATTTAAAAATTAGTTTTAGCGAAAACCGCAAACGAATCGACCAATTTTTGTGTTTTTTATAATCATTTGAAATTTGAACCCTCTGAACACAGTTCAGTTTGTCTACTTAACCACTCCCAACTATTCAGATTTTGAGCTCAAAATTTAAGTTTAAATCTAAGCTTACGAAAGCATTTAATAAGATGCAAAAAATAACGCCAAAAAAGACTTGTTCGTTACTCCAAAGTCTAAAGCGCCCTCTATCGGCATTTTTTGAAATTTATCTTTATAATTTATTTTCACGAAAATGCCTACATAAAGAATAGTTTTAGTGAAATCCGCAAATCAATGGACCAATTTTTCCGTTTTTTATAATCATTTGAAATTTGAACCCTCTGAACACAGCTCAGTTTGTGCTACTAAAGCATTCCCCACTATTCAGATTTTGAGCTCAAAATTTAAGTTTGAGTCTAAGCTTACGAAACCATTCAATGATTTGTAAAAAATACCTGCAAAAAATAGTTGTTCGTTGCTCCAAAGTCTAAAGCGCCCTCTATCGACATTTTTAAAAAATAATCTTTATAATTTAATTTCAAGAAAATGCCGACATAAAGAATAATTTTAGTGAAAACCGCAAATCAATCGGCCGATTTTTCCGTTTTTTATCTTTATTTGAAATTTTGGTCCCTAAACTTTAATGGCGGCTATCTCCTTTGGAAAACGTTTTGGACCCTTGGTCTCCTAATTAATATTGTTTGTCTTGATACTATCTTGATACTATCTTGATTGTTTGTCTTGTACTATCACCCCTCTTTTATTGTAAAAAAAATTTAGAATCACCCTGTATTGCATTATTACCACGGTATACTTATTGCGCAGTCTATATTAAACTACAAACTGCTTCGCAAACACATCCAAAATCTTCCACAACATTTTGTAAGTACGTGAAATACACTAGAAATTTATATAATAAAGAAAATATATCCTAATAAATATATACCTTCAGGTAATAGAACTTAACTCGCAAATTTTAGATCTCGCGTTGACTTTTACGTGCTTCTTCCAGCGATAAGATATACAAAGCGAACACATTAACTTTAGCACTTGTTTGTGATTCAGATTACTCAAAGCCTTTCTGCGAAAAACTCGCATGTTTCATTTGCTGAATTCCTTCATAATTACTCATAATATTAGGACATGGCGTTATTATCCATCCTGGCGTTATTATCCATCCTGGCGTTATTACCCACCCTGGAATTATTATCCCAGGACACTTTATGTAACTAAATTTTATCCAAGTGTTTATATATACTTTAATTCATGTGTTTGATGAAACTTTACAAGACATTTTTAGCTCTCCGAAAAATTGTACTTTACAGCTAAAAACTCTATTAACTCTTAAATTATTAGACCGATTTCGATGAAAAAAATTTAGTTGTACAGCATAAATATAAGATCATATTAGTAGACAGTTTTTTTTAAAAAATTTTAATTAGTTTAAAAAAAAAAGAAAGTTCTAGAAAGTGGAAATTTTTGAAAAATTGCTATTGCTCTAAAATACAAAATTTTAGTCTTAGAAAAAATTGCCTGCCATAAAACTTGAGCATAATCCAGTGAATATGGATTCAAAACTTCATCAAAATCGGTCCGGTAGTTCCTGAAGAAACCTGTCTTCAATTTCGCATATTTCCCATAGGATTGCATTCCCGTAAAATAAATTTTCAACCTATTATGTGTTTTATTACAAAATTAAATTTCTGCATACTCTATTGCATATATACAAATTTATAGACCAAATACAGATATGAACAAAAGAACTGGAGTTCTTTTCGGAAGGTAATCCTTAAAATTAAATGGGTTTTCAAATGTGTTAAGCGTTTTGTTATTGTATTTACCTAATTAACATGAACCTTTTGTGTTAAAATATTCTGGTAATGTTTTTTTTTTTTTCATAATCTATCCTTGGTGCATGATTTTCTTTTCTTGCTATTATATTTTGTAATTGAGAAAAATAGTTTTCCAGTATTAACTACACTGTAAAAAAAAATCTGTAAAGGTACTAAACAATTTCTAGGAAACTGGGATTCCAAGAACTTTTCATGTAACGCTAACAGGAAAAAGCCATGTAACCGATTCTAAAACTTGAGTTTTTGTTGTTACCGTTACAGGAAAAGTTCTTGGAATCCCAGTTTCCTAGATAAAGTATAGTACCTTTACAGATTTTTTTTTACAGTGTACTAATTGAAGGGGGTAGGGGTATTTTACTCCCTTGCACAATCAAGAATTTAAATTCACTTGAAGAGGTATAAAAGTTTCGTATTTGTATTCAGATTCTGGTAAATCTTTTATTTTAAAAAAGTTACATAATCCATGTTCAGTACATAATTTTTTTTCTTCTTTTTATATTTTGCAATTATGAAAAATAGTTTTACTATATTAACTGTCATAGGGTTTTTTTTTTCTATTCTTTGATACAATCAGGGATTTAAGTTCGTTTGTAAAGATGAAACACTTTGATCAATGAGAATCAAATGGATTTTTTTTTAATGTTTTCCAACATCGTTGAAAAGTGCTTGTAAACTGGTTTTGTCTCTCCGTGATCTAACTCGAGTAAATACATTTTATGTCCATTAATGACTGGACACTTTTAATTTCAGACATTTGTTGAATATTTAAAAATATACTTGTCGGATTCTTCTGGAACTTCAGGATTGCAAAGATCATGTTAGACCTCCTATTTATCATCGTCCATTTGATAAGCAGTACAATTCGAAGGCCGATAAAAAACCAAAAGAAAATAATATTATATGAGATTACCCTATACATTAAAATGCACAAAATGATCTATCGCCGCAGAGTATAAATATGTGGATACCTTCCGCTTATTTTTGTAAGAATAGCAGGTATATTCATAAAGATCTAGCGATTTTTTTATTTTCAAAAAATTCTGGCATGTTTTTAGCTTATATCAAAAAGTGTTTTCAAAAAACTTAACGTTCGTTTCAGAAAAATAGGCAAAATGTTATAGAAATGATAAAGTTCAACTGGAATATAAATATATTAAATATTTTATGAAGTATGAGTAGTTGTATGAAATAATTTTTATCTTCGCATGTGCGAACGATAACAAGGATCTTTTCATATAATATAATAGCAACTCATTAATATAATAGCAACTGAAAATTCAGAAAGATATTAGTAATAGGAGGGAACTCATTTTTAGTTCTCTCAATCAGCTGCTGAATAATAAGGATTTTCCACAAATTGTCAATTTTATTGTTTTTTTTTTTATTTTCAATATTTATGCTTTAGTTGTTCTTGGATAACTACCAGAACGAATCTATTCCATGACAAAAAGATGTATCAAAATCGAAGCATTTATTTCAAATCCTGTCATCTTTTCCGTACAACTCAGTTAATAAAAATTTGACAAATTGTGGAAAATCCCTTATCATTCAGCTTTTTTTAGAGAGAATTAAAAATCAGCTCATTTCTATCGCCGATATCTTTCTAAATTTTCACGATGTTTAACTGGATTTTTTGCTTGAGTTGCTCCATAGAGGTGGCTATTAAATTATGTAAAAAGATCGTTGTTATCGTTCAAACATGCGAGATAAAAATTATTTCATACAATTATTCATATTTCATAAAGTATTTAATATATTTATATTCCAATTGTACTATATTGTTTCTACAACATTTTGCAAATTTGTCTGAAAATGGCGTTAAATTTGGTTTAAAAACCTATATGATATTATCTAAAAACATGCCAGAATTTTTTGAACTTTCAAAAAAATCACAATATTTTCATGAATATACGTGCTATTCTTAAAAAGCAGTGTACATGTAGCACAACATCAACATATTTGTATCATGCAGCGATAGTTGTTTTCGTGCATTTTAATGTACACAGGGATCTGAAATATTATTTTTTCCTTGATTTTTTGCCGCCCCCCCCCCCCTAATATTTCACTTTATTAAATGGAAGTTGATTTAAGAGGTCAAATATAATCTTTATAAGCCTGAAGTTCCAGAAGAATCCGAGAAGAATATTTAAGAAAAGAAGTTGTAAATTGCACGTGAAGCGTAGCAAATGAGGTGCGTTCGTACGATAACGAAGTTTTAAATACACTGCTCAAAACAATTAAAGGATATTGCAGTTTTAGGTGGATTTTGTATCTGGGAAACTTTTTAGCTGATTGATACATGGTCGACAGACATAGTAGGTTATATGAGAATAAATTACACATGTTTGGCAGAAAAAAATGCATTTTATTGCGCATTTGTGTACAAAAGAAAAAAAAACACAATTTGTGCATATGAGAAAAAAAGAATAAGAAAAAGTGTTTTCTTCAAAGAAAATCATTTTCAGTAGGGGGTATGGTTTTCACAGGTGGCCAGCAATGTTGAACAGCTTTGAGGAATGGACTCAATGAGGATATTAATGACGAGTTGGGGTATTCTGCCCCACTCTTCCAGAAGAGCTCTTTCCAGTTCTTGGAGAGTTTGTGGGGGTTGTTGGCGGCCAGAAACTCGTCTTCCTAGAGCGTCCCAAACGTGCTCGATTGGATTCATGTCTGGAGAGCACGCTGGCCATTCTATTTGAACGATTCCTTCCTCGAAAAGGAAATCCTCCACCAGGTTTGCACGATGTGGCCTGCAGTTATCGTCCATTAAAATGAAGTTATCTCCGATTGCTGCAGCGTAAGGGACTACAATAGGTCTGAGGATCTCATCCCTATATCGGCGACCAGTCAGAGCTCCATCTCGAATGATGTAGAGGTCAGTGCGCCCGTCAATAAAGATGCCACCATACACAAACACTCCTCCACCGCCAAATCTGACACTTTCGTGCACGAACGCAGGATTATTCCTACTGCCACGGTCCCTCCAGATGAAAATACGCCTATTATCCGGATGCACAGAAAAACGGGACTCGTCAGAAAACAGAATATTGCTCCATTCATTTCTCCTCCAGTTGACATGCTCGGTTGCCCACTCCCTGCGGTCGCGACGATACCTTGATGTTAATTTAACACATATCATCGGTCGGCGAGCATACAGACCTACAGCATGGAGCCGGATTCGGACAGTCTGAGTTGAAATCGTGGTGCCTGTAGCCGAGCGAAGGTGTTGTTGGAGAAGAGTAGCGTTCATGTTTAGGTGTCTCCTAGCTGTTAACGCTAAATACCGATCTTCATTGGGCGTTGTTGCCCGTCTACGACCTTGCCCTGGTCTTCGGCCTGCACATCTACTCTACAAAAAACGGTTCCAGATAATGGAAATGACATTTTGTGACACTCCAATGTCTTGCGCTACTTCGGCTTGAGTTTGGCCCCCTTCTAACCTACCAACAATTCTCCAAGCTTCTGAATCTGTCAAATGACTTCGCTGAGACATCGTACTCATCGAAACAAAGCAATCACTGAATGCCAATCATCCTTTTTTTCATGCTCTTTTATCCAGTTGAAAATCAAATTTCATTCGCTGCCTCTGAAGCGACGTTTTTGACGTCGAACTCAAAATTTGCATACTTCACAGTTTGAAAACCAGAAAAATTTGCATTTGGGTCATTCCATGTCAAGTGTCCTAAATTTTGGCATGGTTCCCGCTCGACCCCCTTCGATTTTTATGAAATTGATACAGAATATACATGTAGGTATATGATGAACATTTGGAAACTGTTTAGTGCAAAAAGTTGTATAGTTGGAGCACCAGGGGTCCATTTGTACCAATCACTATTTCATGGTTGTAGAAAAAACAGCCAAATCATGAAGTTTGGCATCATATTGCTCATGATATATGAAACTTTACTTATTGAAAATAGGTGATCTAGTACAACTTTTTGTGCTAAAAAATGTAATTGCAGTATTAAAAATCACAAATCAAACCTATCGTGATTACTAGGCGTCAAAGTAGGCCGTACGGCCAATCTGGTTGAATTTTACCCTTACTTTAACATGCTGTAACTACTGCAAATATTATTTTAAAAATTTGTCGCTTTACAAACTAATTACCTATGGATATATCGTAAAGCCGCTGTAGTTGTTTTTTGATTGCCTAAATATTCATTAAATTATTGATGTTCAAAATCTAATAAAAAATTAAAATCGTTGATTTTGCCCCATATTCAAAAGCATATATCTCAAAAGGGACACTTCTGATTTGGTTACAATTAGTACCACTGGAAAGAGCATATCTCAATTTATAAAAAACACTTCATTTCATTTTGGGCCTCTTAGATACAGAAGGAAAATAATAAAATTCAAAAACCTCTTGTACGAGATAATCCAGATACATACAAGAAAGGTATATATTACGACAGGGTCTTTCAACATATTTTGAACCATTCTTTTTTATTACAATGATAAATACATATAATAATTATCAATTTTTCTAGTCACAGTTACTTCCCCTTTACCATTATGAGCGATTTATAAGCGCATTGCCAATGAGTTATATCCAATAACCAGGCAAGACTAGCTCCTGGTTGGGTTTTGCATGATTAACAAGATTTATACAAAAATATTCCTTTTCTCTTTCAGTTTATACTTTACATTACTTTTAAAACATTCTGTATCAAGATATTAGCTCTAGGGATTCTCATGATTATGATCAGAGTCAATGCAGCATTGGCTGTGCTGATAATTCTCAGTGCTATTTGACGACTTATTGTGCACATAAAGGTTTTAAGCTTTTTAAAGAATTTTCCTCTGAAGAACAAGAGTTAATTAATCGCCGAAGTTTATTGCATCTTGAAGAAAATTCTTAAATATACTTTCATCACGAAACATTGCTTTTGCATATTTTGGAGAAATATGAGTTTCTTCAGCGAACATGCTGTAATCCTTTCACTAAAGACAATCATTGCGTACGAAAATCTTTGTGGTCCATCAATTTAGAAAGTTCTAACCATTTGACAGATTTAACTAAGAAAAATGTCAAACCAGGCCAAAAAATAAGTAGATCATGCAGAAAAGAATCCGAAGAAACAAAAGCAGCATGGTCCTCTTCTTCAAGCGAATTGGAGCAAGATGAAATATGTAACAGAAACGTTGAACAAAAATCTAACAGCTATTGATTTATCTCCTTTAAAATTTCAACGAACATCAACAAGAGATATTAAAAGCTATGAAAAGCGAAAGATAAATGAAACTGAAGATGTGATTTCAAAGAAAATAGCTGTTGTTGCTGGTATAGATCTATGTAAATTAAGACAACCTACTACATGCAACCAATGCCTAGACTGATTAGATTACAAACAGCTAATTAAAGAATTGAAGGAGAAGTTAAAACGTCCAGAACAAATACAAATATTAACAATCAGTGGCGCAGCCAGAATTCGGCTTTAGGGGAGTTTTGAGTTTCTAATAAAGGTGATTGCCGGTTATTTGAATTGCCGGTTAATACAATCAGTACTAATTAGAATATTCACTGTATAATAGTTAAATTCAAAGAGCATCTGTGTGGCAGGAAATCATCATTCTTTTAGCATATTATGCCTCAGAAAAGTAATTTAGTTCAAATAAACATTTTTTACTTAACTAATCCATGTAATATGACCTTTCACAGTTTTAAGTTGAATTTTCGCCATTTAATTGAATCACTTTATTAAAAGAAATGGGATTCAATAAAGCGACGAATTCCGAAGTACGCCAAAACATGTAAACATTAAGTTTGGTCTTGATTCATATAAGCGGCAATTATAGCAATCTTTCTTAGCTCTGGGAGGGGTTTTATCCCCAAAACCACCCCCTTGGCTGCGCCACTGTTAACAATGGCACCTCAAAGTTGGACAATAAAAAAAGTTATGGAAGAGTTTGAAGTTTCAGAAAAAATGGTAAAAGCAGCGCGAAAATTAAAAGCAGACATCGGGATATTGGCTTTACCTAGAGCAAAGTTTGGTAAAAAGTTGCCAGAAAACATAAAAGAAAGAGTATTAAATTTTTTTTAAGATGAAGAATTTATTCTAATATGTCCAGGAATAAAAGATTTCATTTCTGTTCGGATAGATGGAAGGAAAGTTCAGATGCAGAAGCATTTATCACTAAGCAATTTGAAAGAAATGTTTGCAGTCTATCGAAGTAGTAATGGACCGGAAATCGGATTCTCCAAATTTTGCGAGTTAAAACCAAAATGGTGTGTGACTGTCTTTGCATCAGGTTCACATTCCCAATCTGTGTGTAAAATGCATCAAAATGTGAAGTTGATGCTAGCAAGCTGCCCAACTGATGTAGATTATAAATTCCTTATAAGTAATACAGCTTGTGACTTGAATTCTAAAGATTCTATGCTTCATCGCTCAAAGAATGTCCTGGAACAGATGATTTAAAAAAAATTTTGGAAAGTATTTTCGAAAATCCAGAAGACGCCGTTGAATTTAAACAATGGGTTCACACAAATCATGATACGTTATAAACGAAGCAGATGACAATTGAAGATTTTATTGAAGAATTGGTATTGAAAATCTCAGCACTTTCTACACATCATTACATTTCACAGCATCAAAGCAAACATCTGACGATGACCAAAGATACTCTTAAGCCAGATGAACTGACCATATTGATGGATTTCGCAGAAAATTACAGCTTTGTAATCCAGGATGCTATTCACGGTTTCCATTGGGAAAAGAGCCAAGCAACATTGCACCCATTTGTTATCTATTTTAATGATAATTCGGAAACTAAACGTGCGAGTTACTGCATAATTATTGATTGTCTCAAACATAAATCAGTTGCTGTACATAAATTTTTAATAAAACTAATGGAGCATATGTAAAAAGCTTTGACGAAATTACGCATATACATTATTTTAGCGATGGATCTTCTGCGCAATACAAGAATAAATAAAGAATACTGCCCAGTTAAACTGATGGCATTGAGCTCACAGGCTACAAATACTAATTGTACATTAAAGCCTTATATTTACAAGGGTTAATTCCGTTCGAAAAAAAAATTAAGAAGGGGAAACAGCTCTCCCCTTTCCTCTTTTTTTATACTTAATCATTGAACCTCCTATACTATCAAAGACATGCTTTATCATATAAAAAATCTATATCCAAAATTCAGAGCAAATTAGATAATTCTTAATAAAGACCCATTTAGCATTTATATAATTTAAAAGGAGTTATCCCCTTCTTTTATACTTAACCATTAAACTTCCAAAACTATTCAGAGATTTGAACGAAATCTGAAAATTCTGCTTGAAAAACCTATTTATATAAATTAAGAGGGGGGAGGAGGCATTAGAACCCCTGTTGCCCCTATTTATACTTATTCAATGAACACCTAATAGCAGTCACGGAATCGCCTCATCAGAATGATCCTAATCTAAATTTTGAACGAAAACTTAATTCTGCATGAAAATCCCATTTATATCAACTAACGGGGGGGGGGGCATTAGAACCCCTGTTCCTCCTATTTATACTTATTCAATGAACACCTAATAACAGCCACGGAATCGCCTCATCAGAATGATCCTAATCTGAATTTTGAACGAAAACTTAATTCTGCATGAAAATCCCATTTATATCAACTAACGGGGGGGGGGGGGCATTAGAACCCCTGTTCCTCCTATTTATACTTATTCAATGAACACCTAATAACAGCCACGGAATCGCCTCATCAGAATGATCCTAATCTAAATTTTGAACGAAAACTTAATTCTGCATGAAAATCCCATTTATATCAACTAACGGGGGGGGGGCATTAGAACCCCTGTTCCCCCTATTTATACTTATTTAATGAACACCTAATAACAGCCACGGAATCGCCTCATCAGAATGATCCTAATCTAAATTTTGAACGAAAACTTAATTATGCATGAAAATCCCATTTATATCAACAAACGGGGGGGGGGGGTATTAGAACCCCTGTTCCCCCTATTTATACTTATTCAATGAACACCTAATAACAGTCACGGAATCGCCTCATCAGAATGATCCTAATCTAAATTTTGATCGAAAACTTAATTCTGCATGAAAATCCCATTTATATCAACTAACGGGGGGGGGGGGGGATTAGAACCCCTGTTCCCCCTATTTATACTTATTCAATGAACACCTAACAACAGTCATGGAATCGCCTCATCAGAATGATCCTAATCCAAATTTTGAAAACTTAATTCTGCATGAAAATCCCATTTATATCAACTAACGGGGGGCATGAGCCCCCCGTTCCCCCTCTTATACATATCGAATGAACTTCAAAAACTAATCAGGGAAGCGCCTTGTCAGGATATACCTACATACAAAATATTAAGAGGATCGGATATTTTTATCATGAGTTATCGCGTTACGCACATACGCACATACATACAGAACGGGCGGGCACATAAGCTCTCAGGCTATGATAGCCTGTGAGCTAAAAAAAACATTCTGAATCTTTGTTATCACCAAACTGGAATTTCTGCAGAGTGGAACTTTTTTGTCACAAGTCATGGGAAATCACCCTGTGACAGAATAGGGGAAAATTGTAAAATGGTTAGCTGCAAGGGCAAGTCTTCAAAGGCCAATTAAAGACCAAATTTTAACTCCGACGGATCTATAGTCAGCAATACTATTTACCGAAAGCTGTTGTAATCGCAATCAATAATAAATTTGACAAACTGAAGCAATGAGTAATGTTTTTTATAGATTGAGGATCAGGAATCAACATAATGGGAGCTTGAAATAATCAAAACATTTAGCCTATAATAATCTATGGATCTCATTAGGTACCAGCATTCAAAATTTAAAACATGCAATACCCAAAGGAGCTAGTCTTTCCTGGTTATTGGATATAACTCATTGGCAATGCGGTTACAAATCATTCATAATGGTAAAGGGGAAGTAACTGTGACCAGGAAAAGTGATAATTATTATATGCATTAATCGTTGTAAGAAAAAAGAATGGTGCAAAATATGTTGAAAGACCCTGTCGTAAAAATACCTTTCTTGATCTGGATTATCTCGTACAAGAGGTTTTTGAATTTTATTATTTTCCTTCTGTATCTAAGAGGCCCAAAATGAAATAAAGTTTTTTTTATAAATTAAGACATGCTCTTTCCAGTGGTATTCATTGTAACCAAATCAGAAGTGTCTCTTTTGAGATATACGCTTTTAAATATGGGGCAAAATCGACGATTTAAATTTTTTATTAGATTTTGAACATCAATAATTTAATTAATATTTAAGCAATCAAAAAACAACTACAGCGGTTTTACGATATATCCATAGCTAATTAGTTTGTAAAGCGACAAATTTTTAAAATAATATTTGCAGTAGTTACAGCATGTTAAAATAAGGGTAAAATTCAACCAGATTGGCCATACGGCCTAGTTTGAGGCCTAGTAGTCACGATAGTTTTGATTTGTGATTTTTAATACAGCAATTACATTTTTTAGCACAAAACGTTGTACTAGATCACCTATTTTCAATAAGTAAGGTTTCATATATCATGAGCAATATGATGTCAAACTTCATGATTTGGCCGTTTTTTCTACAACAAGAAATAGTGATTGGTACAAATGGACCCCTGGTGCTCCAACTATACAATTTTTTGCACTAAACAGTTTCCAAATGTTCATCATATACCCACATGTATATTCTGTACCAATTTCATAAAAATCGAAGGGGGTCGAGTGGGAGCCTCTAGGCCAGTTGACATGGAATGACCCATTTGTGATTCTCTTCTTCTATTTTCGTCAAAAAAAATTTCGTTTACATCTTTATTTTACATAAAACTTCAAATATCCTTTAATTGTTTTGAGCAGTGTATATTCAGATCTTCCTGTTATAGTAGACAGTACTTCGGATACAGTATAGTGGTCAAATATTTTTTTGTGTTCCTGTAAATATACAGGATGTAACTTTTATTACACCTAAGCAACGTATATCATACGCTATACTATCTGCTTTCTTTTATACAGGAAATAACTTGTAGCTTTCCTCAGCAACGTATATCAAACTTATAAAATGTTAAATAGTCAATTACAATTAAAACGCTCACCAAACATTGTTTTCCCTATACCATTATGTAATGGAATATTTTTGTTTGACCTTGTAAATAATAACAAATGTTTTTTGCACGACAGATTGTGCAAAATGTATATTATAATATGTACTACATAGATGCATAACAATTTTATTGTGTTCGAATGAGTGTAAGACCATTAAAATGCATTTGAAACTTTTTTCTCCTTTGACCGTAATGTTACAGAATACTTTGGATTGTCCCTGTAATTGATCTATTCATCCGATTTTCACAAAATTTGAAGTGACTGGACAAAATTATGTAATAATTATACATTTTAAATTCCAAACGATTAAAATTCATTTGAAACTTTTCCCCATTGATCGTAATGTAACGGAATACATTTGATTGTCCCTGTAATTGAACTATACAACCGATTTTCATAAAATTTGAAATGACAAATTTATGTAATAATTATATATTTTAAATTTCAAACGATTCGGTTGTGTAGTTTTTGCGTTGTTATATGCGGACAGACGGACAGATGGACGGATTGAACGACACTTATAGGTGCTACGTATTTATATAATTACGAACGCACCTAAAAACGACAAAATATCTAAAATTGAAAGTGTTCGGTCATTACTGGCCATATAGTGTATACTCAGACTGCTATGTAATTCATATACATTATTCATATTTACTATGGCATGTTTGCTATTGAAAATGAAACGTGTACTATTCATATTTAATTTTCAGCGGCACTCAAAAAATATTCTGTTACATTATGATCTACGGTAAAAAGTCGTTTCTGGTGTATTTTATTAGTGTTATAATATTTTTAACATTATGCACTTTATATACATTATTGCAGTGCACTTGAAGATGGTAACCACTGAATACATGTTCAGTAGTAACCATCACAGATAGCGTTTACGGTACGCACACAGAGGTACTCAAAAATACTCCATTACATTATTATAGTCTATGAAGAAAAATTATTTGGAGTTTATTTTAATGATGTTAGTACTCTTTTACAAAGATAATGAAACTCATATGGATTTCTGAAATGTACTAATACATGTTTTTCTAGAATATAAGATGCAAAACATTCATTTACAGGGTCATGCAAAATAATTGAATTATATAATGGTCTACGTTAGAACTACGCTACGCTACTGCTCGCAGCGTATTTCGATTATGAGGAAATTGATACACATTATTGAGCTTTACTGAAAGGTGCTTACAGTAGAATATAATTGCATTTATCGTTTATTTACGGGACACATAAAAGATTTCAGACTATACCTGAAATAGTGGCTAATACGGGTGATTGCTGAAATTGCGTTTTCAGTTATAATATACGTTTTTTTTTTTTTTTTGACTGAATTTTTGCATACTGCCTGATGTGCATAAATTCTATAGAACATATACAAGGCTGCAAAAAGTATTTCATAAGTATTTCTAAGAGTGAGTACGAATTGCTTAAAGATTACTTTAATTTGAGTTATGCAACTTCTTCCAGATATCCAAGCTCAGCTACAATTAATGTAATGCTAACAAATATTTCTAGCATATAAATATAACCATATACATGGCTATGCAAAGAACTGGATACATGAACTCTATGGAGGGTAATTCCTGGAAGTGTGATTTCAGTAGTTTTAAGCATATTTTTCTCTGCATTAAATATGTGACATGTATAAAAATCGGTGTATAATATACAGGGATGTACAAAAGATTTCAAGTACGTTTCCGTCTATTGGTAATAACTGGTGAAGGGAATTTTCATGTTGTGCGTTTTCTTGCTGTAAAATCTGCGTAAAATTTAGCAAACCATATAGAATTTTTACAAATCTATGGATCATATACAGAGATGCACAAAAGAATTAGAGTACTTTTACAATCTACAAGTTATAATTTGGTTTTTACAGGTGTCATAAATTTTCTCGAATGTTTACTCAGGTATCTTCTTTACCTTATTAAAAGGCGAGGTTTTGTTAAAGCATTCTGAAAATGTGGGAATATGCTTCATTATCTATAATTGACGAATGTTTTTTCTTTCTTGTTTCATTTATAAACAAGTAAAGTCTTTTTTGGAAAATCCGAACAAACTTGATGTTTTAAACTGATTTTTAAGCATGCAGCTCACGAACAACTAATCATGAATTAGTACTAACCGTATTTAATAAATAAACTATCCTATTCTGAACCCTTTCGGATCCGAATTATGTATCAATTTTTAGAAATAATTACTGTTACATTAATAACATTAACACTAGCTATCCAAATAGATTAATTAGTGTTTAAGGAACATTTCATTGCCTTAAGGGTGTTCTTAAATCAAAAAGGGCAACTTTGTGACACATGCATTAATTTATTTTTGTTCGGAAATGCATGAAAATAGCTGGTGTTGTTATTCAGAAACTGCCTAATTGCACTCATTCTTTTGTTTTTTAAAAAACACAATAGATTTTTCATAACAAGCCTTCAAAGTTGACACTTTTGAGCATATTTCCCGACGAAAGCAGAAAAACCGGTCGAAAAGGAGCAGAAAAAGGGTGATTGCGTCATCGAAATAGCTTATAACTCGATAAGTAATTTAATTATCATAAAATGGAAAAATAAGTTCAATTCTATTTCAATATTCTAAGTTCAATTCTATCAATTCGAAATCGCTTTCATAGCCAGGCATTAAATTTTTATAATTTTCTGTTAAAAAATGAAGTTGTAAATGTGTCAAAACGTTTTTCGCTTGTTGAGCGGGTCAGTTAAGAACACCCTTAAAGATAACAAATGTTGTTGTTTTGCTATTCAGTTCATATTCATATGACAATAGGCTAAGGAAGAATTTTTGGAGATGTTTAGAAAATATTGTATTACAGTAAGATTTAACTTTTATTGCTAATACTAATACTTTTTGCGCTTTATTATACATAATTGTTTTTAAAAAGTAACTTATATTTTAAATTTAAAAAGTGAAATATATGTTTAAACTAAAAGAATTACAAACGTCGCAAAGGGAATTAATCTAATAATAATAATTATTGCTAAATGCCGAAACATAAATGAAGTCATACAGAAAATGCATAGACATATACTAACTTTACTCCATATAAATAGTAGTAAAATTATTTCCTAAAACAAAATAATACTCCATTAAAAAACATGTACTGTTATTGTACACTAGACCCGAAAGAGTTAAAAGAAAGTAAGATAATTCTTTTCGACTCTAAGAACTTTAAATAAGAATCAGAAACTTTTGTATCCATCTATGAAAATTACTTCATAGTTGTACCTGAAGGATTATTTTAACACTGCTTTGAAAAAAAAAAGCAAAATGTAGGATTTGATGACAGCTTTAAAAAATCTAACCCTAGAATCTGATTTTTTTTTTCATTTTTCTTTTTTCGATTGTGCAAAACATGTGAAACGTTTTTCAAATGTTTCAAGAAAAGAAAATATATTCTTTCGTATTCGTACGAACTAGTAGCCTGATTCTAAATCAATCAATATACAAGTAAAAGGCATTGACCGTCACTAAACTTAAATTAAAAGTTTGGCTCCAAAAACAGAGATTTATTCCAGAAAAAAATAAAGGATAGAAAGAATCAATGTGGAAATATTTTCTTTATTTTTTATTAAAGAACTTTTTTAAAAAAATGACAGAATCCCTTTCCACATTTTAGAATCAATGGGAAAGATATTTTTTTTTTCTCTGAAGCTTACAACACATACGGAATAAAACTTTGATAAATTCCTGGACATAGTATTCTTTTCTTTCCTTAACCCTTTTCGGGATAAAATGACTTTTCTGTAAAGATTTAGAAATGAGTGAATGTCTCCAGAATTTATGTGGAAAGATTTTTGGAAATAAACCAGTTTTTATCTTCACATTCCTTAAAATTGCTATATTTTATTAACATATTCTT
The DNA here is from genome assembly GCA_964019185.1 of Maratus speculifer. Classification (NCBI taxonomy): domain Eukaryota; kingdom Metazoa; phylum Arthropoda; class Arachnida; order Araneae; family Salticidae; genus Maratus; species Maratus speculifer. The sequence continues at coordinate 419,324,033 of OZ025293.1, forward strand.
AGTAGTATTTCGAAGTTTAAGATTAATATTAACTCTTTATCTACCGAATTATTTATCTAGAAATTTTTTCACCCTAATAATTATGTTCTTTAATATCTGAACACATACTGGAATTTCCAAATTATAGTAATGTGAAGTTTAGACAAGTTTTTTAATTAAAACATATTAAATATATCGATAGTTATATCTCTTTTTGTAAAATATTTACAAAAATAATCATATAAGTTAACCAAAATATATTTTATGGAAATATCCCAAATCATAAAAAAGCAATGTATTTAAATGCATTATGATCGTCTCTGTATATTGAAAGTCTTTTGTAATTTAAGATTTTCCATGTAACTTTTTTCTTAAAAAGAAAAGTTATACCTATGAAAATGATTAAAGATATCACCATTTTTTGAAAATATTTAGCTTCGATTGCTTCTATACGCTATCTAAATTTGATCGAGAAGAATTTACTGTGTGACAAGAACATTAAACTGTCACAACAGACTAAATAAACAAATTTTATATTAAATATTTTCATTGGTACTTAAAAGTACTGTCAGTGCATAAAGGGTTATATGGCTATGCCATGTGACCCACAAATGACATATTTATTTTAAAACTTATATTATTTTATTTCTTTTAGTTTTATATTAAATTCATATTGCTTGGATATAATTCTGTTTCTCAAAAATTTACTGTTTTCCAAGTATATTGCACAAAAGATGGCATTAAAAAATATTTTCTCAAATAGACCCTCCATTCTTGGTCACTTTGTCTCATGTACCATCGCAATGCAATGGTTAATGGCACTACCCAAATAGCACAGTTTGATGGCTCATCGTTTGTAGATTTAAATAAAAAGAATATTGCTCAGTTTAACTGATGGCATTGAGCTCACAGGCTACGCACACAAATTGTATATTACAGCCTTATATTTTCAAGATTAAATTCCGTTTGAGAAACAAATTAAGGGGGAAAACAGCTCTCTCAATTTCCCCGTTTTATACCTAATCATTGAACTCCTTAAACTAATCAGGGAAATGCTTTATCGCATAAAAAACCTCATTTATATAAATATAGAGGAAGGGCATTAGCCCTCGTTGCCCCTCTTATACATATTGAATGAACTCCAAAAACTAATCAAGGAAGCGCCTTATCAGAATATACCTATATCCAAAATTTCAAGTGAATCGGATATTTTTATCATGAGATATTGCGTTACGTGCGCACATACATACATACAGAACGGGCGGGGACATAAGCTCTCAGGTTTTGATAGCCTGTGAGCTAAAAACCGTTGAAAAATGGTAGAATTGGGAATAGTAGGCAGACACTCGGCTAAGGGAAAGGATCGAGAAAGGCCTTTCCCCAAAAAAACTTTCACGAATACTGCTACACTTGTCAAATTTACAAACTTAGTTGGTAAAACTTTTAAAACTTTAACAAAAACTATAATACACTTTATATTTGTGATAGACTTTGAAAAAGTTACAAATAAAATTCCAAGTATTTTTAAACATTTTACAAATAATAATTGTATTATATTTTCTAATTGTAGTAAATTGGCAAAATTATAAAACTAGTGGCAAATACTAAAATTTGACTTGGCATCCTAAGGTCCTCTTCCCCCTAATAAAAAATACGACCGATGATCCTCATGGTAGCATTTGCAAATGGTTAGCAAATATTTGATAAATGGTAGGTTCAACATATCCTCTAATTTTCAACGTATCTGAGCAGGGTTCTCAGCAGAGAAGTTGTGGAGGGTATATGGGTGTATACGCCGTATATCTTCTAGAATTTTTAAAGGAACATCGTATACCCCGTTTTTCATGAAACATATAGTCTACGCACTCTAGGGTACATTCCATATTTTTTATACGACTACACCACTGGTTCTCAGCATCAAATAATTGAGCCAATGTTGGTATTTTGCTTGCAAATGGTTAGTCGGCTAATTAGTACGGCAATGCGAAAATATCTTATTGTGTTCCAACGTGGAAAAACTATTAGCCAGCAATTAGTACAACGTTGCGACAGCCCAGCAGTTTTTTATTACTTAGATATAGACGATTGCTTAGACACTTGCGTTAATTTACCGTTTTCTGGAGAACTCCTGAAACTATTTCACTATTTCCTTTGATAGTTTTGTTTCTAATCAAACTATAAATTTTCGTTTCTCGAGGAATAAAAATGAAGCACAGAAGTTATGAGCCTACACTAGTCATTCACAAGTCTATGGGGGCGTTATTTTCAAATAAATCTCTCAATTTTTTTTTTTTTTTTTTTTTTTTCACACGGAAAGAACTGTTTTGTTGAAACAACTAAATTTGGATTACTATTGCCCCCACAAAATTTTTTTGTTGAAATAACCAAAATTTAAAAAAAATTTTGTTGAATTAACAAAATATTTTGGTTATTTTAACCACAATTTGGTCATTTCAACCAGAATATTTTGTAGGGGCAATATTAATCAAAATTTTGTTGTTTCCAGAAAACAGTTCTTTCTGTGCAGAGGTTAGATGAGGACGATCTACAGCAGAGCTAAATTTTACTTTTCGATTTTGGTTTCCGATTATTTTTTTATTACTATAACTTTCAGAACCGGTTGTAACCGGTTCTGAAATTGAAAATATCCTTATATTAAAAAAATATGTATATAACCAAAATCGAAAACGTAAAAACTAGCTCGGTTAAATATCATCTTCAGCTATCCTATTCAAAAAAAATTATGTAAAAATATTAAAATGTGGACGATATTTGAAAATAACGCTCCCATATACTTAACATTATCATCCGAGTCTTTTGAGTGACTGGTGTAGGCTCTTAATTGATTCCGTGAACGAAAAAAAATCAAATGTAAAAAATCCGTCGTTAATGTACATTTTTTTCTTGAGAACAACTGAATGAATTTCAGTACTTTTAATAGTGTTGACAAAGGCTAAACTTAAACTGATCATTCCGCAATAAATAAGAATAACACATGCATTAGTTACATTAATTAAAAGATAAAATAGATTTTATTTGTTTTTTTTAAGATGCATAACTGTTGTATTCTTTTACTTTTACTTTCTTTAGGTGCGATCAGTTTATTAACCTCCGATATGCTATTTCTTTCAAGAAACAATTAAAGTATCGTCCCAAAAAAAACTGTTCCGTTACATAAGCTGACCGTAAAACGAAGCAAATGTATCATTATGCAGTTAAATACTAATAATCTCTATTAGACCGGTAGGCGGCCGCACAGACAATCACCTCATCGACTTCACGGATGAAAATATAGGATTAGTGAAATGACGATTCGCATATTAAAATGCAATCAGTCTGCCAAGTCATATCTTGGTGGGAAAAACCTAAAAACCCTATTTTAACGCTTGACTCAAAGGTTTACCATTATGTTTTCTTGCTCCCAATCCACCATGTTTTTATACTTTTGAGTGCAGGAAAGCACAATGGTAAATCTACGAGCCAACCACTAAAATCGGGTTTTTAGATATTTTCCACCAAGATATAACTTAGCAGACTGGTTGCATTTTAATATGCGAATCAAGATTTAACTAATCCTGGATTTTCATCCGTAAACTCGATGAGGTTATTGTTTGTGCTGCCGCCTCCCGGTCTACATTGCAACTTTTTAAACTTCTAAGCATCTCATATTTTCAATTTCTATACATTTGTATCGGAATGAAGTAGTTTTAAATGAAATTTGTTTAAAAACTGCATCTTAGTTTTTTTTTTTTTTTGTAGTTTTTAATCTCATTTCAGTAAGGTTGGGAACTGTAATACTCCATTTCTGTAGAAAGTAAAATGAAAATAGTAGATCAGTTATCTGTTTTTTGCCGTTTTCTTGTAAGAACTGCTGTTTTGAAAAATTATAAATGAATGATTTCTGATAAAACATAGAGCTATTATAAAGTGTATTTAATTTAAAGTATCTATATTAGTGTAACAAACAAATAAAAAATATGAATCATTAGATAGACGATTTTCAGCCTTTTTTTGCAATAATGTTTTTTTTCTTCTTCTTCTTTAACTCTATTGAAGCAGCAAATTTCCGGAACAGCGAAACGTTTTCCCCCAATAACAGCAACATTCCCTATACATTTTTCCTATTGGCTATTCCTCATAATTTCTAGAAATTCTGTTGGTGAATAAACCTATCTCTCGATTCTGCTTCTCTTAGCTATATAATATGGAAAAGGGTATAGCCGGGTTTCTTAGTAAAATATGCCCTTGAGTCAACCACATCGAGTCCTACATGGAGCGATAGCCCATAAAAAGAAATTCATTTCTCCCCCGTTTTAAGTTTGTATCTCAAGACCATGGCGGGTAAAGGCCTTAAATGTTTGTTTTGGAAAAGAGCGCATTGTGACGAAACTACTAAGCAGATTTCAACGAAAAACATAAGGGATGTAAAAAACCACCATACGAATGTTTGACAATTTTTTGAGTTTTTTTAAACAAAATAACAAGTTTTCTAACATTTTTCCTGTTTTTAAATGTACATTTTAATTAAAAATAAACTGAAATTTCTGAGTGACCACCTTAATTTTTTTGCATGAAATACTATGAGATATGATGCATATTCACTATTAATTTCAACATTCTACGTATGGTGCATCATATTAAAAAAAGGGCAAAATCATATTCCAGAGGAAATGTGGGGCGTATCTCGGACAAATTTCAAGCCTTCTTTTTAAAATACCGTGTGAATTAATATGTGACATTTGAAAAGAAGGCGTGAAATTTGTCCTAGACACGCCCAACATTTTTGCTGGAATATGATTTTGCCCTTTTTTTAATATGATGCACCATACGTAGAAAATTGAAATTGATAGTGAATATGCATCATGTTTCATAGTATTGCATGCAAAAAAATTAAGGTGGTCACTCTGAAATTTAAGTTTTTTTTAATTAAAATGTTCATTTAAAAACAGGAAAGATGTTAGAAAACTTGTTCTTTGTTTAAAAAAAGTTGAAAAAAATGTCAAACATTCGTATGGTGGTTTTATACATCCCTTATTTTTTTCGTTGAAATTTGCTTAGTAGTTTCGTCACAATACGCACTTTTACAAAACAGGCATTTAGGGTCATTACCCCCCATGGTCTTGAGTAACAAACTTAAAACTGGGGAGAAATGAATTTCTTTTTATGGGCTATCGATCCATATAGAACTCGATGTGGTTGACTCAAGGGCATATTTTACTATGAAACACGGCTATACCCTTTCCATCATCCTTTGACCTAATCACGGTACACTGAATGCAACTTAAACTAACCTAAAGTTGCCGAAATCTATATGTTTACTAACATTTTATCTATACACTGTACAAGAAAAGATGTAAATCTACAAAACTAATTTTAGTAAAGCTACAGAAATCTGTAACTTTACAAATGAATTTACTAAAATTATAGTTATTTTACTAAAATTTTATCTGTAACCTAGGTTGCAATTACATAATATATTCTAGGCATCCTAAGCTTCCTTTAAAATTCTTAATAATCTTACAGATTTTTTAAAATTTAGTGTAAATCTGTATCTGTAAGATGAATTTTTGCTATTGCCGTTACATAAAAAGTTCTACGAATCCCAGTTTTCTAGAAAACTTTTAGTAATTTTACAGATTTTTTTACAGTGTATAAGTTAAAAATACAGTTTTATCTTGTTATACTATACAAAAAAATTCTGAAATACTTATTGTAGTGCCTTAGAAAAAGGTAGATCAATGTCAGCAATTTTACATGCGATTTCACATCTGTTGTCGCCCCGTTCAATCTCACATATACTCAAAATAGAGTTTTTAAAAAAATCTGCATTTCAACATTTTACTTTCTACGAAATTTCTGCAATTCAGAAGTTCAATGTTCGCAATTTCCTGGAATTTTAGCACAAATGAAAGAATATCAATCTCTTAAGTTCATGATTTATCAATCGCGTCCAATTCCCTTCCGATACAGATATCTCTCATTTAAATCTTCCTATTCTTCGCCCCTTTTCTCCCACCTAACTGCCATCTCACCGTTATTTTCCCAGTTTGCCGATTATTTTAATCTGCCCCTTGTGGATATATTGCCTCCTCGACATAGGTGTCGACTTCAGGGGAAATGGGCAAAGGATTCGATACACAGAATGTAATATTCATCTTGATTACTCTTTAAAACAGTTTCGTTCTGAAATAAAAGGTGATTCACCTGAAATCATTGTAAAAATAATCAGAGATGTGAGTAAAGAACATGTTACAGCACATTTTTTCTCAAAAATTGCTTTATTTTAAGAGTGAAGGGGCAATGAGACAATCTACTTACATATGTAAAATATGAATAGTAATATTGATCTGATGTAATATTCATCTTGATTACTCTTTAAAACAGTTTTACTCTGAAATAAAAGGTGATTCACCTGAAATCATTGTAAAAATAATCAGAGATGTGAGTAAAGTACATGTTACAGCACATTTTTTCTCAAAAATTGCTTTATTTTAAGAGTGAAGGGGTAATGAGACAATCTACTTATATATGTAAAATATGAATAGTAATATTGATCTGATGTAATATTCATCTTGATTACTCTTTAAAACAGTTTTACTCTGAAATAAAAGGTGATTCACCTGAAATCATTGTAAAAATAATCAGAGATGTGAGTAAAGAACATGTTTTAGCACATTTTTTCTCAAAAATTGCTTTATTTTAAGAGTGAAGGTGCAGTGAGATAATCGACTTATATAGGTAAAATATGAATAGAAATTAAGTTCCGGTTGCTTATAACCCGAGTTCTGCTGAATGGATTTTCATTAATTTTGCACTGTTAGATAGGCCATTTTTTTAGAAAAGATTTTTGCATGTAACATATTGTTCTGCGCTGCTTAGTTATAGAATTAAGCTGAATGTTATACAATCAGATGAACCCGATTCTGAAAGATTTGCCATTTTAAGAAATAGAAATTCTTCTGGGCGGAGTTTGATACGAGTTGCATTGTTACTCAGAAAATTTTGCATGAAATATTTTATTACATAATATATATTGTTCTAAATTGTTTCGTTATATAATTACGGATGAAAAATGTGTAATCGGGTGACTCCGAATTACGAAAGCGTAGCTTTATTAAAAAATATTAATAATAGGATTTTGATGAGACTTGCACTGTTAGTTTGATAATTTTGCAAAAAATGTTTTTAGTAACAATATGTTGTTCTACATCACTTTATTATAGAACAACGGAGAAAAATTCTGTGATCAGATACACTCGTTTATGACAGATCTCGGGTGAGAGCTTCGCTATTTGACTACACATCGTGGATTTTCGAATACATTTAAGAGCCCACACTACTAATTGAAAAAGACCTGGATGATAATGTTAAGTCTATTGGAGAGTTATTTTCAAATATTTAGCTCAAATTTTAATATTTTTAGATGATTTTTTTTCCATAGGATAGCTGAGGACAATCTACAACCAGTCTATTTTTTTACTTTTTCGATTTTGGTTATATATTTTTAATATTATGATAGTTTCAATTTCAGAACCGGTTAAAACCGGCTTCGAAAATTAAATTATCTTTTTTTTATAAGCCGAAACCAAAATCGAAAAAGTAAAAACTAGCCCGGTTGTAGATCGTTCTCAGCTATCCTATGCAATAAAAATCATATAAAAATATTAAAATTTGAAGGAAATATTTGAAAAGAACGCCTCCATAGACTTAACATTATCATCCGGGTATTTTTCTATGAGTAGTGTGGGATCTAAAGTACATGTGTCCAATTAAATAATTCCTGGCTGATATTTGACGCCAAACTTGGCTGTAAATCACTAATATTGGTTTCGGGATGGTATCTTTTTTTACCACCATTATTTCATTTCAGAATTTCTTGTTTTTCGTACAGTACATCTAAAATAACAAGCATACTACAAAAATGCTATATATAAAAAAAAAAAACTTTTCTGAATGTAACAAAAATAAATTACAACCATACGTACGATAACATAACAATAATATCTCCCGAATTATCCACGATTCCGAAACGTATTTTTTATTTTGAGAAAAACAATATATTTTCCTGACTTTAAATAAATAAATAAATAAATAAAATATATTTACTGTCATTGGTTTCGGAACAATTTCAGAGAAGTATTAATAGTGTATTAATCAATTTTCTTCTCTCAAAATATCGATTTTTAGGATGTTATAAATTATCAATTGATTTTTAGTTGTTTAACTAAACTTATACATGGAAGCGTATTAAAACGATCACATATAACTTTATGTAACTTTATCTTTTAGGGGGGGGGGGGGCGGGTCTCTCACATGATATCACAAGATATCTCTCTGGGGTAAGGAGGCTTGTCTTTTGATATCAATACCATTTTTCATCTAATCAAAAAATTTCTTTTAATTTGTAATACTGTTTATGATTCAAAACAGTATGTTATATTTTTAGTCAGTTATTTACTTTGTGGAAATACAAAGTTATTATTAAAATCACTAGATTATTATGAAATTATCTAATACCAAAATATGGAATACCCCCAACTATAGTGTAGATCTGTACTTTAAATATTGTTGACCAGGTTCCTTTTAACACTAGAACCGCCATTAGGGGTTGAAATGACCCCTGCCAGATCGATAATAGTCGATTCGAACCAGAATTTTCTTCATAAGATATGTTAAATATATGCAGCAGAAAGATAGACTAATTAAATAAATTAAATAGTTTAACATTTAAATTCTGGTGAGAAACACTTTTTACAAAACTTGAGTAAATACCCGGTGGTTCTAGTGTTAAACGCATTCGCTAAAGATGTAGGCTGTGATCCATTATAAGAAAATAAATGCTTTTTAAGAACTTTGTTTATTTGAAGTAGAGTTATAAAAATTAAATCATTTCTTACAGAAATAGTTAGGGATAGTGCCTGTAAGCATTTTTTTAAGAGACCTTCTTTACATGACTGAGTTCGTGAAGCGAGGGTGAGGCAATCAATTCCTCATTCTATAATTCACATATTGTCACCAGAGAATTGGCGACAAAGAGCATATGAAAAATGAATGATATCATATTCGTGAAATTTTCTGTTACGGTCTTAAAAAATTAAGATGATTTTGAATTTAAATCAGGGCAACCAGAAAAAGGCAGTCCTAAAAAAATACGCCAAAAGAATTCGCGCCAAATCGTACGTTATAGCTCTGTTTTGAGAAACTTTGTGAAAAGAACACTATCCCGCATGCACATGAAATGATTATTATCTAACGAGTAAGTTAGACTCAAAATTACGCAGAAAGGAAAATGATATTTCATTAACCGCAAGCACAGACGATCTTTATTCTTTTTTTATTTGTTTCTAGCAAGGGTGAATATTCATCTAAAGGAAATCTGTTTATCTGAGAACCGTTTTAATGATAAAGCAGATGCTACATATGTTTTCTTTCTTTAATTTTTAACGGAAAGTTATTGTGGGATCGAAATAAAACGTTAAGATAAAATGGATATGTAATTAAAGAATAGCTTTAACTGTAATTTAGAAAAATGTATAATTAAAAAAAAAACTATATGTGATTCTACATCACACCAACATTCGACATTCCTATTCTCCTTCATATGTGTATGATATATAATAACTGTTCGAGAAATCATATGTGAAGTCCATTTAAAAGAAATCTTGTTTTTACAAATATATATAAGAGAAGGATAAAGAACATGTGTTTTATTGATGAGAATTACTCTCTCCCCCTTCATCCTCCGTGTATCAATGCATTATTGCTGTTGAATGCTGTATGCAATAAAAAGCTATTATAAAATACTTTTAAATTATTACTATTTCATTTAAGTGTTATTTGAAATAGAGTGATATTTTATTGATTTCTCTTCATTTGAATCAATAATGTATGAGAAAAATAAATGTAACCAATTTTGTACATTACTCCAAACAAAAAAAAAAAAAAAAAAATCTACATGTCAAAAAAATTTTAGACATTGTTCAGGATATCAATAACGAAGTTGGCGGGGGGTGGTCGAGGGATGATAATTTATGGTATCGAAATAGGACAGGGGGCCCATAAATTACCAAAAAGTTGATAACGTTATGTATGCACAGTCTCTTGCACTTTTTAACAATTAGAAATAGTCCCAATATATGTTTCAAATCAAAGTAGTATTGGTCATTATTACTACTTAAATAAGAAAATAATTAGAACACACTAAAATAATTTATTAAAATCTATGTACCGAGTTTGTATATAGAAATTTATTTTTAAAAGCTAAATAAATCCATCTTTGGACAAGAGAGCGGATTTCAAAATTTACTGCAAGGCAAGCAGAAAGAAAAAAAAATACAAATTTGTAATTTCAAAGAAAAAATTAGGCAGTGGTTTATGATATTTTAGATATTTCCTTTTGATTGAAAAATTGTCAAAAAGAAATTTTTTAATATTCTCTTTGTAAATAATATTTTTTCATAAGGAAAACAATCTGCGACGGTTATACAGACAGATAAATAAGCGAAAGTAATAACCAAGATTCCTTCCTGTAGCAGGGCATTAAAAGCTACAGTCTTTCATTTTTCCCTCTGTTTTTTATGTTATTATCTGCCATATATGCTCTTTTAACAATTTATCTTCGCCCGATATAAAAACTTACGAGATATGTCATTTTTTATTATTGATTAGAAGAAGGCAGTTGATTTATTTTCAGATTTTTTTTTTTTTTTTTTTTTTTTTTTGGCAGTGGTTGAAAAATACTTAATTTTACTGTTTCATTACGCTTGTTTTTGCAACCAATCTAAATTTCTTAAGCAGGATTATTTATGTGATTTAGAATAAATTAATTACACCGATGTCCAAATTTCAAGACCCTTTCTAGGTACGTTCGTAATTATGTAAATACGTGGCACCTACAGTCGTCGTTCAATCCGTCCGTCTGTCCGCATATAACAACCCAAAAACTACCCAACCGAATCGAGTGAGATTTAAAATATAATAATTCTTACATAATTTTTCCATGTCGTTTCAAATTTTATGGAAATGGGATAGATAGTTCAATTACAGGGACAATCAAAAATATTCCGTTACATTACGGTCAATGGGGAAAAAGTACTTTCAATTGCATTTTAATGATGTTACACTCTTTCGAACAAAATAAAATCGATGTGCATCTATGAAATATGTACTAAAACATACATTCTGTACAATCTATGAGCAAAAAATACTTTTTATTAATTTACAGGGATACACTAAAATATTCTATTATATAATGGTATAGGGGGAAACATTGTTTGGGGTGCGTTTTGATTATGTTAAACTATTTCACATTTTATGAAATTAATGTTCATCGTTGAGGTTTACTTCCAATTAATTCCTGTATGATAGAAAGAAAATTGTATTTACAGGGACACGTGAAAGATTTTAGATACTGTACTGTATCCGAAATACTGTATATTTTAAAAACTTCGTTATAATACGAACGCACCTCATTTGCTATGTTTTCACAAATCGTTTTACAAATCACGCAATCGTTGGACAGACACATATTCTCTCCCGTGTTTCCCATTGCAGTCATTTTGAGTATTTTTGCAGGTAAATATTAGTATTTTTTTTTCTTTTTAGCCGATTTTTGACACAGTTAGGGGCCACGCCTTTCATATAATGTATTTACTAATATTTCGAGTTAAAGATAAAATCATACAAATTTCAATTTCGTTTAATATTATTATTATAATGGGGCAACGCCGGGCGGGTCAGCTAGTTTTAAATATAATAATGATTCAAACGCCCATACACTTAACATAACCGAGGGGAATTCGGAAGTTTAGTGACTAATAACCTTAAGTAAGTTATAGTAAGTGATCGCTCACTTGATTCCAATCCAGTAGCACGTCAACTAACCAATCGAGTGATGCATATGGGACCAATATGCATACCACGTCTACTTGAAGAAGAAATTAAAGGTGTTTTTAAATAAAAAGGGTCAATTTTGTGACATAAGTTTTTATTTATATTTGTTCGGAAACGCATAAAACTATCGGATGTTGTTGTTTAGAAACTATCTAATCGCACTCATTTTCCGTTTTTTTTTTGCAAGCGCCATACATTTTTTAGAACAAGCTGTCAAAGATGGCCTTTTGAATTGCATTTCTCGACGAAAGCAATAAAACTAGTCGACGAAAGGAAGAAACAGGCGCGATCACGTGATCGAAAATGCTTATAACTCTATAGGTAATTTATTCATGTAAAAATGAAAAACTCAGTTAGATTCCAAATAGCTTCCATGGTCAGGTTTTGCAATTTTATATATTTGAGTTGAAAAATGAATTTGTAAATGCGTCAAAACGTTTTGCGCTTGTTGAGCAAAGCAGTTGAGAACACCCTTAAAGCATCGTAGGTTTTTGGTTTCCTTTAATTTCTAGAATCTCCCTGTCCAGGATCACAGGTTGCCCCTCAAAGAAAACACGTGGGAGTTTTAAAGTTAGTTCTTCATAAGTCGTTATCGACAGGTTATCGATCTCCGAAGAGGAAACCACAATGAGCAGGGAATAAAGAGAAAAGAATAAACAAGACAAATGAGTACAAAAAGGAAAAAGCCGACAGATCGCTCAGATGTCCTAATTGCGAGCCTCGTGAATATATAATATTATTCTGGAGATAAGAACATTTAAAAGCTATGTAAGATTTAAATTAAACTTCATATTGAAAGTTTAAAATGTCAAACTCATCTACCATTTTAATTGTAATAAACTGAAAAATAAATTAATATAGAATTATCATATATAATAAATCGAATACAGTTTTCGTCAATTTTCTCTAAAAAGTATTAGTACATTTAGTATAATTGCAATAACTACTTTAAATTATGTATCTGGTAAATTGTACCATATTTTTATCCCTAGCAGCGCACAATGATTATAAAATACTTTAAAAGCAAAATTAAACTGACATTTATAGATTTTCAAGAAACATTTTGTGTGTTATTATCAAACAATCATTATAGCAAAAAATAAATGATCTTCTGTTCCTTCTTTTAAAACAATTAAGTGGCGAATTGCTTTGAAATAAAAAGCTATTACAGCTAATGAAAATCTATCATCAAGGTATAGAATTTAAAAAAATTAAGTTCTAAAATTTCTACTTAAAAGCAAAACGTACAATAAAATTTATTTAAAATTATTTCAGAAGTGCATGTTACAAAAGTAATTTAATAGATACCTGAAATCATTAATGCACAAAGTATTCAATTATTATTTTTTAGCTTATTCTTTCTGTACCTTACTCAACTCTTTCAGTTACTGGAAGTAAATACCTAAGATTACTTAGTACTTCATAACCCCAGGTTGATTTTGTTTTCTCTTATATCTATTCCCAAAGGTGAGCCACGTGCATTTTATCTCTGGTGCTATTGATATATTATTATCTCTATCTCCATTATGGTACTTAGAGGATCATAGCAACGCTGATAGAAATACTTCAATAAACGAATGTTAGTATTTCTTTATTTTCACCCTTAGTAATATGTAATAAAACAAGCCATGATATTTGCAATTTTTCCTGATTATAGTGCATATAATAAAGTATATGAACGAAAATAATCAAAAGGATTTGTTTCTATTGTTTAGAATGGTCGTTAGAATATATTCAGTGGCGAATTGCATAAATGCATTGTATCCGTAATAAATGTAGACTTATATCAGTAGTTAAACAATAACTGTTTCCTTTAATTAATTTCAATTATTTTGACCTTCACAAACGCAATGTCAACGCTGCACCACCGTACTACTCTAAGTACTGCACCACAAATGGCTCATTGTCATTACTACATTTATAAATTTTTAAGAAAAGCAAATCATGTGTTATCAATATAAAAATTTCTTTTATCAAAAATAAATAAAAAAATAAATGATCTTGTATTATTTCTTTTAAAAAAAATTAAATGGCGAATTTCCTTGAAATAAAAAGTTATTATATCAATGGAAAGTACTTATAACAAGCTATACGATTTAATATAATTTAAGTTCTTACATTTCAACTTAAAAGCAAGAGATACAAGGAAATTTATTTAAGATCATTTCAGAAGTGCATGTTTAAAAAGCAATTTAATAGATACCTGAAATCGTTAATCCCGAAAGTATTCAATTATTATTTTTTAACTTATTCTTTCTTTGCCTTACTCAACTCTCTCGGTTACTCGAAGTAAATACCTAAGATTTCTTTGTACTTCATGACCCCAGGTTAATTTTGTTTTCTCTTATATTTATTCCCATAGGGGAGCCACGTGCATTTTATCTCTGGTGTTATTGAGACATATCTCTATCTCCATTATGGTACTTAGAGGATAATGCAACGCTGATAGAAATAACTTCAATAAGCCAATGTTAGTATTTCTTTATTTTCACTCTTAGTAACATATAATTTACACGCCATGATATTTGCAATATTTCCTGATTATACACAGTTAAAAAAAATTCTGAAAATCACGTACATTTTTTTCTTAAATTTCACAGAAAAAGTCCCTTCTCACAACAAAAGGGCATTTTCCGTTAAAAATCAGAAAACCCCACCATATTTCCTGAAAATAACGAAACGGATGGAACTAGAAACAAAATACGGAGACGTTATCGACAGGTTGATGTCGCCTTTTGGGGAATTGCTCTACCTCCAAAGAGGAAAACACAATGAATATGAAATAAAGAGAAAAGAATAAACAAGACAAATAAGTATAAAAAGAAAAAAAGCAGACAGATCGCTCAGATGTCCTGATTGCGAGCCTCGTGAATATCTAAATATTATTCTGGAGATAAGAACATTTAAAAGCTATGTAAGATTTAAATTGTTGGGTTCTTTTTATTAAACCTCTGCTACAGATCATTACTTTAATTAATTGCAACTTCTTCTCAGCAAATTAAACTTAGTTATTATGGGTCAATAAATGTTCTTCAGCTTTATTAAAGACTTTAATGAGATTTGGGTCAAATTTCCAATCACATGAATCTTGTTGTTGATTTAAATAATTAAATTAGGTGTATATATAAAAAAGAGAATTAATTAAATTAAGATTACACCAGTTAACATTAAGAAATCACTAAAATAAATAAGCTAAAAGGCAAATTAAAACGATAAAAAGGACAAACACAAATATTATTTAAGATTCTTTAAAATTTAATGAATACAAGTAAATAAGAAAAAACACAACAGGATTCTCAATTTGACCCAGTCTCAAGTACTAAACCTTGATCTGCAGTAGAACCCAGCATTTATCAACGTTGATTCCTGAGATATTAAATTCATACTAATAATTTTAAAATACAAGATTCAATCTAGCATTACAAAAGAGAAAAGAAAGACCCTGAAATCCTTCTTATTTTCAAGAAGGCAAAGAAAGATATAAATTTGAAAAAATTAAAACACAAGAAATAATAAGAATAAACACCCCAGAAATCAACAATGATATTTTGGCCAATTTCGTATAGTGATTAGTATTAAAAAAAAATATTCTTGTAAATTAGTTTATGTAGAGATAGATATAATCCTTATAAAATTACCTTAAATCTATGAGTAAGAAATCAAATGAAATATTCACTTTTCTTATAAACATTTAGAAGAATCTCTACAATTTCAAAAATTATCACTTAATTATACTAAATCAATCCTGTATTTAGAAATTTAAAACTTTAAATAAAAAACTATTTTATTCAAGACTAAATGCAACTAGGATTTAACTTTGAGTTAAATTATCACTTAAAAACTTAATTTCACCTCAACATTTTAATAGTGAAAAGAAAACTAATAAGAAGGTTTATATTCATCATCCCTAATCAAGTCTAACATGAATTTCTAAATAAAACAACACGAAGTATACATTTTCTTCCCTTTTTTTTTTTTTTTTTTTCTTTCTCAACTTCTACTAAACAGAGTGAGAGTATAAGACATGTTGAAATGGTATGTATCAATAACAACTTGTTTTCACATTAAAAAAAATCCCTTTTATTTAATTAAATAATACTCACTCTCACTTCGATGAAAGTACAATGTATGTTGAAGTGAGACTTACTCACAACTATTTCATTTTCATATTAGATCGACAGTAATTAAACTGCGTACACTTAATGTTGGACAAGAGCATTTGTAAATTAATAACATTCTTAGGGATGTAAAACATCCGATATTAGGTATACTTATTTATAGAAATATAACAACTTATTATGCACTATACTCATTTACTTAACAACACATTGAGAGTTGC
This sequence comes from Maratus speculifer, assembly GCA_964019185.1. Lineage (NCBI taxonomy): Eukaryota > Metazoa > Arthropoda > Arachnida > Araneae > Salticidae > Maratus > Maratus speculifer. The sequence continues at coordinate 419,340,243 of OZ025293.1, forward strand.
TTACCTCCGAGCTCCAAGTAGTATATTTTTTTTAGTATCACAACATTTCTCGATAATCTTGAGAATAGTCGATACTACAGCTTCCTAGTTCATTAAAATCACCATTCTAGTCTCTTTTCAAAAAAGGCGACACTGGTTTGACTCACCATTCTAGTTCCAAGCATACAAGTGAGTATTAATTCCTATGGACACTCTATAGGTTTCTCTTCAACAAGGTTTCGGCTGCATGGCACAAATACCATTTGCTTCGACCTCTATTCCTCCGAGAGGGGACGGGGCTGAAAGAAAATTCGCTGAGACTTGAGTCTGTAACTTAACTTCATGTTAGGAAAAGGCAGGATAGCGACCTGCCACGAACTAATAAGTTTCTCTTCAACAAGGTTTCGGCTGCATGGCACAAATACCATTTGCTTCGACCTCTATTCCTCCGAGAGGGCACGGGGTTGAAAGAAAATTCGCTGGGACTTGAGTCTGGAACTTAACTTCATGTCAGGAAAAGGGAGGACAGCGACATGTTATGAACTAATAAGTTTCTCTTCAACCGATTCCACTTCTATTCCTCCGAGAGGGCACGGGGCTGAAAGAAAATTCGCTGTGTAGACCTTCACGTCTACTCAAGTTCTGTCTTTTTCTCTGCCGAAAAACTCCCCTCAGTGAAGGACGGGACTATTTCTTCTCACCTCCTCTTCGTTAGATAGCTAGCAGTGAACTACCTCATCTCCAAACCGAATTGCATGCTCCTCTGCAATCAAAAAAGGGGCACCAAATACCAGGAAGACTACTGCTCCCCCCTTTCTCTCCCGCTCCTAGGGTCCACCTCATTGGGCAATGCAACAGTCACCCTCTCTCATGACCAAATATGGTCATCGCTCGCGTCCCCTCCTCTCAATCACGTGGTCAGATAGCAGGGACAGCTGTTTCTAAAATTTGCACCTGCTTGCAAACCAGTGCCCGCCGATAACCGTGAATTGGCACCTTTATCTCAAATCGGTCATAAAATAACTTTAAGGGCCTGGGAAATATCTACTCCGCCTCAAATGACAGTCAACGTTTGTCATGGGTTATAAAATTTTAGGGTACTATTCATTCACGTACGCAAGCAATAAACTATGCGTGTGGGCCAATTTTTAACAAGGCTGAATATATGCCCTTTACGAGCAAGCCAGAAGCTACTCTTCTTCGAAAAAAACAACAAAGGACCACTTTACTCAAATAGTACAATTATTTCAGGATAGTAAAAGCATTCGTACGAATGGGTGTTATTTATGCTAGATAAGGGAATGGGAAGCTTTCACTTTCATTCACACCAATGCCTTTATTCTCGTGAGAACGATCATAAAATAAATAGAAAAAGGGAATGTCCAGGGTTTTCGCTACTAAGAAAAAAAAAGAATAATTTTAAATATGGGATACATAAAGCATTATAAAAAGCCGTATTAAAAATATCTTAACAAGAGTTCTTTTTAAATTTGGAATATTAAAATAATTTATACAAAAAAAAAATATTACTAAAAAAAAACATAACAAGAGCTCCCCCTCGTTGAAAAAAAAATAAACATTATTAGTTTTGAACAAAAACAAGAATTTTATTTTTTTTAGCTAAATGACCACATAAGGTAAGTTAAAGAAAGTCCTAAAAAAAATTTAAAATTAAATCCAAAATGAAAGAAAAGATTAAACGAAAAAACAATGCAGTACCCCGGTTGAATAGTAGAATAAAGATAATCGCCTAGAACAGATCAGACGACGACCCGAAAAGTTGATAACCTCACCCTACTAGGCTACCACACCAACTCTGCACACCGGAAATGCTAAGTTGAAGCTTGGGCAAAACATCTAGAAGTTAAACATATACTAGGGCCTAAGATGCTATTAAAATCTACACTATATACCTGGCATACTTAATTAAATCTCCACATCTGTTATACCGTCAAGAATACCAACACACTGGGATATCCCTATCTGCTAACACCTCTGTAAAAAGAAAAAAAAATCCCTAAAAAAAAATTTCCATAAGTAGAATGCAAGGAAGAGTTGTCCAGTGAATAAAAAGATTAAAAAATTTTTTTTTTTAATTTTGAATCCTGTGAGTAGGATAGAGCCAAAGGACCGAAACAATCAATTTCTGAAAAAAATACAATAGATATACTACTTGCCAGCTGTAGGTATCACAGATATATACATATAATAGCACGAAAACATTTTGTATACACATAAACAAAATAAAAATAGCAATAACCTTTCAGTACATATATAGGGTACACATAAAAAAAATAGCACTAATATCTGTTTATATTCAGTGGCATAACATGTGCATATAAATAAAAAAAAACAGTTCAATGACTTGCATCGGTGACACAGTATTACATAAGTGTATGGGCATTTTATATCACAGCATTATAATTATATAGGTTACCTTGTGTAGCCTAGACTGATAATTGTCTGCCTTAGTTATTATCAATGGGTAAATATTCCATATACTCATAGTAACTAAAAAAAAATTCATAAAATGCTACACATAATACTTAAAATGAACTGATAATTTCACAATAGAGTTCGCCAATTTCATTGACAAGTACCACTAATTTTTTTTTAAATACCCAATTTACACAAACAATGGGTATGTTGTTAGAAAACTCACATGAAATAACAAAACAGACTATATAAACAAAATATATACATATATAATACACATAAACCAGATAATATATCTGTGGGCTGTGGAGTGTACACTACCTGTACCTTAAATCCCCACTTCCCAAATAGAGAACTAATATCAAGAATATCCAAAAAAAATACAAAGTTAAAAGAAATGCAAAAAAAATAAAAGTAAAAGATGAACTACATTCCTAACAGTACCTATACTATATACAAAAAGGGGGCAGTAGGAATACGCAAGCATCACATGTACTGCTACCAAATCTCTACTCCAAAATTTCCTGACCCGAAATCTCTCTAAGTTCCCAAAATTAGCGCTAAAACCCGCTAAAAAATAAAAAAAAAGAATACATATAGGGGGCGGAGCACTTACACGGTACTAATCTATCGAAATAATCCATAAATCACCGAGAGAAAATACGGAACTGGCGGAAATCTACATTAAATAACAGCGGAACCAAATCAAAACAAACGATATCGAGGTTCGAAAATTACTTAAATTTTAGCTAACTCGCGCATAAAACCTTCCTAAAATAACTAAAATCACAAGTATTTATATACAATCAAAAAAAAATAAAGATAAACCGCCCTAAAATTTATAATTCGGTCGCGAATCCCTTTTTCGAAACGCATACCCAGTTCTCGGAATCGAATATGATTTGTTTTGCCTAGATAAACAGACGCCATTACGATCTCGCGAACGACTCACGCGCTCCGAATCATTAGGCGTTCCTACCTGCCTTACTCCCTCACAGCTATCAGCGCTCGCTATTACTTCCGTATTTTCCCGTGCTTCTGGGAGCAACCCACCAACCGTTTCCTCGCTACGCTCTTGTCGTCTGCTCGTAGATTGCACTGCAGGTTGGCTGGTTCCTTGACATAGAATGGGAGGGGGAAATCTATTTATGAATCGATTCCTTTTCCTTCGCGTAGTGAAATCGAATTGAGAATGACTCGAATCATTCGTGGTTGGTACGAGAGTTTGGCGTTTGTTTTGGTCTACAATATCGTCTCCATTTTGCTCATTTACACCTGAAATATGCCTATCTTTAAATAAAGTGAGGCGGTCTACATGGACAATTTGAGTTTTAGAAGGATTGGCAATTAATGCTATCTTAAAATTAACTTCACTGAGCTTCTCAATTATAGTAAATGGTCCGTTATTTAATTTCGACAATTTTTTCGTATTGCCAGCAGTGATGGATGGGTTAAATAACCACACTCTATCGCCTACTTTTAAATCCTTAACGACGGCAGTTTTTTCTCTGTACCTTTCCTGGCTTTCAGACACCTTAACTAAATTATCATACACCTCAGCATATACCTTTTGGAGTGCGGGTATTAATAATTCACAAAAAGATGGGGCGTCGCTATAGCTAAACCTCGGCGACTGCGAAAATAGATTATATGGTAGATTTAAGTTTCTGCCATATAAAACTGCTGCGGGAGTTAATTTAGTCGAAGAATGCACAGCCGAACGCATCGCTAACAGGGCAAATTTTAGTTTAGTATCCCAGTCTGACTGGTTCTCATTTACAATGTGACTGAGTGCGTTTTTTAAAGTTTTATTCTGCCGTTCAATCTGTCCATTCGAGGCCGGATGAAAGGCAGATGTAGTTATATGTTTAATACCAAACATTTTATATACATGCTCAATCGCTTCCGATATTAAATTTCTTCCATTATCTGTCGCAATATACACAGGAGCGCCATAACGTGAGATGAAATCGGCAAGTGTATCTGCGATAACATCAGACGTGGTAGAGCTAACAGCATAGGCCTCTGGCCATTTAGTAAACGAGTCTATATACGTAACAATATGGGTGTTACCAGAAAACGTGACCGGTAATGGGCCAATTAGGTCTAGGTGAACTTTGTTCATGGGAAATTCAGGTGTAGGCATCCGTTGAAGGGGTGCCTGCTGGTCTGGTTTATACGCTCTCTTTTGCTGGCAACTAATACAAGACTCTACTAGATGCTTGACATCGGCCGACATTCCGGGCCAGTAAAAGTGCTCCCGGATGCGGTCAATCGTTTTCTTAAACCCTTGATGACAAGCCGCTAGAGAATCGTGTGTTAGAGCGAACACTTGCTCAATCATATCCCTAGGAACTACTAACTTAATAGGATTATTTATTACACTTGAATCTCTGGTGTCCTCACATACAAGAATATCATCTCTAAAAAAAAACTTCATGTATTTAGGTGCTATATCTATATTTTTGTCTAATTTTCTAGCTATTTCACAACATTTCTTATCAATTTTTTGTAATTCATTAATTTTCTCAATTAAATTTGAATGGGGAACAAAAGTAGTTTCTTTTTCTACTTGAATACAAAAATTACTCTTACTAATCTCAGGTGTTTCATCAATTTTAGCAAATCTAGATAGAAAGTCTGCTACACTATTGCATTTCCCTTTAATATATTTAATAGTAAAATCAAAATCTGAAAGAGTACATACCCATTTGGCTATACGTGAAGTGGGGTCATGAATTTTTAACATAAAAGTAAGTGGGGCATGATCAGTAAAAATGTTAAAATGGGTGTTAGCTAGGTAACACTTAAAATGACTAGTCGCCCAAACCAGAGCGAGAAGTTCTCTCTCGGTGGCAGAATATCTTGTCTCTGCACCTTTTAGTCGCCTACTGGCAAACGCCACTGGATGAATTTTATTTTCATCATCCAATTGTGACAAAACAGCACCCAGTGCTTCTCCACTCGCATCTGTATATAGATAAAATTCTTTAGTAAAATCAGGCAGTACTAGGCACGGTTTAGATATTAAAGCCTTTTTTAAATCTTCAAATTCCTCCTGGGCTTCTTTTGTCCAGGCAAAATGTCCAGTTTCCTTAGTCAAATCGATTAAATTTAATGCCCTTTTTGTGAAATCAGGTATGAAACGCCTATAGAATGATAGGGTTCCAATAAAAGACCTGACACCTTTACGATTAGTAGGTGGTTGCAATTTTTCTATTATCTCAATATTTTTATTAACCGGGGATACTTGCCCGCTATTAACTTCAAAGCCAAGATACTGTATTTTATTTGAAAGAAAATTACATTTACTGGGCTTAAGTTTCAGTTTATGTTGTCTTAGTCTATCAAATACTAATTTAAGTTTTTCAAAATGGGATTCTACATCAGAAGAAGCAATGACAATATCATCTATATACACTAAAATTCCTAGATTTCCTAAATCTCCAAAAATGGCATTCATTAGCCTCTGAAAACTATTGCCTGAATTGGACAACCCAAAACAATTTCTATTCCACTCAAAAAGACCTTTATGCGTGATAATAGCAGTTTTATGCCTGTCTTCGGGTCTTATGACCTGTTGAAAAAAGCCACTAGTTAAATCTAGTGTTGAAAAAAAATTAGCTCCACTTAACGCATCAACAGAGTCAGTAATGTTTGGGATAGGATATGCATCTTTGACAAGATTCTTATTAAGTTTACGAAAATCAACAGCTAATCTATAAGAACCATCTGCTTTTTCTACAAGAATAACTGGTGAAGCAAATTCAGACATAGACGGGGAAATAATTTCAGCTTGCAGTAAAATATTAAGTTGATCTTCCATTTCCTGGCGTAATTTATATGGGACTCTATAAGCTTTGGATTTTACAGGTTTATCAGAGGTTAAATTTACAACATGGGGTATGGTATTACAGCCTGGTAAGTCTAGGACAGAAGCTGCAAACACATCTTTATTTTGGTCTAAAAATTCTTGCATTTTAGATTTTAAGGGGGGGTCTAGATGGCTTAAATCAATATCAGAGCTCCAAGTGAGATCAGCGTGATCAAAGTCAGCTATTGGAGTGGTTAAATTTACATTACAAGTTATATTATTATTATTTAAGGGTATATTAGATTTATCTACACATTTCTGAATTTTAGCAACATAAGTATTTTTTCCTAGCTTAACAGTTTTATCCGAAAAATTAGCAAGCGAAACAAAAAGGCCATGTTCTGGAGTACAAATGGCTCGAGAAATAAGAAGCCCTTGGCTTAAATTCTTCGCTAAAGGTTCTAATATTAGTACATCATTATCTTTTATAAAATTATTTCTATTACATTTAACTTCAGCTATTAATTTTGACTGGGGGGGGACAGAAATTCTCTCGCATAAAATAGCTAAGGAAGTACTTTCACTATTTCTGTTATTATTGTCAACAATGCCTAACTCATTAGTCTGATTTGCTCTATTTACTAACTCATTTTCATTATCCTCAGATATGTAAAAATTTTCATGAACATAGATTGAATTTTCCTGTACAATTTGACTCGCTGATTGCTGGCTAAGGTCTAAAGGCACATTATTCTCATTAATTTCACACTCATTAGTACTTGAGTTACTCCCTGGTATACTTTGCAAACAAAAAACCTGAGCAATTTCACTTTCTGACTCTTTCGCATTAAATGTTATGCTTGAGTCTACCCTTTCCTCCATAATGGGATACATATTACCCTGAACCTTCTCATTTCCACTACCCAGATTCCCAAATTTTTCTTTTATACATTCCTTACTCTTTTTGTCTACACTTTTCCTAGGAGTACTCTTATTACTACACCTACTTCTCTGTTCACTATCAGAACTTTGCCTGCCTTTAGATTGCACATTACAAGTATTTACATAATTATTCTCTAAACCTATACTATTTACAACATTTTTTTCTCTAGAATTTTTCACAGGTGAAACATTTGACATATGATTCTCTACTATTTGCTTACACTGCGTTTCAGTAGGAACATCTAAAACCACATTGTTATTTTTACAATTAATTACAGCCTGATATTTACTTAAAAAGGGCATCCCCAAAATTACACTAAACTCATCGGCCAACTTACCGTGGACAATAAAAAACTCAGACTGACATAATAAATTATTAAATTTAAAATTTAAGGAAATTTTATGGTTTAAAAAGCACTCTCTCGCCCGTCACCGTTAAAATAGGGGTGTTGCACTCTACAATTTCATAAGAATCTAAATCATTAAGTATTGTATTACTTAAAATATTTATAGCAGATCCTGTATCACACAGCGCATTAAAAAACACATTATTTACATTTATGAAGACAGTAGGTAAATGATAAGACTGGGGTGAAAACATACTAAAAATAATTGGGGGGTCTAGAGGCCTTGATGGAGACGATTCGACCAAATCGACACCAGCCCTTACCTGTTTAAAGAATTGTTTTGATTATTCCCTTCACTAATTGAGCTTTGAACATTCTCGCTTTCTATATTTACACTATAATCATTATTTCTATTCCCTCTACCTCTGTAATTATTATATCCTCCCCTGCGATTTTGGTGGGACTGAGAATAACTACCCCTACCTCTTCCTCTAAAATTCTGAAAGTTCCCTCTATTAGCATTTTGGTTTTGGGGGCAAAATCTGGCTATGTGCCCTGTTTGGGAACACACGTAACAGATTAATTCTCTATACTGAGGCCTCTCAGTAGTGTGAAAGTCTCTTTGCTGATTGCTACCCTCTAAAAATCTCTCTAATTTACTAGTAAGAGCTTCTACCTGCTCCCGCAGTTTACTAATCTCCTGCTCTGACTGATTAGGGTGACTTGGCTGGATAGCAGCACATGCAACACTTTGCTGGGCAATTTGGGGGAAAAAAGGGTTCATATTCTCTACCTGCATGTTATATAAAGGATTAACACTCTTTAATGCTTTTTCCTCAAGGAGGGCAAATTCTAAAATTTCAACAGGTGTCTTAGGGCACCTAGTTATAACTCCTCTTCTTATCTCAGGAACTAAATTACTTAATAACATAGAATGCAGTAGAGCTTCCCTGCTTTTATCAGCAACATTCTGTTCTACACCCTCGACTACTAATGCTTTAAGGGACAAATCATATGCTCTGTCATAGAATTCCTGAACAGGCATATGGGGATTTTGTTTAAAATTCAAAAATTGGGTCAAAGCAATATCAGGGGCTAGCTCTTGCGTATATCTCTCTTTAAGTACTTTAATTATTTCTACAGTTCCCTTAGTGCGGTGCAATTTATATATCCTAGCAGCATTCCCACTTAATCTACTTAGTAGGGCAAATTTTTTTTCATCCTCTGACCAATTAAAGAACTCTGACAACTGCTCATACTTTTCTAAAAATGCAGAAAATGAGCAAGAGTTGCCTTCGCCACTAAAAGGGGGAATAAGGCTGACATTCTCGATTAAAGCACTCTTTTTCTGAATAAGAGCGAGCTCCTTGAAATGCTGGTTTTCTGTCATTTTTAGGCAAAACTTCACACCGAATTAAAAATAAAATAATAGAAAATAAAGTAATTTAACTGCTACTTAATTCTCAGATGCCCAAGAAAGAGAGAAAAAAAAATAAATAAAAAATACATAAATACATAACTTATATTGGCATATAATTTACTCAGTAAGCCCAAACACTCATTTAAATGTAAATATAACAGTAAAAATTTCAAATTAAATAGTTTTTTGAAAACCCGGTAAAATTGCCTAACTAAAAAAAAAAGCATTTGAAATTAGTAAGCTATGTACACCCCTATTGCATATGCATAACATACACTAAAATAATCAAACATAATACACAATAAAATCACAAAACACATATATTTTTATTTCGTTTCACTCTTAATATAGTCAATATATATCAAAATTCAGGCTATTGTTGTAATAAATAGGCTCTACTTCATAGTACTATTTTTATACATATTGTACCACAATAATCAGGCTTTTCACACACGGCACCATTTATTTTGTTGGGTTCTTTTTATTAAACCTCTGCTACAGATCATTACTTTAATTAATTGCAACTTCTTCTCAGCAAATTAAACTTAGTTATTATGGGTCAATAAATGTTCTTCAGCTTTATTAAAGACTTTAATGAGATTTGGGTCAAATTTCCAATCACATGAATCTTGTTGTTGATTTAAATAATTAAATTAGGTGTATATATAAAAAAGAGAATTAATTAAATTAAGATTACACCAGTTAACATTAAGAAATCACTAAAATAAATAAGCTAAAAGGCAAATTAAAACGATAAAAAGGACAAACACAAATATTATTTAAGATTCTTTAAAATTTAATGAATACAAGTAAATAAGAAAAAACACAACAGGATTCTCAATTTGACCCAGTCTCAAGTACTAAACCTTGATCTGCAGTAGAACCCAACATTTATCAACGTTGATTCCTGAGATATTAAATTCATACTAATAATTTTAAAATACAAGATTCAATCTAGCATTACAAAAGAGAAAAGAAAGACCCTGAAATCCTTCTTATTTTCAAGAAGGCAAAGAAAGATATAAATTTGAAAAAATTAAAACACAAGAAATAATAAGAATAAACACCCCAGAAATCAACAATGATATTTTGGCCAATTTCGTATAGTGATTAGTATTAAAAAAAAATATTCTTGTAAATTAGTTTATGTAGAGATAGATATAATCCTTATAAAATTACCTTAAATCTATGAGTAAGAAATCAAATGAAATATTCACTTTTCTTATAAACATTTAGAAGAATCTCTACAATTTCAAAAATTATCACTTAATTATACTAAATCAATCCTGTATTTAGAAATTTAAAACTTTAAATAAAAAACTATTTTATTCAAGACTAAATGCAACTAGGATTTAACTTTGAGTTAAATTATCACTTAAAAACTTAATTTCACCTCAACATTTTAATAGTGAAAAGAAAACTAATAAGAAGGTTTATATTCATCATCCCTAATCAAGTCTAACATGAATTTCTAAATAAAACAACACGAAGTATACATTTTCTTCCCTTTTTTTTTTTTTTTTTTCTTTCTCAACTTCTACTAAACAGAGTGAGAGTATAAGACATGTTGAAATGGTATGTATCAATAACAACTTGTTTTCACATAAAAAAAAATCCCTTTTATTTAATTAAATAATACTCACTCTCACTTCGATGAAAGTACAATGTATGTTGAAGTGAGACTTACTCACAACTATTTCATTTTCATATTAGATCGACAGTAATTAAACTGCGTACACTTAATGTTGGACAAGAGCATTTGTAAATTAATAACATTCTTAGGGATGTAAAACATCCGATATTAGGTATACTTATTTATAGAAATATAACAACTTATTATGCACTATACTCATTTACTTAACAACACATTGAGAGTTGCTTACCTCCGAGCTCCAAGTAGTATATTTTTTTAGTATCACAACATTTCTCGATAATCTTGAGAATAGTCGATACTACAGCTTCCTAGTTCATTAAAATCACCATTCTAGTCTCTTTTCAAAAAAGGCGACACTGGTTTGACTCACCATTCTAGTTACAAGCATACAAGTGAGTATTAATTCCTATGGACACTCTATAGGTTTCTCTTCAACAAGGTTTCGGCTGCATGGCACAAATACCATTTGCTTCGACCTCTATTCCTCCGAGAGGGGACGGGGCTGAAAGAAAATTCGCTGAGACTTGAGTCTGTAACTTAACTTCATGTCAGGAAAAGGCAGGATAGCGACCTGTCACGAACTAATAAGTTTCTCTTCAACAAGGTTTCGGCTGCATGGCACAAATACCATTTGCTTCGACCTCTATTCCTCCGAGAGGGCACGGGGTTGAAAGAAAATTCGCTGGGACTTGAGTCTGGAACTTAACTTCATGTCAGGAAAAGGGAGGACAGCGACATGTTATGAACTAATAAGTTTCTCTTCAACCGATTCCACTTCTATTCCTCCGAGAGGGCACGGGGCTGAAAGAAAATTCGCTGTGTAGACCTTCACGTCTACTCAAGTTCTGTCTTTTTCTCTGCCGAAAAACTCCCCTCAGTGAAGGACGGGACTATTTCTTCTCACCTCCTCTTCGTTAGATAGCTAGCAGTGAACTACCTCATCTCCAAACCGAATTGCATGCTCCTCTGCAATCAAAAAAGGGGCACCAAATACCAGGAAGACTACTGCTCCCCCCTTTCTCTCCCGCTCCTAGGGTCCACCTCATTGGGCAATGCAACAGTCACCCTCTCTCATGACCAAATATGGTCATCGCTCGCGTCCCCTCCTCTCAATCACGTGGTCAGATAGCAGGGACAGCTGTTTCTAAAATTTGCACCTGCTTGCAAACCAGTGCCCGCCGATAACCGTGAATTGGCACCTTTATCTCAAATCGGTCATAAAATAACTTTAAGGGCCTGGGAAATATCTACTCCGCCTCAAATGACAGTCAACGTTTGTCATGGGTTATAAAATTTTAGGGTACTATTCATTCACGTACGCAAGCAATAAACTATGCGTGTGGGCCAATTTTTAACAAGGCTGAATATATGCCCTTTACGAGCAAGCCAGAAGCTACTCTTCTTCGAAAAAAACAACAAAGGACCACTTTACTCAAATAGTACAATTATTTCAGGATAGTAAAAGCATTCGTACGAATGGGTGTTATTTATGCTAGATAAGGGAATGGGAAGCTTTCACTTTCATTCACACCAATGCCTTTATTCTCGTGAGAACGATCATAAAATAAATAGAAAAAGGGAATGTCCAGGGTTTTCGCTACTAAGAAAAAAAAAGAATAATTTTAAATATGAGATACATAAAGCATTATAAAAAGCCGTATTAAAAATATCTTAACAAGAGTTCTTTTTAAATTTGGAATATTAAAATAATTTATACAAAAAAAATATTACTAAAAAAAACATAACAAAATTAAACTTTATAAAGAAGGTTTAAAATCTCTTTTTCATCTACCATTTTAATTGTAATGAACTAAAAAATAAATTAATATAGAATCATCGTATATAATTCATCGAATATAGTTTTCGTCAATTTTCGATAAAAAATAATAGTATATTTAGTATAATTTCCATAACTACTTGAAATTATGTATCAGGTACATAATTTAAAGTAGTCCCCTATATAATCCCTAGTAGCGCACAATGATTATAAAATAATTTAAAAGCAAAATTAAACTGACATTTATAGATTTTCAAGGAAAACGTTGTGTGTTATTATGAAACAATCATTTTGGCGAAAAATAAATGATCTTCTATTCCTTCTTTTAAAAAATTTAAGTGGAAATAAAAAGAAATAAAAAGCCATTACAACGAATGAAAATCTATCATCAAGATATAAAATTAATATGACTTAAGTTCTAAAATTTCTACTTAAAAGCAAAACATAGAATAATATTATTTAAAATTACTTCAGAAGTGCATGTTACAAAATAAATTTATTAGAAACCCGAAATTTTTAATGCCCAAAGTATTCAAATATTATTTTTTAGCTTATTCATTCTTTGCCTTACTCAACTCTTTCAGTTACTCGAAGTAAATACCTAAGATTACTTAGTATTTTATGACCCAAGGTTAATTTTGTTTTCTCTTATATTTATTCCCATAGGGGAGCCACGTGCATTTTATCTCTGGTGTTATTGAGACATATCTCTATCTCCATTAAGGTACTTAGAGGATTATGCAACGCTGATAAAAATAACTTCAATAAACGAATGTTAGTACTTCTTTATTTTCACGTGTAATAAAACACGCCATGATATTTGCAATTTTTCCAGATTATAGTTCATATAATAAAATATATGAACGAAAGTAATCAAAAGGATTTGTTTCTATTTTTTAGCTTTGTTGTTGGAATATATTCAGTGGCAAATCCATAGCTGCCAACTTCTACGCCTATTTAAGGTCAAATAAATATATTAGAACCAGAAATTTTATTTAATAATTGACAATAAATATTTCAATACATGACATTGAGTACATTTGGCATACATTTTACTAAAACAATTTTGTGGTTCAAAACATGTTTATATGATTTAAAAAGGCGTAGAAGTTGGCAGCTCTTCAAATCACATAAATGCATTATATCCGTAATAAATGTACACTTAATTCGGTAGTTAAACAATATCTGTTTCTTTTAAATTAATTTCAATAATTTTGACTTTCACAAATGCGCTGTCAGCACTGCACCACTGCACTTCTGTCAGTACTGTGCCACAAATGATCATTGCCATCACTATATTTATATATTTTCAAGAAAAGCAAATTGTGCGTTATCAGTCTAAACGTTTGTTTTATCAAAAATAAATAAATATATAAATAAATGATTTTTTTTCTTTAAAAAAAATGGCAAATTTCCTTGAAATAAAAAGCTATTACAACTATGGAGAACACTTATAACAAGCTATACGATTTAATATAATTTAAGTTCTTACATTTCAACTTAAAAGCAAGAGATACAATAAAAATTTATTTAAAATTACTTCAGAAGTGCATATTACAAATAGATACCCGAAATCTTTAATGCAAAAAGTATTCAATTATTATTTTATAGCTTATTCATTTTTTGCCTTACTCAACTCTTTCAGTTACTCGAAGTAAATACCTAAGTTTACTTAGTACTTAATGACCCCAGATTAATTTTGTTTTCTCTTATACTAATTCCCACAGGGGAGCCACGTGCATTTTATCTCTGGTGTTATTGAGACATATCTCTATCTCTATTATTGTACTTAGAGGATCATGCAACGCTGATAGAAATAGCTTCAATAAGGAATGTTAGTACTTCTTTTAATTTTCACTCTTAGTAACATGTAAAAAAACAAGCCATGATATTTGCAATTTTTCCTGATTATAGTGCATATAACTAAGTATATGAACGAAAGTAATCCAAAGGATTGGTTTCTATTGTTTAGTTTGGTCGTAAGAATATATTTCGTGGCAATTCACTTTAATGCATTGTATCCGTAATAAATGTACACTTACTTCGGTAGTTAAAAAATACCTGTTTTCTTAAATTAATTTCAATGATTTTGACCTTCACAAATGCGCTGTCAGCATTGCACCACTGCACTACTCTAAGTACTGCGCCACAAATGCTCTTTGTAATCACTATATTTATAAATTTTCAAGAACAGCAAATTGCGTGTTATCAGTCTAAACATTTGTCTGATCAAAAATAAATAAACAAACAAATGATCTTCTATTCTTTCTTTTTAAAAAATTAAATGGCAAATTTCCTTGAAATAAAGAGCTATTACGAATGGAAAGCTCTTATAAAAAGCTATACTATTTAATATAATTTAAGTTCTTAGAGTTCAACTCAAAAGCAAGAAGTAAAAAAAAATATATTTAAAATTACTTCAGAAGTGTATGTTACAAAAGTAATTTAATAGATACCTGAAATCATTAATGCCCAAAGAATTCAACTATTATTTTTAGCTTATTCTTTCTTTGCCTTACTCAACTCTTTCAGTTACTCGAAGTAAATACCTAAGATTACTTAGTACTTCATGACCCCAGGTTAATTTTGTTTTCTCTTATATCTATCCCCGCAGGGGAGCCACGTGCATTTTATCTCTGGTGTTATTGAGACATATCTCTATCTCCATTATGGTACTTAGAGGATCATGCAACGCTGATAGAAATAACTTCAATAAGCGAATGTTAGTATTTATTTATTTTCACCCTTAGTAACATGTAATAAAACACGCCATCATATTTGCAATTTTTCCTGATTTGCATATAATAAAGTAGATGGACAAAAGTAATCAAAAGGATTTGTTTCTATTGTTTAGTTTGGTCGTTAAAATATATTCAGTGGGAAATAACATAAATACATTGTATCCGTAATAAATGTACACTTCGGTAGATAAAAAATACCTGTTTTCTTGAATTAATTTCAATAATTTTGACCTTTACAGATGCACTGTCAGCAGGGATGAAAGTATTGCAATGGCACACAAATGGCTGATTTTCATCACTAAATTTTAGTCTACTTCTACAAATTGTATCTAAAAAATTTTGTCATTAAGGGGACTCAGGGGTTGAAAACATTTCAAAAAATCGATTTTTTTTATGATCTAGTTTGATTATTCAATTAATTCTTAACTCAATGCAAAAAACCGCATAAAAGTATTAGCATTTTTAATGGAGTTATAAGCATTTATGTATCAATATTTACATGGCCGCATCCATATAATTTCAACTTTAAGTCGTGTTTTCCACAAAACTTGATTTTTGTCGACTAACACCAAGATTTAAAAAAAACTATATGATGGAATGGCTTAAATTTTTTTTGCATGCATATAACATCATAATCTAAATTATGAATTAAGGATATAACTATCACTTAATAAAAACAGTATTAAAAAATCTCTCAAAGTTGAAAATTAAAAAAACCCCTAAAAAATACAACTTTTTTTCCATTAAAAATACTCAAAATATTAAACTATCTAAAATATATTAATTCATAATCTAGATAATGATGTTATAGGCATACAAAAAAAAAATTTAAGCCATTCCATCAAAGTTTTTTTTAATCTTGGCGTTAGACATCAAAAATCAAGTTTTGAGAAAATGCGACTTAAAGTTGAAATTATATGGATGCGGCTATGAAAGTATTGATACATAAATGCTTATAACTCCGTTATAAATGCAAATATTTTATGCGGTTTTTTGCATTGAGTTAAGAATTCAATGAATAATCAAATTAGATCATAAAAAAAATCTATTTTTTGAGAAGTTTTCATCCCCTGAGCCCCCTTATCCCTTCACTGAACGATTTTTTTCTATTTTTATGAAATAAATTATTTGAAATCTATATATTTGTCTAACAATGGGAAAAAAGTAAAAATTTAAAATTTAAAATTTTCAGCTAAAAATTGATATTTTATGGTACCTTATACACACTGTTAGTGTTCTTTTATATTGTATTGCCATATTTTGCAATACTTTTTACTACAATTTATTCTGCAACATTCTTTGTATTAATATTTTTGCAAATTCAGTAAAAATAATAAAATTAAATTTCGTCTTTATAGCTTGAAGCAAATTATGTGTTTTCAGCCTAAACATTTGTTTTATCAAAAATAAATAAATAAATAAATAATCGTCTATTCTTTCTTTTATAAAAACTAAATGGCGAATTTGCTTGAAAGAAAAAGCTATTACAATTATGAAAAGCTCTTATAACAAGCTATACAATTTAATGCAACTTAAGTTCCTATATTTCAACTCAAAAGTAAGAGATACAATAAAATTTATTTCAAATTATTTTAGAAGTGCATGTTACAAAAGCAATTTAACAGATATCTGAAATCATTACTACCGAATATATTCAATTATTTTTTTAGCTTATTCTTTCTTTGCCTTACTCAACTCTTTCAGTTACTCGAAGTAAATACCTAAGATTACTTAGTACTTCATGACCCCAGGTTAATTTTGTTTTCTCTTATATCTATTCCCGCAGGGGAGCCACGTGCACTTTATCTCTGGTGTTATTGAGACATATCTCTATCTCCATTATGGTACTTAGAGGATCATAGCAACGCTGATAGAAATAACTGCAATAAACGAATCTTAGTATTTCTTATTTTCACCCTTAGTAACATGTAATATAACACGCTATAATATTTGAAAATTTTCCTGGTTATAGTGTATATAATAAAGTATAGGAACGAAAGTAATCAAAAGGATTTGTTTCTATTGTTTAGCTTGGTCGTTAGAATTATATTTCGTGGCAAATCACATAAATGCATTGGATCCGTAATAAATGTAAACTTACTTCAGTACCTAAAAAATAGCTGTTTCCTTTAATTAATTTCAGTGATTTTGACCTTCACAAATGCACTGCACCACTGAACTACTGTAAGTACTTCACCACAAATGGGTCATTGTCATGACTATATTTATATATTTTCAAGAAAAGTAAATTGTGTGTTATCAGTCAAAATATTTGTTTTATCAAAAATAAATAAATTATCTTCTATTCTTTCATTAAAAAAATTTAAATGGGGAATTTCCTTGAAACAAAAAGCTATTACTATTACAGAAAGCTCTTATGCAAGCTATACGATTTAATATAATTTAAGTTCTTATATTTCAACTTAAAACCAAGAGGTACAATAAAATTCAATTAAAATTGCTTCAGAAATGCATGTTACAAAAGTAATTTAATAGATACCCGAAATCTTTAATGTCAAAAGTATTCAATTATTATTTTTTAGCTTATTCATTCTTTGCTTTACTCAACTCTTTCAGTTACTTGAAGTAAATATCTACTAAGATTATTTAGTAAGGTGTTCTGGTGTAATAACGCCAGGTGGGGTAATAACGCCAAGTGCTGATATTATGCATAATTATGAAATAATCCGCTAAATGGCACGTATGGGCTATTCGCAAAAGGGGTCTGAGTCATATAAAACACAAACAACAGCTTAAACTTAATTTGTGCCATTTGTAGGTCTTTATGCTTTTAGAAGCAACGAAAATTAACGCTTGATCTAAAATTTGCGAGGTAAGTTCTGTGGTGTGAAGACTATATATTTATAAGGAAATACATTGTTTACTATATGAATTTGTAATGCATTTCATGTACTTTTCGAAATGTTGTAGAAGATTTTGGATATGTTCGCGCGATAATTTGTAGTTTAAAATGTACTGCGCAATAAGTATGTCGGGGTAATACCGCCATTCCTTGGCGTTATTACTCCAGTTCATTCCTTACAGTGATGGAACTACATCCGAAGGGGGTTTATTTTTTACTTTATTTATGACACAGTATTATTGTTATTGTTAAAATTGTTAGATTAAGGTGGGTCCGATACCCAAAACTGATCTTTTTTAATTATTTATTTATTTTTATTTTTTTAATACTAATATAAAAACAATTTTAAACTCTTATAAATAAAAAGATATCAAAATGCTTTCGATATTCTAATTACAACATTTTCACAATCAGCTTTCTATTAAATTCCCACTTTATTGTTCAATTGAATTCTAAATTTTAACTATCCGCTTTCTCAGCATCCTATTTTTCAAAATTTTACAAATTTAACTCTTAACTGATGTGATTGAAATTGTAACTTAACTAGTGTGAAAGGGTCTGTGAGACTGCAAGATCAAAAGATGATTAAAATATATTATTAACTCATAGGATTGTGTTTTTGAACTAAAGTTTTGTACAAGACTATTATAATTAATATGCAGCTATTTAAAAGTGTCTGGTAATAGAACTAAAGTTCCAAATGAAACAAAATTTCGGTCGTGTGTGTAATTTAACTGAAAATTGCAAGTTAAACTATAAAAATTGATAAAAGAAATAGTCTGGGAGACCGGTAGCATTGGTTAACGGTTAAAATGCGATCAATGATTAAATTTCATAGAGAACTATTTCTGCACTAGATTTTTTGTACAAGATTAAATCTAATTTAATCTGTTCAAATAGTAATATAGTTCAATAGTACGAGGATTCCAAATAAAAAAGAATTTCAATAGTACCTATAGTTAAGCTGGAAATTAAAAGTTAAATTCTGAAATTTGACAAAAAACAGCGTTCAGTTAGATTGCTAACAGCAGTTAAAGATTAATTTTGTTGCTTGTATATAACTAATGAAATATAACCACATGAATTATGCATACAATGTAATAAAGGATATCACAGGGATATTGACTGTTATCAAAAATCTTATTTAATTAATTTAAAATACAAATTTATTAAAGCATATTTTATACTTGGTGTCCACTCTCAACGGTGGCCAATGGCTAATTTCTAAACCGTTAGTCATAGACCTATAGTTCCATTTGCAAAAATTCTTTTAAAAAGGTAAAGAATTGTTTTTTGAGCGATTTAGGCTAGGAAAAATTTTTATTGAAAAAATACGAAAATTAAATTTTTATACGGTCCCCTGGTTCTATAAGTCATATTTAGTAAATTTTTACCTCTACTCTGACAAGTATGACAAAAAAAGTCTCATTCCTCTGCCATTAAAACTGACCGAGTAATAGCGATTTAAAGTTGAAGCATCTTTTTTGCTGCAAAATAGGGGTCAGTCACAAATTTACTGGAAATAAAAATAAACGTCAGATATAAAATTTAACATTAAACTTTTTGAGTAAAGTAATTTTTACAATATTATTTTTAAATATATGTTGATGTTTACATATTAAAGTAAAATATACAATTTGTAGTAAAAATATAACTAAAAAAATATCAGAAATTTTGTTAAATTAAATTAAGAAAAGCAACAGTCACAATTGGTTACAAAATGATACATATTTAAAATTCTATTAGAAAACTTAACCTAATAGAATTTGGTGCAATCCTATAAAATAAATAAATGGTACGCATCTAAAATAGTATTAATATTACATTGTCATTGGATATGAATAAGTATACAAATTGAACCTCTATCGGATGTTAGGGAGTGAATTAAAATTTGAATACAAATTTTGAACTAGGAAAACATACATAGGAACGTTTTAAGTAAAATAAAAGTTTATCAAAATAACACACCTTTTAAATATAAAATCATGAAAAGAAGAAGTTTCATTTCCGTACAAAATAAAACATATGTAAAAATACAATTGAGGATGTGAATTTCAAAACTCGCCTTATCGCATTTTATTTTTCTATCATTCTATACCAATCTGCACTAATTTAACTATGCAATCTCCAAATTTATAATGAAAACCAATGAACGCATTTAAAGGTTTTTCGCGATTTCACAAAATTAAATTTTCTCGATAATTTTGGAACTCACGTCTTCAATTATTTTAACCAATCTAGAAGTTAATTAATTAAAATTAACACTACCGTAAAACTTATACGGTGGCAACACCCTCAGTTAAATCGCTTTAAAGATATTTCTTTACCACATTTAAAACATTTTTGTAATTGGCACTAAATGTCTGTGACAAATGGTTTATGAAATAGCCAATTGACCGTTCTGGAAATGGACGTTCTTTACAAAGCTCTAAGCACTTAGTGTACGTTCCCTTAAGGGTGTATTCGAAAAAACGCTTTTTCACCTTCAACAGCTCGAAATTTTCCGATACAATTTCAGACATATTTTTAAAAGTAGAAGCATGGAACTTGCTGAGGGGATTCTTGAAGAGGCGTATAAAGTGCCGTGTTATTTTTTTTACGCTCAGTTCATTAGAATTTGATCTATAAACATTTACCTTCGCGGCATGACCCTTTTTTTCGTTCACTGATCCCCCGCTTCGGAAAAATCGGTTCAAAATGCCGTTTTTGATCGCTTTTTTTTACAATATTTGTTACATTTATCAAAGAATCGACAATCACGGCACCTTGTGTACTTTCTAAATAAGAGAATCTGTAAGTTTGATGCGTTTGAGAGCAAAAGCGCATTCAAAAATAAATCGGAAAATAAGCAGTTTGAATCGAAATACACCCTTAAAGCTCAGTGCAATTCATTCGTTTTCAGCTGCAGTAAAGGGAAAAGAAAATTACATGAAAAGATAGAAGAAGAAAGAAGTCATGAAATTTAAAGTTTCATAACTCGGTCAATTTTAATGTTAGATGAATGGGAACTTTTTTAACTTACTTGTTAGAGTAGTAGGAAAAATTTACTAAATATCACTTATAGGACCGGGGGACCGTATAAAAATTTAATTTTCTTAATTTTTTAATAAAAAATGTTTTTGACCTAAATCGCTTAAAAAGCAATTTTTTACCTTTTTTAAAGCATTTTTGCAATTGGAACTATATGTCTATGACTAACGGTTTAAAAATTAACCATTGGCCACCGTTGAGAGTGGACACCCTGTATAACGCCGGCATTTTAAATTTAGTTTTGCGCGAATCCGCATTAGTGTAGAATTTACGGGTTAAAAAATATTTACAAAACTTCTATAAACGTGTTAACAAAAATATTTATTACACATAACTCTAGTTTATTATAAAAATTTCACATGATAAAAATATTACATTAAATATATTTAAAACTGTGTAATGTTTTTTATAATTATATTTAAGCTGGGCTGTTTAAGCAAACAGAAGCTAACGGTGTTATATACTGTAGATACTCCCTTAATCTGCTTTTTCTTTCACTTTCACAAAAAATTAAATATTTCTATCGCATAGAATACATATATGGTAACATAAATACTGATTTAGATAAACACAGTTAAAACCGTGAAAAGTTTCTAATAATTTTATCCAAGCGGTCCTTTTTTAAGCAAAAAAGAAGTTCAGGAACTGATATTCTTTTCCCTCCACACCCCCCCTCCCCCCAAACTTCTTTTTCTTACACTTTCACAAAAAATTTAACATTTTCTATCGCTTAGAATACAATTTGTCAATTTCTAGGGTTGTAGAGTTTATATTTTTAGAATTGGGCAATCTACGTGGGATTATTCCTTCTTATTTTGTAGCTTCGTTTGCATGGCTTTATTGCCCGCATAGGTGGGTAATAACGCCAAATAGTATAGGTCCGGAAATCACGCCATTACATTTTATGAATACATATCTGGTGAAATTATTTTTTTTACACAGATAGTCGATGAGTTGCTGTATCAAATCCCATATTTGTTTGAAAAATACAATCTAAAACTAAGCCGGTAAAATTGGTAGAACCTTAACGTGGCGTTATTACCCCAGGATACCTTACTTCATGACCCCAGGTTAATTTTGTTTTCTCTTATATCTTTTCCCACAGGGGATCCGCGTGCATTTTATCTCTGGTGTTATTGAGACATATCTCTATCTCCATTATTGTTCTTAGAGGATCATGCAACGCTGACAGAAATAAGCTCAATAAGAGAATGTTTGTATTTCTCTATTTTTACCGTTGGTAACATGTAATAAAACACGCCATAATATTTGCAATTTTTCCTGATTATGGCGCATATAATAAAGTATATGAAAAAGATTAATCAAATGGATTTGTTTCCATTGTTTAGCTTGGTCGTTAGAATATATTCAGTGGCAAATTACATAAATGCATTGTATCCGTAATAATGTATACTTATTTGAGTAGTTAAAAAATAACTGTTTCTTTTAATTAATTTCAATGATTTTGACCTTCACAAATGCATTGCCAGCTAATCACAAACTGCACGACTGTAAGTACTGCGCCATAAATGGCTCCTTGTCATCACTATATTTATAAATTTTCAACAAAAGCAAATTGTGTGTTATTATACTAAACACTTATTTTATCAACAATAAATAAACAAATAGATAATCTTCTATTCTTTCTTTTAAAAAATTTAAATGGCAAATTTCCTTGAAATAAAAAGCTATTACAACTATGGAAAGCTCTTATAACAAGCTATACGATTTAATATAATTTAAGTTCTTACATTTCAAGTTAATAGCAAGAGATACAATAAATTTTATTTAAAATTATTTCAAAAGTTTATTGAAAGTATTATTAAAAAATTAAGGCATGCTACAAAAGTAATTTAATAGATACCTGAAATCTTTAATAGGGTCATTCCACTGTCACGTGCGGGACAATCAGACACCATAACTCCACCAAAATTGTGTTACAGGGCTTAAAATTCTTCAGAAACAGGAATAAACACATTTTTGAAAGCTTATATTTGGTATAACAATATCTGAGGCAGGGACAGATTTTTCCTAAAGGGTTTTATGATTTAGTTATTAATTAATTTGCATGCGTCACGTGCAGGACATCTGAAGTCAACCACTTGTAATTTGCTCTATGATCCAGCTAACATTTCTGCTCTACTAGTTTTGCAATTTCAAAAGAAAAAATATATATTAGAAGCTAAAGGTCTAATGTTCATGAAATAAACATCATTTTTTGAAAAATAAATTTTTAAGCTGCTAAAAAAAATATAACGTATAGTGTCACGTGCGGGACACGGTTGTCACGTGTGGGACATTTGCAAATATCACTTAAGTAACCTTTTCAAAAATCAGAAAATATAGGAATACAAAAAAGAAAATACATATTATACATTTTACAATACCAAAATATTTATTTTAACTTTTTTTTGTACAAAATAAATGTTCAAATTGACATTTTTAAACATAAAATAAAGCAAATGTATAAACAGAAACTCAAAAGTTTTCCATAAATTTGAAACAACCTCTATTTTTTGTTACAGTGGAAGTTGATATTTTCTTTAAATGAATATAGAGTTTTATCTGGATACTGTGGCTACTTGTAGAATTTACCACTCTTTATTATGACAGACACTTCAATACTATCATGATTGGTGCTTGTAATAATTTTACCAGGATAATTAATGCCATCATTTTTTACAACTACCCATTCACCCATCTTAAAAGAAGTTGCAGTTTCTAAAGAGATGTTTAATATAATTGCTCCTGTAGGATTCATAGCACCATTTTCTCCCTTATCTTTTTCATTCTTCTAGCACTAGTAGACTTAGATCTTTCCATTTCTGCTAAATAAATAACAAACTTTATCAATTATAAATGCTTTTGTCTAAATTTACTTAATTTCATAGAAACATTGAACTTTAAAATTCTACTTTAACTTAGAAAAACAAAATATAAATAAGCAGTTTTATTATTTATTTTCTGCAAAATAATAACAAGTTCTTAAACACATGACTCTTCTTATTATATAGAAAAAACCCCTATAAATTAAGTAGATCAATTCTTACTAGATAACAATATGTTCTTGCAATAAAAATAACCATCACAGTGTTCAAATTTTATTAAAATAAATTTATAAAAATGTAGAAATAAAAAATATTAGCATCACATTTAAAAAAAGAAAAAAATGGAACTATCATAAAAAATGTTTTAAAAAAATCTTAATTTCGTTTAAGTTACATAGAATATGTTCTTAGGACAAAATAACCATTAAGCTGTTAAACCTATGCTATAATAAATCTCTATTTAGCATTCAGAAAACAAAAATAATCGTCTTGCTCATAAGGTGTCACGTGCAGGACAATTTTGTTTTTATATTTTTCTCCAAATAAAAATTTGGCCCAAATTTTTAACTAGCATAGGATAAGTGTACTACACTAAACTGCTTTTGAAATGCCAATTAAACAAAATAAATGAGTTCTGTTTTTCTCCTAATTTAAAAAATTCATCTTTTGTGTCACGTGTGGGACACAGAAACAAAGCTTTTTGTGTATGCTGTAAAAATTATTTGAAATTATCCTAGATTTTTAAGTTTAGTGAAATAAAAAGAATGAATATTAGACTTACCTAAAATGTTGATTTCAAAAGTTTCATTGGATTTTCTTTCTTAAAAAAACTCACTCAAAATGCATAATAAAACTCAACATACTTGCTTGCACATGCACGCCATCTTTAAACTGTTGTGTTGCCAATCCACAAAAGACAAACTTTAAATTCTTACTCAAAACATAAAATTTGACATGTTACCATTCAGAAAATACCAAACATATTTATTTACACAAACTTTTTAAAATGACTATCAATTTACCTTTTTTCATGGAATGGCCCAATACCCAAAGTATTCAATTATTATTTTTTATATTCTTCTTTCTTTGCCTTACTCAACTCTTTCAGTTACTCGAAGTAAATACCTAAGATTACTTAGTACTTCATGACCCCAGGTTAATTTTGTTTTCTCTTATATCTATTCCCACAAGGGATCCCCGTGCATTTTATCTCTGGTGTTATTGAGACATATCTCTATCTCCATTATGGTACTTAGAGAATAGTGCAACACTGATAGAAATAACTTCAATAAACGAATGTTAGTATTTCTTTATTTTCACCCTTAGTAACATGTAATAAAACACGCCATGATATTTGCAATTTTTCCTGATATAATATTGCATATAATAAAGTATATGAACGAAAGTAATCAAAAGGATTTGTTTTTATTGTTTAGCTTGGTCCTTAGAATATATTCAGGGGGAAATCACATAAATACATTGTATCCGTAATAAATGTACTTACTTCGGTAGTTAAAAAATGCCTGTTTTCTTAAATTAATTTCAATAATTTTGATCTCTACAAATGCACTGTCAGCAGGAAATGAAACTGTTGCAGAACAAATGGCTGATTTTTATCACTAAATTTTAATGCTACTCTTCTACTTATTGTATCTAAAAAAATCTGTCATTAACCCTTCACTTCACGTTTTTTTTTCTATTTTTATGAAATAAATTATTCTAAACCTATGTATTTGTCTAAGAAAGGGAAAATAGTAAAAATCTTAAATTTAAAATTTTCAGCTAAAAATTGATATTTCATGATACCCCATACACACAGTTAGGGTTTTTAATATTGTATTGCCATATTTTGCAATACTATTTACTGCAATTTATTCTGCAACTTTCTTTGTATTAATATTTTTGCAAATTCTGTAAAAATAATCAAATTAAATTTTGTTTTAATACTTGGTCGAACTTTTTGTGATTCGAAAGAATAAATTCTAATTTTTTTGTAAAATGCAGTCATCTGGCATGGACAAAATACATTCTATTCCATTCTTTGAATTATCCTTGATCAGGTACAGAGATCCTATTGACCAAATTAATATTGGGAATCTTGAAAAGAGCAATTTCTCTCTATATATAAATAAATCCTAAGTATCGGTTTGGCAATTGTTTTAAAGTTGAAAAAATATATATAAGACATCTCTCAAATGTAGCATTTTCTGCAAATAGGATGATATGCAAATGAAAACTTATTAAAAAAAGAGAAAAAAGAAAGAAAGAAAGAAACAGTTAAAAATTGATTGGCGTAAGAAGATGGAAGATCTTTGGGTACATTTATTTAAAGAGATAACATTTGCAAAAGAATAAAATAAATCCGTACGCTAAATCAGAAATTAAACTATTAAGACAAAATTTCAGTTTACTTAAGGAGTAAAACAAGTTTAATGCCCTGAAATTTAAGGCTTCTAAGGAAATTTTCGTTTTAAATAAATACAAAATTTTCATGAAAATCCACTAATACTAATCTATTATAAAGTTATTAAAGTAGAAAATTGTAATTTTTTTCTGAATTAATATATTCGGCTATTTGATATATAATAAAGTGGAACGCATCGGAAAAAGGTAAAGATGATCAAATGTTAGGCCCAGTAATTGGTTTATTTTGGTTTATTTTCTGTTGGCCTATTATCTACGCGAGGGATATAGACCCAGGTGAGGAGTGCTCTTCGTTGTGGTCTTTCTAAGGGAACTTAGCTCGATAACTGATAACAGTTAAACAACGACAAACAAAAAAATTGAATCCAAAAGTCATTGAAATCTGTAGCCATTTTACAATATATGCAGTTATAGTAAATTGGCATCGATTCAAAATAAGATTTAGATTTTCAACCAAAAATTTTCTTCCTTAAAGTTACACTGACAAATAAAGCATTAATGTTTGAAAAAATCCAACGTATTTCAACAGAAAAATATGTGAAGGTTAATCTTCAAATAGATATAAGCTGATTAATACTAAATTAGCGGATAATATAGCGTGTTAGCCGATTTTGAAAACACTGTTCTAAGAAAAAAAAGTTTTCGTAAATTTTTTGTTAGTGTTTGCACTCCATTTTTATCGCTTTTAAGGGGTCCGGAATATATTTTAAAATAACTTTTGTTTATTGTGTTAAACTTTATAATTTTTTGTGATGGTTAACCATATTATTTGTAAACAAAATTACATGATAAAACTTCTAATAGTTTTTTAATTTTAATTAAAAAATGATTTAAAAAGTAGGTTAATTTAAAATCGTTCTACCTCAAAATATTATTTGTAGAATTTCATTTTTTTTACATTTAAATAAATAAAAATATCTAAATTTTAATTTTGATTCAGCATTTAAAAAATTTTAATTTGTAAAAAATATTAAATATTTAAATTAAAAATTAGTAAAAAAATTATGCAACTTTTATTTAAGAAAATCATATTAACCAAAAGTAATTATTTTTTCAAATTTTCTAAATGAAAATTAAAGAAAAATAATCAAAAAAGACATGTTCCGATTTTGAATCATTTATCTCTAACGGTTCTTAAGTTATACCATTTTAAATCTGAAAAAACACATCATGAAGAAAAATGCATTTTTAAAAGAAGTCATTTCTATGACAATCATTGCTTGAAAGCTACACATTGAAAACACAAAAAAAAAAAAAAAAAAAAAAAAAAAAAATACTATTTCTTCTTCTAATTAAGATGAAAATATGATTTAAACGTCATTTAAGCATAAAAACAGAAAAAGTTTTAAAACAATATTTTTTTTTAGAAAATTTGACTAATAAAATATTATCTTTATATTAGTACTTTAAGAGAAAAAAAATCGAAATTTTGAACCGAAGATACGAAAACTATCTTTTCTATTGGATAATGTAGCGCAGAAATGAGCTATATATCTCAAGCTTTCTTTTATTTGGATAAGATAACATTCCGAGAAGAAAAGTATTGTTTGATTATATGAAAACCTATCCAACCCACGGATAAACATGATATCCACAAGGTATTTTTAGTAATACCGTCATGATGATATTGTGGGAGTAAAGTGGACAGATTGAAAATTTTAGGGTTTTCTTTAACAGTATTTTTAATGTGGAATAGCATCTAATGTGATACATATTATATAGATTCGAACTTTTCAAAAGATACCTGTGATGGAATTAATTTCTCAAAATTCAGATTATATGATAATCCAAACAAAAATATTCTGTAACAGGTAATTTGAATAGTTTGCAAGTTTAATAATTTTCGCTCATTATAGTGTAGCAATATAAGAATTAACTGACTTAACTACTTAACTGACCAATATTTTTGAAAAAAATCTTTCAAATAATGCCTATTTTATTGCGTCTTTTACAGAATTTTTAATCCTTTATCGCCGATATTTCAAAAACAGAATTTTTTCCCCAATGGAATAAGAAAAATACTCGCATTAAATAATGTGAAATTTACAATAAAAATTTACTGGTGAAAATAATAAATCATGCCCGTATGACGAACGGATAAATCAGGGAAGCGGTTAAGATATCGTGTGCCTATAAATTTTCAAGGACTTAAAAAATCCTTCTTTTTTGGAATACTTTATTAATTAAAAGTCTTTTACCAACAAATGCTGCTGTACGTTTAACTTTCATTATTTATATTTTATATATTTTAAATATTTTGCTTTAAGGCTGTTCTTAAATCCTAAGGAGCTACTTTCTGACAATTAATTTTCCAAAAACGCACGAACCCTGGCAGATATTTTCATTCAAAAATTATGTAATGGAAAGACGTTTTCCTTTTTTCTGGTAAAAACACAAGATAATTCAAAAAATACAATCAAAGTTGGTTGAATTTCCGGATGTTATGCCACAAGAAAAGGGAGAAAACGGTCGTCCGGTCCCAAACATGTTCCTAATTAATCTATTGGTGTAAACACACTGTTATTTACCCATTAACAACCTTTAAATTCTTGAATTTAAGAGTATTTTGCGAAATTTAAATTGTGGATGAATGAACAGGCCGGTAGAAAAATTAATTATGTGTGTGTGTATATATATATATGAATGTATATAATTGCATATAAAATTGATTGCATAGTAAACGCGGAACAGAAGTATATTCAAAGTGACAAAACATTAATCTAGGGTCAGGAGGAGTAATTATGACAACTTTGTACATTTTCAACCTTTTTTTTTTTAACTTTTTTCTATTTTGAAAAATGATATTTTTAGTACATAGCAAGTAACTTTGACCCTTTAAGAACATCCCTTTAAAGTGTTTAAATTCTCATAGTTGCTTTTTTTAAGTTAAAAGGGTGGATATAAGTACCACGTCAAAATCTCACAATCACAAAAGTTTGCGGTAATTGAGATCACTAGTTGGGAAATTATGACTACTCTATTTTCTCTTTATATTTCGCATGCACATTTGTTTGGAGTAATTGTGATCATTAGAACTCCAAACTGAAAAATCCATTTATGAAAAATTTTGGAAGACTTTGTTTCAAATTGCTATTCGGATATCAAAAATGCTTCAGACTAGTGACAAAGAATATCTAAAGTAAAAAATACATCATGAGGTCAATAACTACTCTCTTAAAAAGTCAGCCCCAAAATAGCTCAAGTTGAGCTGAAATCCACTCATCTCAATGTTGAAAGGCAGCTTCTCAAAAAAGAGTTGAAATAACTCGAGTTTTAACCAATTTAAATGAAGTTGAGCTATTTAAATAACCAATTTAAATCAAGAAGATTTAATCGTTTGAAAAACAACTCTTTTATGATCGAAAAAATTACAGCTCTTTTATGAGAAGCCAAATCAGCTCTTTCGTTTTAAGAGTGTACGCATGACAAAAAATTTACCGTACACAGTTTCCTCCAATATGCAGGTAGTCATAATTCCCCCCTGGTTATAATTATCCCACCCGACCTTATATATTTTTTTCAATTTGCTTGATATTTTTATTAGCGTTTCTTTATGGTGCTTTTTATTAAATGAAGATACTATTTAAAATAGCATATGAAGCATTCTGACTTAATTTTGACTTTTGTGCCCTTGAATAATAATTTTTATTTTAGTACATATTCTTGTTTTTTGTTTATATATATATATATATATATATATATATATATATATATATATATATATATTTCTTATATCGGAAAATATGCCATTGAATGATTGTACAACAATATTAACGAGGCTTGTCAATAAAAATTTTGGACGTTGTTGGGGGGTCAAATTGAGGCTTTAAATTCCTTATCATTCCAGTGTCACCGATATTAATTTCTAAGTTTGGAGCTGTCTGTGTAAAATGGCTTTTATGAGTGGACCTGAGGGATTTTTTTGGCACATTGAACTTAATAGAATTAAAAGTATCGCTACAATCAATCATATTATTAATAATCTTGTAAACAAATAAAACACAAAAAAAGATCCCATCTAGATTTCAAACTTGGAATGTTAAAAATACTACGTAAATAGAAAGAACAAATATCATAGGAAAAATTAAGATCACATTTGGACAATAAATAACGTGTGAATTTAGACTGTACCTGCTCAAGTATTTTAATTTTATTATTATAATAAGGATCCGAAATGAGACTGAAATATTCAAGATAAAGACGTACCAAAGCAAAATGTAAAACTTTTAATGCATGTCGATTGGAGAAATCTTTAGCTTTGCACTTAACCCTTTCCGGCACGGGCAAAATTTGCTAGTAAAATGAGACATTATCGACTGACACCGTAATTCACAAACTAATTTTTTAGATATTTTGAAACCCTTAATTTAAGCTTTATTTTAAAAACAAAGTTTTACTAAAATATTATTGGTGCCGTTTGCAAGTTTGGAATTAAAATTAGGTTTCCCAGACCGGGCAGAGTGTGCCGGAAAGAGTTAAAGAACCCCAGTTTTTTTATACGCGTTAGAAACAATGTTATCAATATGGTATCAGTTCTACGAGAATAACTTAAAACACTACATTCATTAATATTAAGGGGTCAGGTACCTTTCGAACTAACAAAACACATGAAAAAGTGACCTCTGTAAGAACTGCAGTCACTCTATATCTAATTGACTTTTGACTATAAAATTGAAAACACATATTAAGAAGAATTTATTTTATTAGTTAAAGTTGTTAAAAAAAGTATACACGCATGCAATGTTTTTTTAATTATTTTTAAAGACAATACAATTTTTCTGGAAGAATAAATCGTACGTGCCTTGCGCGCATGATTTTTCAAATTTGAATAGATAAAACAAACCAAGATTTTTTTTTCTGAGTAGAGATATAATGTGTTTTCAAAATGACCTACGATGAAAACAATAAAACTTATAGATCCCGAGGAAAAAAATATTTTTTTAAGAAATTCGAAATAGCGAGATTTTTTTACAAAAAAGTAGTTGTGAATTCTAAACTTCTAATTTGAGAAACATAATAGTAGGTCATTTTGTGCCTGTGTACGTTTAATATATTCAGCGAAAATTTTGTTAAATTTTACGCAACCGTTTTTCAGAAACCGTGCGCGCAATGATAAAAAACGCATTTTTGAGAAAATTGACGTCAAAGCTTAAATTTACCATTGGTCGTATAGGAAAAGCGCAAAGCGTTTTAGACATAACTCTTTTTCTAATGCGGATTTTTGAATGCGGTATGTTTTTAAACATTTCTAAAGGATCGCATTTAATTATAAGCTATTTTTTTAATCGATTTTTGGATTATTTAAAAGGTACCTGACCCGCTTAAGGAATACTTTATTGAAAATTAATTATATAAGCCATTTAGATCCTTCTACAAAAGTGCAGCGTCAGTAACAGAACGTATTTGTTTATATAATTTTAAATCATCTGGAAAAAAAAAGATAATAGGGAAATTTCAAAATAGAACACAGATCATTGATAAATAAAGTAAAAAGCAATGGTCCTAAATTAGAACTTTGCGGCACACCAGATGTATTGGTAAATTTATGAGACACAGCACCATTGAAATAAACATAAAGCATTCTATTATTTAAATAAGAAAAAAAACAGTCAATAAGATTAATATGAAAACCCATACCCATCAATTTATGCAAAAGGATACCAAAATCAATAGAGTCAAAAGCCTTTTGAAAAGTCCGTATGCATGACATCAAGCTGACACCCATGTTCAAACGATGACATAATGTCATTAGTTAAGCAAAATAAATTAGCAAGCGTGGTTTCGGGATAAAACCATGCTGAGCTGATGAAATAAAATGTTTTACTCGCTGAAGAATCTTATTATGGATCACATTTTCAAATATTTTTGAAAAAGAACTCAAGGCAGCAATGGGACGATAATTTTTTTACTCTTTAGAATCACTTAAGATAATAGAGAAATTTTAAAATAGAACACAGATCATTGATAAATAAAATAAAAAGCAATGGTCCTAAATTACTGGAATAATTTTGGTTTGCTTCCAAACATCAGGAAATACTCTAGTTTTCAAAGAAAGATTAAATAAAATAAGTAGATGATAAATCAAGGCATCAGCGCAACCTTTAACTATAAACGAAGAGACATTATTCACTCCAACTATCAAAGTAGATTTAAACTTCTTAATTGCCAAAACCACATCCATGTATGCAACATTTTCAATTTTAAATATTTCACTCAGACACCTGTTGAGGTTACCAGCATTTTTGTCATAATCACGGCTAGATTTGCAAACGGAACTGAAATAAGACGCAAAAGCATTAGCAATATTATCATCACCATCATAAGAATTCGTCACCTGAGAATAATAAGGTTCTATCTGTGTTTTTGAAAAAATTTACTTGTCGATATAGGAAAGGTTCTATTTGCATCTATGGAGGCATTTTTGCATCAAAATGATGTTGTACATAATTTGCATATGACATTACAATTATGTTATGACATTATTTTAATCCAGAAATGCCTTCATCGATACTAAAAGAACCTTTCTATATCGATAAGTCATTCAATTTTTCAAAAACACAGATAGAACCTTATTATTCTCAGGTGCCGAATTGTAATTGTAGAAGACACTATTAGGCAATGCGTTATGCCCCTTAAAGTAAGACCAAAACTTTTTAGTATTAGAAATCAGATTGTTTGCCGTACTCTGCAAATAAGAAGCATAATCATTCCCAATACTGAGTTTTACAGAAGATCTTAAATACCTGAATTCCACAAAGGTAATTGGATTCCCACTATGTATAAATATGTATATGACAAAATTATTGTTGAAACAAACTAAAATTGACAAACTATTTATAGAAATAAAATTTGTTTAAACAAATTCAACATGAAATATTTTTTCCTTAAAAAGTATTTAACATAAAAAATTAGTAGTTTTTGAAATTGTATTCCATCGCTAACCGGTGAAAAAACGCTAGATAACGAAATTGTTATTATTTTTTATGGGCGTTCTATCGAGGTTCCGCCGATTTTTTTTATTATTTATAAATATATACACCATCACGAGAAGAACATTCTGTATTTTTTCGATTTTTCGTAGTATGCCCGTATGGAGATCTTCCTTGTTAGTTTTAACATGATATGCGTAAAATATTTTTTGGCCTAACATAATGTTCCTTACCCTTTTTTGTTTTGCCTAACATAATGTTTCTTTTTTCCCCTTACTATCTTCATTTCATTCTACTATTAAATGGATGACAAGGATTTTACTGGGATAGTACAGTATTAGACATTAATACTGAATAAGAACGTTTTCTAATTATAACTACAAGAACATGAAAGTTTAAAAATGCTGTATTTTTTTAAGTTGAATTTTACATGTTTCTTATTCATGAAAGCTAAAATTATCGGAGAAAGGCTCTGATGTATTTTGTTAGAAATTCTAGAAGTTTTAAGTGTTGAGATCGCCTTAGCATTCCTACACGAAAAAGAAAAAACTGGTTTATTTTATTGTTTTAATGAAGTCTTTGTAACGGATACTTTCCAAACAATGATCCTATATATTTTTTATTTCTTACCTATATGAAAATCATTTAGCATCAAAAAATTACATTAGTCGAATATAATTTACTTCTGTATATTTCAAATATAAATTTACATGTAAGGTGGTCTGGTGTAATAACGCCAGGCGGGGTAATAACGCCAAGTGCTAATATTATGCATAATTATAAAATAATCTGGTTAATGACAACCATGTGCTCTGAGTAGAAGGGTTTTGAGTCATATAAATCGCAAAAAGCAGCTTCAAGTTAATTTGTTCCATTCGTAGGTCTTATTGTTTTTACAAGCAACTAAAATTAATGCTTGATCTAAAATTTGCGAGATACGTTTTGTGATGTGAAGACTATTTTATTTATCCGGAAATACTTTGTTAATTACATAAATTTGTAGTACATTTCATGGACTTTCAAAATGTTGTTGAAGATTTTGGATATCTTCTCGAGATAATTTGTAATTTAAAATGTACAGCACAATAACTATAACGGGGTAATAACGCCAATCCTTGGCATTAATACCCCGGTTGATTCCCTACAGTGACCGAGCTACATACTAAATACTGATTCAAATAAACACAGTTAAAACTGTACAATGTTTCTAATAATTCTATTTAAGCGGTCCTTTTTAAGCAAAAAGAAGCTCAAGAAAGCAAAAGAAGCCTGATATTCTTTTGCCTCATCCTCCCCCCCAACCCACACCTTTATTTTTCTTACACTTTCACAAAAAATTGAACATTTTCAATAGCTTAGAATGCAATTTGTCAATTTCTAAGTTTGTAGAGTTTGTATTTTTAAAATTGGGCAATCTACATGCAATTATTCCATCTTATTTCATAGTTTTGTTTGCATGGCGTTATTACCCATATAGGCGGGTAATAACGCCAAAAAGCATTGGTCAAGAAATCACGCCATTACATTTTATGAATACGTATCTGTTAAATTATTTTTTTTATATAGATAGTCAATGAGTTGCTGTATCAAATCATATATTTGATTGAAAAATACAAACTAAAACTGAACCGTGAAAATTGGTAGAACCTTAACGTGGCGTTATTACCCCAGGGTACCTTAGTAAAGCTATTAAACGAGAAATAAATGCAGCCTCTAATAATACATTTTTATGCGTTTACTTATCACTGGCATCAATATAAATTATGTAATATTTGATTATTATTATTTAACAACAGATATTTTATGTACATTAAGATATTATTTTTTCGGATTAACAGCATCCTTTCATTATCTGTTCACGAATAACAGTTGGAGAAACAGTGTACTAAATATTTAATTGTAATTACTTATTGCTACAGGCCTTACCGCCTCTGTGATATTCTTAAGGTTCCTAATCTTATATTTCTGTTTCCAATCATGAAATTCTTTGTAAAAGGTTTTAAGGAGATAGTGGAAATTTATTTGTGCAAAATCGTTGCAAAAAAGGTCTATTTCTGTGGTATAATAGAACCAAAACAGTTTTTTCTTATTAAAATATCATTTACGGAGGTTTTAAGAAGTAAATAATAAAGGTAAGTGTATTTATATACTTTAAATCTGTTTTTCTCAAAACTAATTTTTCAGCGTTTTTAGATTTTTAAAATGCTCCTTGCGACGTAATTTTTTATCAATATTTATGAAATTGATAAGGAAGTATCCTGATATTATTTGGAAAGAAATTGTGCAAGCTTTTTAAAATTCGTCTACATTACGATAGTCAAATTTGATTTTATACTTATTAAAAGGCAAAATTTTGATGAAAATCAATATGGAATTTAGAAAAAAATCTGTAAAATATTAACTATTCAAGAAATTTCAAAAATCTTACACAAATTTGTTTATAATAGAATTTTAATTGAAAAAAATGCAAAAGCAAGAAAATATCTCAAAAAAATTAAAACACGAGGAGCGTTTTAAAATTTCGCTTAAAAATTTAAATGTTTTAAAAAAATTAATAATTTTAATAAGATTGGAAATTTTTTTGTAAGTGTTCCATATGCTTTTGGTGATATGTATATATGGACAAAATTTCATATTGCTATGATGAAAATTAAAAAATAAAAATTAAAAATAACGTCCACCGTCTCCTTAAGGGTGTTCTTAAATCAAAATGGGCAACTTTGTGACACATGCATTAATTTATTTTTGTTCGGAAATGCATGAAAATAGCAGGCGTTGTTATTCAGAAACTGTCTAATTGCACTCATTCTTCTGTTTTTTTAAAAACACAATAGTTTTTTTATAACAAGCCTTCAAAGTTGACACTTTTGAGCATATTTCCCGACGAAAGCAGAAAAACCGGTCGAAAAGGAGGAGAAAAAGGGGTGATTGCGTCACCGAAATAGCTTATAACTCGATAAGTAATTTAATTATCATAAAATGGAAAAATAAGTTCAATTCGAAATCGCTTCCATAGTCAGGCATTAAAATTTTATATCTTTCTGTTAAAAAATGAATTTGTAAATGTGTCAAAACGTTTTTCGCTTGTTGAGCGGATCAGTTAAGAACACCCTTAAGGCATGCCAGGAGTCTTACTTTTTACCTTGTGGTGCAATTTAGTAATATATCATATTTTTGCCCAATCCCTATGAAATATAAATGCATAAATTTTCAGTAGAGACAACTTAAAAAGTCTTCTATTTAAAACAATTTTTTTAATATTGTAATATTAAAATTTAATTTTTTTTTATGTTTAGTTTTGATTTTTAAAAAAAAATTAAATTGTTTTTTGACTGCGTGCAACATTTCTTAAAAACTAATAAAGCTCTTTGCATCAAACTTGGGAAATGTCTTGTATGTTAAATAATAACTTATACTTCAAATTTAGTATTATAATTGCATTAATTATATAAAATTGTCAATTTTTCAATAAAAAACGATTTTTTTTTTATTTTAAAATTTAAACTTAAATTTTACATAAATAAATAAATTGCTTTCAAATGAAGCATAAGTTCAAGATACATTAGATTTATACCATTATCAATGTTTTCGGGGGCTCTTGACCAAAAGTTTTGCTACAGTCGTGCGAACAGTGGATGCAAATCAAAACGCAATTAAATTAAAATATTAAAATATTACGTTTCATTTCACCATACAGAAATATATAACGCATTTCAAAACCGAATTTCTACTGTTCCCATCTAAAATCAGAAAATTATCCGAATTCTTTATCAGCCCTGTATATGATGTAGGGATTTGTATCTATTAACAAGATGCATTCCAAAATTTATTTCATTTAAGAGACACATATGTTTCAGTTGAAAATTCCCCTTCAGCATTTTCCTCTAATAAGGAGAATTATATGAGAATATTTTTGTGCAGCCCTGTATATGAGGTGCAGAATTTATACAACAAGCGTAATATGCAAAAAAATTAATTAAATTTAAAATCAGATATAATCTAATAGATATATCTAACATATAATTGAGATATGATCAAACAAATATGCGTGAATTGCACAACACAGTGGATGTGGTATATGACGACCCCAGAAGCCAAGGGGTACAAGTGACAAAATGTCGATTTGGAGTAAATTGAGTTTAAAGATAATTGATGTTAAATTGGAACATCAATAACAATTGACAAAATTGAAATAGGAAACATCTGCTTGTTGCATTCTAATCTTTGAACTCTCATTTCAAACACTGTTGAAAAAAATAGAGTACAATTTTCTTTAAATGTATAATTAATCAATATTGTTTGTTTTTCGAAAAAAGTGGTTTATCTCTATAACTCAGCAAATAATAAGAAAATGACCTATATTTCTTTACCTAAAATGAAAAAAACATATTTCCAGATACCCTGTGCACTTAACTCAATTTTTTCAATTCTGTCACTTATACCCCTTAGCTTCTGGGCTCCTCATATATGTATGAAACGGTATTATGATCAATGAACCGTACGCCTTTGCACCATTGATACCGATAAATCTGGAAAGAAGTTAAGGGGAACACATGTAGTCGGACATCTGGAATAAAGACCATTGATTAAATCGCCTCTCTACAGTTTGTCACGAAACTAACATCACACTAGCTGCATTTATCTAAACATACATAAGAGGTTGAGAGTCAAACTCTGGTATAGCGAACTCACTTTATAATGAATTCCCAGATATAACGAACGGAATTTTCGTCTCTTTCCGTTTACTAAAAGTACCCTATATATAAGAGACACCTGGATACAACGAAATAAAATTTAGTTCGTTTAATATTAGTTATTGTGGGGTTCAACTTGATTTTCAATTCGATGGAAATAAGTCGTATTAAGTAATGTAAATAAAATACATATTATCTTGATTATTTTTAGGTGCGTTCGTGATTATGTAAATACGTAGCACTTATAGTTGTCGCTCAGTCAGTCCACATATAGCAACGCAAAAATTACCCAACCGAACCGTTTGAAATTTAAAATATATAATTATTACATAATTGTGTCGAGACATTTCAAATTTTATGAAAATCGGATGAATAAATCAATTACAGGGGGCAATCAAAAGTATTCCATTAGATTACAGTTAATGGGGGAAAAGTCTTAAATGCATTTTAATGGCGTTACACTCATTCTAACAGAATAAAATTTATATGCATCTATGAAGTACATATTATAATATACATTTTGCACAATATGTGATGCATAAAACATTTATTATTGATTTACAAGGCCACACAAAAGTATTCCCTTACATAATCGTATAGGGAGAACATTGTTTGGTGCGAGTTTTAATTGTAATTAACTATTTAACATTTTATGAGATTGATATAAGTTGCTGAGGAATACTACAAGTTATTTCCTGTATAAAAGAAAGCAGTTAGTATTTACAGGGACACACTAAAAGTTTTGGCTAGCATACTATATCCGAAATACTATGCACTATTACATCAAGATATGAATTCAAGATCATTTTTAATTTTATGAAAATCGGATTTATAGTTTAATTAGAGGGACAATCAAATGTATTCCATTACATTACGCTCAAAATAATTTCAAGTACATTTCGATGATGTTAAACTCTTTCGAATATAATAGAATTGACATCAACCTGTGAGTTATATACGTGCTAAAATATACATTCTGCACAATGTGTGATGCAAAGAATATTTATTACTAAATTACCGGGCCACACAAAAGTATTCCAC
The DNA here is from genome assembly GCA_964019185.1 of Maratus speculifer. Taxonomy (NCBI): domain Eukaryota; kingdom Metazoa; phylum Arthropoda; class Arachnida; order Araneae; family Salticidae; genus Maratus; species Maratus speculifer. The sequence continues at coordinate 419,379,162 of OZ025293.1, forward strand.
TACGTAATGCTATTCGGGGAAACAATGTTTGGGACGTATTTTAATTATATTAAACTATTTCACATTTTATAAATATGAAATACCTTGCTGAAGTGTAATAAAAGTTACTTTCTGTATATTTACAGGAACACAAAAAAGATTTTGACCACTATGATGCATCCGAAGTACTGTCTACTATAACAGCAACATCTGAATATTTTTAAGACTTCGTTATCGTACGAATGCACCTCATTTGCTACGCTTTAAGTGCAATTTCCAACTTTTTTTTTCTTTTTTACTAAAAGAAAAAACGAAAATTTCATTTAAATTTTCACAATTGTTTTATTCACATTTTTTTTTTTTTTTTTTTTTTTTTTTAAACCAAGGAAAAAGAAAAATAAAAAAAAAATAATGCATAGGAATTTTATAAAAAAAATTCTCTATTTTTTATATTTCTCTATATACATTTCTCAATTTTCCGGAAGACATTTTTTACTAAAAAATCATCTGTGAGATGGCTACATCAACGTATCTCCTGAGACACCAATTATCACTATTTAGGAAGAAACCTTTTTTTGTTCATTATGAACCGTGTATTTGGAGCTGTGACGACCAACCAGGGGACAACCATTATGTACTAGTAAAGTGGTCTTCTTCATTTTGTTCAATAAATAGGATTGACCTTTGTTTCTCCTGGGAAATCAAGATCCCGGGGAAAAGGAAAGATTTCCCAGGAAAACAAGGTCCGAAGAAAACTTTGATTTTTTTTATGTGGCATTTTCGTATTCTGAGAAGTCAGTGAAAACAATATTGAAATTGAAATGGCATCGAAATTCTAGGACTTCATTTTTTTAGATTCCTGTAGAAGTTGAAAGAGTTTAGTATGACATTTTCCTTAAATTTTTATAGGCATTTGTATTTGACATGTATTTTGCTTATCATATTGGATTCCTGTAAGTATAAAACAAGAACTAAAAATCATGTGTCAAGCATAAATTGTTAAAACATTTCCAGTTACTTCCATATTTCTTTACCAAAACTTTAATAAAGTAAAATATTTCTCTCTAAGTAAACAAATTGTAAAACGCATAGCATATTTTAAAATCCGATTTCGGGAATTACCATCAATAGTCCGGAAAAATATCCGAAGTATTATGTGCATCCCTGTATATGATCTATATATTTGTATGTATACTACATAACATGCTAAAATTGAATTCAGTTAAGAAACGCATAGCACAGATGTAATTTCCCCTTCATAATTTTCCGCCAGTAGACGGTAATGTGCTCGAGATTATTTGTGCTTCCCTGTATATCATCCATAGAATTTATACATGTCAAGTAATACGCTAAAAATTTTGTAATTTAAAAACGCATATATGCGGTTTAAAATCATATAATTTTTTACATATACTACAATTTAAAACACTCTTCTAGCCGTGGTTGTTATTAAGACAGTGCTGCAACAGAATTATTTTGTGTTTCCCTGAAAGTCAAGGTTGTATGTTAAGCACATAATAGTCTATAGTTACCCTCTTGTAGTTAACCTCAGTGATATATATCAATATAAATATGAAATAATATAAAATCTTTAAAATAAATAGGCAAGCTTTTTTCCAAAAAACAGACCAAAATGTAACGGAATTCTCTTATGTATCCCTGTAAATAACTATAAACGCTGAGCATTTCATTTTCAGTATCAAACAAGCCATAGTAATCTTCATTAACATATATCAATAATATTTTGTATGACAATCCTTGTATATTTACGCGAGTTACATCATGAAGAAAAAGACAGACAAACCGACTTCATAAACATTTTTTAAAAATGTTTAAAAATGTTCATAAGATTTGATAGTTTAGTTTGGTTTGGTTTGGTTTATTTTTGTCGTCCGATTATCTACACTAATGGGATATAGGACCAGGGGGAGTGCCCTTCGTGGGGGTCTTTCTAAGGGAACCTAACCCGTATTTACGCAAGGTTCGAAGAAAACCACGAAAACTCCGAACGGTTAGGCCGACAGCCGCGATTGGGTTCGAACCCAGCACCTGCCGTCTACCAGTTGAGAGGTCTGAACCTCTCGGCCACTGGTGGGGCAAGATTTGATAGTGTTTTAAGCATGAATTTCCAGCACATATAATGCTTGATATTATTCAGAGGAGATTCTGACATCCGATTCAAATGAAAAATTGGATATAGGTATATTCAGATAAGGCGTTTCCTTGATTAGTTCTGGGATTTCATTCGATAAGTATATGAGGGGGAACGTGAGTTAATAGCTCTCCCCTTAATTTATATAAATGGGTTTTTCATGCAGAATTATCAGTTTTTGTTCGAAATTTAAATATAGGATCATTCTGATGAGGGGCATAAGTATAAAGAGAGGGAACGGGGGGGAGGTAATTTCCCACCCTTAATTTCGCTAAATAGCCTTCTCATGCAGCTTTATCAGATTTCATTCAAATTTTAGACATAGGATCATTTTGATGGGGGCACCACCATGATTAGTTCTGAGAGTTCATTAGATAAGTATAACAAGGGGGGACGGGGGTCTGATTCCCCACACTTAATTTCGATAAATGGGCTTTTCATGCATTTCTTCTCTTTATGACACTATTTGCAACAATAATAGTAAAATAAGCATGCGACATCTGGGAAAATAGAGAAAATGCGACTCAAAGTTACCCTGGATGGCTGCAACAGGATTGTCCACTAGTATTATTATACTTGGCAGCAGTCATTCTTGGCTGCTCTACTGTGCTATGCACTACACTCTTAAAACTGTACATCTTATATAAAAGGCACAAGCATATCGTGCCTTCTATTATTTTGATATGAGAGGCACATAGAAAAAGTGCCTCTGATTTTCCAGAAAAACGTCAAGTCACGACAAAATAAGAGTCACCGATATGAAAGTGAAGTTTGTCATAGGCACTAAGTTCGATTTGTGCCTTTAAAAATTGTCAGAGGCACAAAGTTCCATTTGTGTAGTTTTGAAAATTCCCTGTCAAAGTGATAAGCGGCACGATGGCAAATACGCATGCACACTTTTAACAGTGTGTCTCTTAATTTCAAGGGTACCATGTGCCACTTAATATTCAGAGGCAAAAAATTTCCGAATGTATCTCTTATATCAGAGACACAGTTTTAAGAGTGTATGCATTCGTGTAAAGATTTTGACTGTATTCTCTTTTTCGAGCATGAAAAAGGTTTCACATCTATCCGATTTCATCCTCGGGGATTCGAACTAGAACCTGCACTGATCGAGTTATACCCCAACCGATTCCGAAAATTCTGTTTTAGTCAAATTAAAACTCATCCACTAAAACCGACCAGTTTCACAAAGGGGAAAATCTGCGCCAAACGACCCGATGCAGGGCTCTAATTCTTCTCTACGAATGTGGATCCAGCTTCTCATATCAGTAGCAAGCACGTTAAATACTTGGCTAATACTCGAACCTACCTCAACATGGAAAACCTCGGTCAAATGCTCAAATGAAATTCATGATAAAATTTGATTGGACATTATCAAAGTGGCGTCCAATCAGGATTAAAGGTGACCATAATTTGAGCATTCGACTGACGTTTTTGGTATAACTCGGGGTCGAAGTATTTGGTAAATACGAGCGTAAGTGACTCCTACGAAATATGGATTTTTTTTATATCGTTTCAAAATGTTTAAAATTAATAATTTTGCCTACAAATGCTAGAAATAAACTTTTTTTTTAAAATTAGGATTGTTCAAATTAGGTTGTTCGAATTCAGATTAGGTTGTTCAAATTTTACCTTACATGTTAAATTTTTAATTAAATAAAACAGACGTAGTTGGTACACTGATTTTTTTTCCTTTAAAGTTTAAAGTGTTTTAGAAAAGATCATTCAATGAAAATTTTTTTCAAAACTTAATAAAATAGTAAAATACACTGAACAGTGAGCAATTGTCATTGAAAACTATTTGAAACAGACTAATAAAAAGGCGTATAGAACTTACCTTATTTTAAATTCTACTGAATGTGAAATGAATTTATATTCTTACTTACTAGATGGAACCCGTCGAAACTTGACGGCACCGAAGAAAGAAAAAGGTATTTTCCAGCTATTAAAGGATTTTTTAACGACTAATCTTCAGAAAAAATTTCAATAAATAAAAGAAAAACCTGCATTTTACATCCAGGCAAATGACCCGCACTTGGCCGAGTTACATTCAAACATGCTGTCATAGAATTAGAATCTCTCTCATTTGATAATTTTTCATTTACAAATACAACACCAATAAATTGTACATGACATGAATAAATCATAAATTACTGTCATTACTCATTTCATACAAAATATACATACTTCACTTACTTCGCAGCAAAATAAGACTGAATTTATAGTTTGCCATTTAGCAACAACTATAACAATGATCCTCTCCATGGTTAATTTGTTGTTACATTACCCATCCCATTCAACAAATAAACATTTGCATTTTCAACTACTTTTCTATTACCTTTTCATAAATCAAAAATACATGTAAATTTCACATATTAAAAAAATTAATGATAATATTTATTCTGGCTAGGTGAAACCAGTCAAAACTTGACAGCAACAATATGAAAGAATCAAAGAAAAAAAAGTATTTTGCCACTATAAAAAAATTTTTAGAGAAAATTTTTTTTTAAAGATTAATATTTATTAAAAATTTCAATATGCTTTTCCATTTACCAACGTAACACCAACATGACATGATCCCGGGCGCAGAATTGGTGCCACGCTGCGACACACCTCACAGACTCTTGAAAATGTTTGAAGATTATTTTTCAACTGTTTAAGTTTTTTTTAAAAAATGCTAGAAATCATTTGCTATGTACCAAAGTTTGTCTAGGTACCATAAAAAAACACAAATTCTGGCAAAATATCACAAAAATTAGAAAATTTCATCAAAATACTCCCCCCCCCCCCCAAAAAAAAAAAAAAAAAAAAAAAAACATTGCCCGGAAATTTTATAAATAGATGTGGGAAAATAAAACAGCAAATTTCGTCAACAGATTGCAAAAAAAAAACAAATTTCTTCAAAAGATCTCTAAAAAATTTGTCAAAAAACTGCAAGAAAAAAAAATTGTCTAGATATCCCAAATAAAACAAATTTCGCAAAAGTATTGCACAAAAATCAAAATTTTGCCAAAACGTCTAAAAAATGGCAATTTTCATGAAAATTTTTTTTAAAAAAGGCAAATTTTGACAAAAAAATCCCTAAAAAATGGCAAATTTGTAAACATATGAAAAAAATTCAAAATATTGTGAGAAATCAACAAATTTCGACAAATGATTGTGAGTAAACAACAATTTTCGTCAAAGGATTGAAAAAAAGCAAATTTTATCAAATAATCGCAAAAAAGATAAATTTTGCAAAAAGATCTTCAATAAGCGGCAATTTACATCGAAAAATAATGACAACACGACAACTTTCATCGAATAAACACATTCGATGAAACATCGAATAAACACATCGAATTTCGAGAAAAACGATAAACTTTACCGAAAGACCTCAAGATGACGAATTTCGTCCAGTTATCATAAAAGACGTGAATTTCGCCCAAAGATCTCAAAAAGCACATAAAATTTATCAAGGTAATCGCAAAAAAAGGTAAATTTAGCTAAAAATAGTGGAAAAAACGACAAATTTCTAAAAAAATAACAAAGAACAACAATTTCGCAAACAAAAATCACGAAAAAAGGATAAATTCGATAAAACAGCAAATTACATCGAAAGATTGTGAGAAAAAAATGACAAATTTCACCGAAAATCCCCGAGAAAACAAATAATTTTGTCCTGGTACCATAAAAGATGTGAATTTCGTCAAAAGATCTTGAAAATACTTTAAATTTGTCTAGGTACTTCAAAAAACGCAAATATTGGTAAACAGATTGTGAGAAAACAACACATTTTGTCAAAAGATGAAAAAAAGAGGCACATTTCATCAAAAAATCACAAAACAGGTAATTTTTGCAAAGAAAAAAAAGCGAAAATATGATAAATTTCTGAAAATAACAAAAAATCCGACAAATTTAACAAACAAAGCATAAATTCGATAAAACAGCAAATTACATCGAAAGATAGCGAGAAAAAAATGACAAATTTTATCGAAAATCCCTGAGAAAACAAATAATTTTGTCCTGTACCATAAAAGATGTGAATTTCGTCAAAAGATCTTGAAAATACTTTAAATTTGTCTTGGTACTTCAAAAAACGCAGATATTGGTAAACAGATTCTGAGAAAACAACACAGAGAGACTGCATTTTTGCTATCACTGTTTAATGCAATGCTGTGATAATTATATTTTTTTTTACTTATCTTATAATGATCGAAATACATTGGTTTTTTCACTTTACGTAAGTTATTTTATTTCCAAGTGTTTATTTACGTTCTTCGCCGATAAAGCATTTTCTATATTGTAAATCTTTCTTTCGTCTAAAAAAATGGCAATTTTCATAAAAAAAATTTTTTAAAAAGGCAAATTTTGACAAAAAAATCCCTAAAAAATGGCGAATTTGTAAACATATGAAAAAAATTCAAAATATTGTGAGAAATCAACAAATTTCGACAAATGATTGTGAGTAAACAACAATTTTCGTCAAAGGATTAAAAAAAAGCAAATTTTATCAAATAATCACAAAAAAGATAAATTTTGCAAAAAGATCTTCAATAAACGGCAAATTACATCGAAAAATCATGACAACACGACAACTGTCATCGGAAGAACTCGAGAAAAACGATAAACTTTGCCGAAAGACCTCAAGATGACGAATTTCATCCAGTTATCATAAAAGACGTGAATTTCGCCCAAAGATCTCAAAAAGCACATAAAATTTATATAGGTAATCGCAAAAAATGGTAAATTTAGCTAAAAATAGTGGAAAAAAACGACAAATTTCTAAAAAAATAACAAAGAACAACAATTTCGCAAACAAAAATCACGAAAAAGGATAAATTCGATAAAACAGCAAATTACATCGAAAGATAGTGAGAAAAAATGACAAATTTCACCGAAAATCCCCGAGAAAACAAATAATTTTGTCCTGGTACCATAAAAGATGTGAATTTCGTCAAAAGATCTTGAAAATACTTTAAATTTGTCTAGGTCTTCAAAAAACGCAAATATTGGTAAACAGATTGTGAGAAAACAACACATTTTGTCAAAAGATGAAAAAAAAGGCACATTTCATCAAAAAATTGCAAAACAGGTAATTTTTGCAAAGAAAAAAAAGCGAAAATATGATAAATTTCTGAAAATAATGAAAAAAACCGACAAATTTAACAAAAAAAGCATAAATTCGATAAAACGGCAAATTACATCGAAAGATAGCGAAAAAAAAAAACGACAAATTTCACCGAAAATCCCTGAGAAAACAAATAAATTTGTCCTGGTACCATAAAAGATGTGAATTTCGTCAAAAGATCTTGAAAATACTTTAAATTTGTCTAGGTACTTCAAAAGACGCAAATATTGGTAAACAGATTGTGAGAAAACAACACATTTTGTCAAAAGATGAAAAAAAGAGGCACATTTCATCAAAAGATCGCAAAACAGGTAATTTTTGCAAAGAAAAAAAAAGCGAAAATATGACAAATTTCTGAAAATAACGAAAAAAACGACAAATTAAAAAAAAAATCCACAAAAAAAGCATAAATTTGATAAAACGGCAAATTACATCGAAAGAGAGCGAGAAAAAAATGACAAATTTCACCGAAAATCCCTAAGAAAACAAATAATTTTGTCCTGAATTTCGTCAAAAGATCTTGAAAATACTTTAAATTTGTCTAGGTACTTCAAAAAACGCAAATATTGGTAAACAGATTGTGAGAAAACAACACAGAGAGACTGCATTTTTGCTATCACTGTTTAATGCAATGCTATGATAATTATATTTTTTTTCTTTACTTATCTTATAATGATCGAAATACATTGGTTTTTTCACTTTACGTAAGTTATTTTATTTCCAAGTGTTTATTTACGTTCTTGGCCGATAAAGCATTTTCTATATTGTAATTTTCAAATCGTCTAGGTACCACAAAAAATGCAAATTTTGCCAAATAATCATTAAAAAAAACAGCAAGCAATGAATATGGTATATAAAGACTGCTTTATCATGATTGAAAGCTATGCAAAAAGAGGGATCTCTTCTGATAATTTTATTTTTCTTTGTTGATTATAATATCTTCATATTTCTGAAAAAACATTGTTGAGAAATCAAGATCAAGCGATTAAAAAAAAAAAAAAAAATATAGCAAATTTCATCAAAATATTCCCTCCTCCTTCTCCCCAAAAAAACTCAGCAAATTTTGTCACGGGAACACTTTTTAAAAAATGTGTACTCAAAAAAAAAAAGTGAAACATTAAATAAATATTAATGATTTACAAAGCTGTTTATAACTGGGATTATTTTCATTTCATATGCAATTCTCTATTATTCGGCGAGACTATGAGATGTAATGTAAATACTTCCTAAACGTTATGAATTTGCTCAAAAATGAAATTATAAGTGGGAAAAAAATCACCGTTTTTTGACATGAGTATAATAAGAAACTGAAGCAAAAAATAAATAGTGATTTGGGAATCTGTTTACATCCATGAAGTCAAAATATCCGTCGAAAATCGCACCATCAAAACACAAAACAAAAAACAATGTGATTTCCAGCCTTTTTTTTTTATACATACTTAGTATAAATTTGAAAATTACAATATAGAAAATGATTTATCGGCCAAGAACGTAAATAAACACTTTAATCATTAACTATTGAATGTTTCAATTTCATATGAAACATCTCTACTATTAAGCCTAAGATTGCCGGCAATAACATTGCAAAAAAAGAATACAGATGGAAATAAATTAATTAACTTACGTAAAGTGAAAAAAACAATGTATTCCTATCATTATAAGATGAGTAAAGTTAAAAAATATACTATTATAGCATTGCATTAAACAGTGTCAGCGTTCTTATCCCATATTTACAAACGCGCTTTGCAAATGCTCTTACAGACAGTAACTACACTCTCCTCCGATTAACCAATAGGAGGAGACTCTCAGATACCGGCGCAAGTATCGATGCGTAGAGACGTATTTAAACCGTGCTTACTTATTCGGGCTTTTCTTTTAATATATAAGATTGCTATGCCTTTTATTTTAAAGATTTTTTAAAGAAGTGTTAGCAACTTTTGAACAATCCTATACTATACATAATCAGATTGTTATTTTTAAATATTTATATTAAGCTTTCATCAAAAACCATTCACCCCTCATAATAAAGAACTTTGAAAAGACTATAAAGCAAAGTATATTGTATTATGCTAAAATATTGTAAGCAAAGTTGTAAACTTATTGAAATTATAGAAATAGTTTAAAAAGCGACTAGTTTTAAAAACAATAAACTTATAATTGCTTTTATCAGGCAAAATATACATGCAATCCAAGAAATTTAAAATGCAAATTTGCGTTATGATTTTCTGTTTATAGCATCCTTGAAAATATATAGCTTTAACGGAATATCTGGAGTTTCAGCTAATTTTCTGTATGATCAAATTGCATTATAAATCCTTAATTTACAACCAATCAAAACACTTACTGTACAATAGTCTAAATAGAGAAATATAAACAAAAATGTATCTCAGCCAAAGCATGAAATAAGAGGCTAGACAAGCAAACGAACAAATCAATATCATAAACATTTTTTGCCTATATTACGAAATCTTAAAAAACTGAACATTCAGCAAAACTAATCCAACTTTAAGAATATTACTTCTTTTTTTTTCATCCCTTCAGACTGTCATGAAAAACGCATTCGAAAAGATTGTCTCCTTTGGGATATTCTGTTTCTATCTCCTTTTATTCCCTTCTCGGTTTCTTTCACTTTTACAACTTAGAAATGGTATAAATAAAGCATTTGAAACCATTGATGTCTTAACAAATTCCTAAGTATACTTGTATAGAAAATACAACTAAGAAAGAAAGAATTGAATTTCATAGTTTAATCAAGATTCTTCCAAGAATTACAGTATTAGCCAGTTAGAAAAAAAATACATAGTATTTTCTAAATATTTCTTCCCAGTAAAAGAATTTCTCCCAAGAAGTAATTTCAACTATTTTCACAAATATAGAGCTCTACCGCTTTTCGTATTCTTTAGTTATAAGAAAGGAGAAATATATAAAATGTTAGAAGAAAATTCTAACAAAATAATGGTGAGAGAAATTGCTGTTCTGTTGCCTATAAATTTGGAGAATACAGTAAATGTATTGCTCCCTATTGTGTGAAAATAATTCCTCTGGAATATTTAATTATTTCGACTTTCAATCTTTCTAGCGTTATTTATGAAAGAATTATAATTTCAGTTTCTATTATCTATATCTAACTCTCATAAATTAATCAGATAACGATAAAATTTTATTAAATCTTTCAGTTGATTATTAGATTACAATTAGAATTAATTATTGCACTTTATATGATATTTTTTTAATTATTGGATAAAATGTCAATACATAATTTTCAAAGATCTATTTTTAGGTGTTATATAAATAACAAGCATCTATAGTCATGGTCTGGTCCGTCTGTCTGTCCATCTGTCTACATATAACAGCGCAAAAATTACCCAACCGAATGTTTTGAAATTCAATATATAGGGTATTCATAAATATCAAAACAATAGGCTAAATCCTTAAATATTACTCCTAGACCCGTACTTCCAGTTGCAAAGTTTCATTAAAAAAAAAGTGCGAAATGTGTTGAGAAAATAAAAAAATTTAATTTTTATGCGGTGCCCGTAGGATAGAATTTTGAATTATGAAAATTTTTCTTATCCATTCCTAAATAAATAAGAAAATAAAATAAAGTAAAATAAATAAATAAAAAAGTATCGATACCTACAAATCTCACAAAGATATTAAAATCCAAAATTCTCCAAAATTCATGACTTACACCACTTAACTATACCTCTGAGCGACTGTTTCTTGACTCACTTTGAATGCAAGATAAGGATTATCCTCAAATTGGTTGTTATTAAATGCCGATTTAAGACAGTGCGTCTCCTTTGGATATAAAATAGATTTTACGTTAAATCTACTTTGAGAATATGCTGGTGATCCGCACTAGAAGTCTGCACGGGTCAAAATATCTAGGTCCGTTCCCTAACCAACCCATAGAGAAACAAGTTGGAAGTTGCACGTGAAGCGTAGCAAATGAGGTACGTTCGTACTATAAGTTTTAAAATATTCAGATCTTGCTGATATAGTAGAGCGTACTTTGGATACAGTATAGTGGTCGAAATCTTTGTGGTCCTGTAAATATGCAGGGAGTGATTTTTATTATACTTCATTAACGTATATCTTATTCATAAAATGTGAAGTAGGTTAATATAATTAAAACACGCCCCAAACAATGTTTCCCCGTATAACATGATTTAGTGGAATACATTTGTGTGGCCCTGTAATTTAATAATAAATATTCTCTGCATCCCAGATTATAGAGAATGTAGATTTTAGTACATACATCATAGATTCATGTCAATTATATTATGTTCAAATGAGTGTTAAAATGCATTTGAAACATTTTTTCCCATTGATCGTAATGTAACGGAATACTTTTGATTGTCCCTGTAATTGATCTATGCATCCGATTTTCATAACATTTGAAATGACTTGACAAAATTATGTAATAATTAAACGTTTTAAATTTCAAACGATTAAAATGCATTTGAAACCTTTTTTCCCATTAATTGTAATGTAACGGAATACTTTTGACTGTCCCTGTAACTGATCTATGCATCCGATTTTCATAACATTTGAAATGACTCGACAAAATTATGTAATAAATATACGTTTTAAATTTCAAACGATTAAAATGCATTTGAAATTTTTTTCCCTATTGACGTAATGTAACGGAATCCTTTTGATTGTCCCTGTAATTGATCTATCCAACCGATTTTCATAAAATTTGAAATGACTCGACAAAATTATGTAATAATTATATATTTTAAATTTCAAACGATTCGGTTGGATAGTTTTTGCGTTGTTATATGCGGACGGACAGACAGACGGACAGACGGACGGACTGAGCGACAACAATAGGTGCTACGTATTTACATAATTACGAACGCACCTAAAAAGTTTGATTTCTCCTGAAAAAAGTTAAAATCACAGCCCGACACAGTCTGACTGAATTTCTACCTAGCTTTTTATATCGATATGGTTAAAAATTGTGTAGTATGAGTGAATTCTGACAAAAAATACTTTTTCTTTTTTCCTGCTTATAATTTTTATTTTTAAAGAACCGCCAAGGCTGTGATATATTTGTTTTATTAATGAATCTCTATTTATATGTAAATGTTTCACTTTTCCCTTAATATCGTTAATCCATATTCCATGTTCAAAAATATTTAATACTTCGTGATGATTCTTGAAAACTAATTTCAAGTAAAAAGATTTGTTTTAGCTTCAGAATTTTGAAATATATTTCAAAGGTACAAAGAATAAAAAATAGTTATTTTCAGAAGGAGATTTCGTTAAAGACATTATTCAAACAATTACCATGAAATTTCTCATAAATCAGCAGAAAACTTTTAGAAAAATTGGTTATACCTGGCGATTCTGCAAAGATGAATTACATCACTTTCCGAAAATAGGTAAGATTAATTAATGCTTCATATAAAACGCATTTCAGCTACTTTCGAAACTTTATTTGTTTTTGCTTTTTATTGTGTTCGATAGTAAAATGGAGAAACATGAATTATATTTCTATATATTAGATATATATATGCTATATGATGCTATATATTATATACATATAATATATATGTATATATGTAATATATATATTATATACATATAATATATAGCCACCCAGGCGGAGGTGGGACAATTGCTTGCATTTTAATATTGTAATTATTTTGGATTACATAAATTTAAATTATTTTCTTTTTATAAGGTTAATTATGATTTTATTTATAATAGTGTTTGATATTTTGATTATGTTATATATTTTTTATAAAAAAAGACTATTTTTAAAACAACTTTTTAAAATATTGCTTTATGTTTAATGCAAGATTTTGTTTCATCATACGAAACCTGTTAATGATGCTTTATATTTGAATGGTGGGGGGAATGTATAGAGCCATTCCGCCTGCTGATGAGTAATGGCTTATATTTTAGCTGGTGACTTTCATGAATTTTCTACTTTTTAGTTTTCTAATACCTCTTCATAGGAAATTCCATTATGAGTTGCAATATTATCATTTAATCATATCATATAAATGATATAATAATTATTTTATATGTCATTCATTTTAATTTATTTTTTCCATCTGTTAATGTGGTAATTTTGTATTAAATTTAATGGTTTATGCATTGTTTTACAATTAATGATTATATATGTATATAATCAAAGTTAATACATTTACTAATTTTAGATCCTGTCTTCATAATTACGTATATCGTAATATACTCCTTAATCATTTATATACACTAAAATGTTTATGGTCTTCTCATCTTATTAATGTAAATATTAAAAAAATAATTCATGATGCATTAAATAATGGTTTTCCTAAAAAATTCATACATATACAGGGTGGTCATAAAAAACTTTGCCGATATATGGAGCTCTTGTGGCCAGTCCGTTCAACCGATCAAGGTGAAATTTCAGATATAGGTATTCAGGGGTATGAGCTCAAGATTCTGTGAACAACAAAATGGCACTCACGGTTACGGTTATAGTTACAGAAACTTGAAACCTTTCAATGGCAACACCCATTTTTTTCATTGCAAAATGCTCAGCACATGTGAAAACACTAAAGAGCGTTGGAACGGTATGGTTCTTGCAATAAATGGACGCATTATGCTCGCACAAAATCATCTCTACGAACGGCCCCAAAAAAATATGACCAAGGCGCACGAAGAAAATTTGAATATGACAGAGACAAAATACCAATCCCGGAACGTCATTTACCAGATAGTCAGCGTAGAAAACGGATAAAAAGTAGGATGAGAATGTTAGTTCTTCAGTCGGAGCTCGCAGATGCCAACAAAATGACTTCGTCCGTGGTGAGTTGTAAAACTATTATCAAAATGAAATGAATGCTGCAAAAACCTGGCGCGTTTACCGTCGAAACCATCGCCAAATACGTAGCCTATGCATTTCACAAGCTCTTCGTGATTTAGAAATAAAATTCGAAGAAATTGGCTGCTCCTGTGATAGTCCGCGATCCGAATGAACAACTGTTCCTGAGGATACTGTTATGGAAGTGCATCACATAGTGACCAGAGGACGCATGCAAACTACAAAAGGTGCATCTTGTGTATTTGATATACCAAAATCAATGGTCTTAAAGTTACTGCGCTCTGTAATCCGCATGTTTCTTTGCCGGTACCAACGCGCCCAGATGTTGGAAGTGAGAGACCATCAACAACATATAGACTTTGTTAATGAATTTCTTATCGAATATGATGGAGATAACGATCGACCTCTTCGCATATTATGAACGGACGAGGCACATTTCACCTTAACTGGTAACGTCAATGGCCTCCGCGATTCCCCGACCTCACTCCTATGTATTTCAAGTTCTGGGGATATCTAAAATCTAGAGTGTACATGTGCAATCCGCAAACTTTGCCGGATTTGAAAGATTCTATCAAAAGTGAGATTGCAAACATCCCTCATGCGATATAACGTTCGGCTGTATTGTCCATAGTCGCAACCATAAAATGTGTAATTGCCTGTGATGGCACCTATGTGGAAAATGTGTAATCAAGTTTTCTCCGATCTGGGTTGTAATCAGAGATTAGTGTACTGTCTCTGTGTCATATGCAAATTTACTCCTTGAGCCCCAATCGTGTTTTTTATGGGGGGGGGGATTCGCAGAATCGTTTTTTCTGCGTGCATAACGTGTCCGTTTCTTGCTATACACGTAAGGTTCCAACACTCTTTAGGGTTTTCGCATCGCTGAGCATTTTGCGATGAAAAGAAATGGGTGTTGCCATTGAAAATTTTCGAGTTTCTGTAACTATAACCGTAATCGTGAGCACCATTTTGTTGCCGTTCAGAGAATCTCGAGCTCATACCTCTGAATAGCTATATCTGAAATTTCACCTCGATCGGTTGAACGGACTGGCCGCTAGAGCTCCATATACCGGGAAAGTTTTTTTTTATGACTACCCTGTATTAATATATAATTGGTAATTACATGATCTTAAAAATAATTAACACACTGCGTAAAAAATGTATAAAAATATTAAAACATATAAATAACAATAAAAAAAATAAATATATAAAATGTATAATAGCTGGGTGGGTAGATGTTAGAGCACGGAGGTGGGTGGTGATGTCTGGATAATAAGCAATGGTTAATAATAATAATAATAAATAATTAAAACTGAGAGAGGCGAGGCATCTACTAAATTGCAATAATACATTTTATACTGGATGTTGATTTAACACAGTGGTGGTCAAAAGATTTCGTCCAGCTATTTTTTTTTATTTAATTTGTAAGTATATCCATATGAAGAGGAATATCAAGTGGTACTTATAGATTTTATTGGCATAATAGTTAGGAACTTATTTGTGGAATAACATATAGATATCAATAAATTTAATTAATAAAATTAAGTACAAAGGAAAATGCATGTTCTCAAAAGTTTCCAGCCCCATTCGCAAGTTTGGAAAATATGGTGTTGTAATAGAAAATAAAAGTGATTAAAAATATTTACAAATAGTATTTTGCAAACATACTTTTAGCAATAAGTGTTGTGGCGCAGCAACGTGACATTGTACAATCAACGGTTAAAGATCGTCTATGATACTTTTTTTCACATTTCTTGCAGTTTTTTGAAAATTTCGTCTGAGTTGGAATATTTATAGTACTGTATACGTTTGCCAACTTTTATCCAAAGATTTTCTATAGGATTCATTTGGGCGCTTTGGCTGACCATTTCAAAAGCGAATATTTTTTTGCGCGAAAGTCATTGCTTGTCGAGCTTGCATACATTCTTTAAGTCGTTATCACGTTAAAACAAATAGTTGCGACCATAATTTGGCCTCTAATAAGGCAGCAAATTAAATTGCAAGCTATCCTTATACATTGCATCATTCATCTTGCCGCGGATTTCAAATAACGGACCGACGCTTTTTGAAGAAAATACTCCCCACAACATAACAAATCCTCCGCCGTGCTTCATTGTAGGAATAACATATGTCGAATCATATATTTTATTGTTAGGTCATCGGAGTAGTGTCTGTCATCACTCCCAAAAAAGTTTGAAATTCGATTGATGGAAAAATAATTCTTTTGTCCAATTTTAACTTGACATTTTTTTTTAAACGCCAGTCGAGTACGTTGATTTTTTTTACCTATGAAAATTTTTTAACACCGACTCTTCCATAGAGTTCTGCATCTCGTCAGCATCTTGAGACCAATTTATTAAAGAAATATTTTCATTCCGTAAATCGCGGAATATTGCAACGGAAATTTTATGCATGGCATGAACTATTTTCTCCTATATAATTCTGTTCATAAGAATAGTTCTTTTCTGGGGTCTCTCGGACCTCAGAAAATCCTGAAGGCCATAGCCATCTTTATATAGCTTTTAAATATCGTTCACTGTCGATTTACCGATCGATAACTTTGCCACAATATCTCGAGAAGATTGGCCCTTTAACGACGAACTAATCACTCATTTACGACCACTAATTGTTGGACTTTTAAGTTTTGAATTTAACTATGCTATTCACGTTAATTAATTCACAAACACGAAAAAAAAAAAAAAACCTTTGCCGATAAAAAAAAAAAAAAAACTATGGAACCATATGGAAACTATGAGTAGCAGGAAACTTTTGCACACGCGATTTCAGAATTCAGCTCCTTTTCATGAAGTGCCTTCAGTATCCAATCAAAATTATCATGTGGTCAGAAGTCAATCACATATATCCAACTTTTGAAGCATTTGTGCTTCTTTTTCGCTGAATCCTTCTGGTAAATAAATCAAAAAACTAACTCGCCGGAAATTTTTGACCGGCACTGTATGTATGAATAATTGTATGGTTATATTAATTAAATGTACTAATATAATTTAATAATTAATGTAGTTTAGTAACTTTGAATCCAACTTTTAACACTTTGAACAATGCCTAAAATATTATTTGCAAGTGTAGAAAATGCATATATTAATTATCTATTTTAATACTTCTTTCATATTTTATTACGATATTGAATTTAGGTTAGTATTGTCAAATTAAATGAAATTAATTTCAATTTTTATATTTATTATTTTTTCTCATCTTTTTATATTTTATCTTTTTTTTTTACATATCTTAAATAATTTGATATTAGTTAACAATTAACTATCATTATATTTTTTACTTATTAAGTAATTACAATATAAAAAAAGAGTGAATTACCGTCGAGATTTTATAATAGGGTACTATATTAATTATAGGAATCATTATAATAATTCATCCATATTAAATTTTCATATTTTTAATATTTAATAAATCAATTACTTATTATATTTGATATTGTTCTTCATTAAATAAAAATTTCAATTTTACTTATATATCTACTGAGAGTATATGCTTAAGGTATTTTACAATAGATATATAATGCATTAAATTAATTTATAATCATAGCAATCTGTTTTTTGCTACATCATTTTAAGAGTAACTATAGTGTCTCGTATGTCTTTTATTTTTCTATCTATTTTAATAATGTTATTATATTTTTTAATGTTTTTCTCCACTTTATTTTAGTTTTATGTATGTTGGTAGCTCCAAATTCGTATTTTGCTTTTTCGTGGCTAATACGAATATGAAACCACACACTTTATTTGTAGTTCCAAAGTATTTGTGGGCCTGAAGTTTCTACAAATTTCGATTGGGACACCCGGTATATATATATATATATATATATATATATATATATATATATATATATATATATATATATATATACCGGGTGTCCCAAAAAATGACTGATGGATTTTAAAATTCAATAACTTGCAAACAGTGACAGCTATTTAAAAAATTTTTGCAGGAGGGTTATATATAATGTCAGGAGTTTTTTTACCGTAATTTTTTATTTTAGTTCGCATCTCAAACCATAGGTGGCGCTGACGGCGATTGAAGGCCAGATGATCAATGCTAACCTGGTGAAGCGTCGACCTGGCCTTCAATCGCCGTCAGCGCCACCTATGGTTTGAGATGCGAACTAAAATAAAAAATTACGGTAAAAAAAACTCCTGACATTATGCATAACCCTCCTGCAAAAATTTTTTAAATAGCTGTCACCGTTTGCAAGTTATTGAATTTTAAAATCCATCAGTCATTTTTGGGACACCCGGTAATATATATATATTTACGAACTTTATATATTTTACGAACTATATATATATTTTTACGAACCATTACTTTTCTACGAAAATAAAAGTGCGATATAGGGCAAACAGATAAATTAAACTCACGCATGCTTCTAAACTATTAAATATTTAAAACAGTTAAAATCCTTATAAAATAAGTACACAATTAAGAAAAGTAAAAGCGTATTATTTAAATACCTAATGGCTTTTCGAATAACCTTCATAATATAAGGGTATCTCGTACCTCTAATTAACTTTGTACATGTTTTCTATTCAAATACGCGAAATGTAATTCCGTATAAACTTAGTGGTGAACTTATTCGAGAAATAAACGTGGTGATAAATATTCATTTATTGAGTAATATTCAGGTAAGTTAGATAATTAGCTCGATCAACGCCAGTATTTAACGTAAAAGCCGAGAGTAAATATGAAGTGCTGGCAAAGTGAAGATAAATTAGCGCTGCAGGAGGATTTGTTGATATGATTATGTTCACTGTGTAATGTTAAAGCAGCTGTAATGTATGAATGAAGTGTGGCAAAACCCGAGATAAATATATTTATTCTACAATGAGAGGCTAAGTTAAAAGATATTAAAATTTATTTCTTATGCAAAAAGGTAAATATACTAGAAGAACGAGCGAAGAAAGTGTTATGAAACAAAAAATATATTTAACCCCTTCACGACGGGAGCAATTTACGAAATTTTTAAGATTTTGTCACCGATTTTTAAAAACAGAAATCGTGCCTTATTGAAATGAGAAAAAGTTCCGATTAAATAAGGCAAATTTTGCAATAAAATTTTAATGGTGAAGATAAACAAGAATTCTTAAGCCTGTTTGCGGCACGTATACGTGTCGCTCGTCCCCAATAAGTTAAAAAAACTGAAGGAAATTTTCTCTTTATACTTTTTATTTTCCGAACACATAATGTAAGGAAAGTATTTTAATTAGTATGTGAGTGTTTGAAGGCGAGCACGATAACGGTCTAACGGTAACAGATGTAAATTTTCCATGTGGGTCAAAAAAGTCCGGCCAGGATTCAAACCAGGGATGTATTGGCTGAAACTGCCAATGCTCTTCCAACTAAGACAACCCGGACGAATGCTGGAGGACTAATTCACCCCACCAACTTTAACGATCACACAATCTATGGTCTGACAACTTGGATCAGTTGAATAGAATAAATCGAAGGTTAATTCATGGAACTCCAGAAAACGCTGTATAAACTTAGTGGTGAACTTATTCGAGAAATAAATGCGGTGATAAATGTTGATTTATTCAGTAATAATCAGGTAAATTAGATAATTGGCTCAATCAATGCCAGTATTTTACGTAAAAACCGAGAGTAAATATGAAGTAGTGCCAAAATGAAGATAAATTAGCGCTTCAGGGGGATTTGTTGATATGATTATTTAACTGTGTAATGTTAAACCAGCTGTAATGTGTGAATGAAGTGTGGCATAACTAGAGAAAAAAATATTTTTTCTACATTTTTCTGATGAGAGGGTAAGTTAAAATATATTAAAATGTATTTCTTGTGCACAAAGGTAAATATAGTTGAAGAACGAGTGAAGAAAGTGTTATGAAACAAACAAGTTAGAAATTACATGTCAAGCGTAGCAAATGAGGTGCATTCGTACATTAAGGAAGTTTTAAAAATATTCGGTACTTCGTGTTATAGTATACAGTACTTTAAATACAGTAGAGTATCCGAAATCTTTTGTGTATTCCTGAAAAACTATCTGCTTTCTATTATACAGGAAGTAATTTGTAGTAATCTTTAGCAACGTATATCAACTTTATAAAATGTGAAATAGTTTAATATTATTAAAACGCGCCTTAAACAATGCCTCCCACCATACTATTATGTAATGGAATAGTTTTGTGTATCCCTATAAATTAATAACGAATATTCTTTGCACCACAGATTGCACAGAATGTATATTTTAGTATATGTACTTCATAGATACATATGAATTTTTCTATGTTCGAAAGAGTGGAACACTATTAAAATGCACTTGAAACTATTTTTTCACATTGGCTGTCATGTAACGAAATACTTTTGTCCCTGTAATTAAACTATGCATCCAATTTTCCAAAAATTTCAAATGAATCGACAAAATTAGGCAACAATTATATATTTTAAATTTCAAATGATTCGGTTGGGTAGTTTTTTCTTTCTTATGTATAGACAGACAGACAGACTTAATGACAACAATAGATGCTACATATTTACGAACACACCTAAAAATGAATTGAAAGAAAATTGAAGAAAATTTTCTTGTTATACTTTTTATTTTCCGAGCATATAATGTAAAGAAAGTATTGTAATTATAATTAGTATGAGTGTTTGAGAATGAACACGATAATAGTCTAACGGTAGGTCCGATAGCGCTAACATTTAGAGAATATGTTATTGGCTACTATCACTTGATCGGTCTAGATTTTTGTAAAAATTCGCCGGCGGATTATTCATTAAATCCATTTTTAAACCATTTTGAAATGGAATTTTTTTGAGAAAGTCACGAAGGCAATTAGACAGAATATAAGTGATAAATATTGCAGCAATATAACTAAGCATTAGTTGTTTAGAGGTAATCTCTGCAGTTTCAAAACGATAGTCTGGTTTTAAAATCCGACTAATTCAATAGTGTCAGAACTCCCTTTCTTTTCTTAAACTCTGAAACTCACACACCTCAGTGTTCAGAAAGTCGTGTGAAGTCATTGCATATTTATTTATTTATTTTTTATATGCTTATTTTCTGTTTGATGAAATACGCTTAAAACGTTAATGCATGGTACTAAACTCAATCAGAAAACCCTATTAACATTTTTTAAATGTTAGTATTTCTTAAATTATTGAATTTAAAATCTTTAAATAATATGTCTTATATTTTCAACATTAATTAGAATTTTATTAATTTATCTTTCCATATCATAGATTACAACACCTTCATCCATAAAATAAATTATTCCTAATTATTTTTATATTTTTAGTAATTAATATTATTTAAATTATTAAATTTTAAAACATTAAAAACATAATGCTTTATATTTTCATCACAAATTATGAATCTTTTTATTTTGTTTTTCTATGTGCTACATTATAACTCTTCCATTCATAAAATAAATTATTTTGGTATTATTTTTACATTTATTATTTATACTTCGTTATTATTAATATCATTAAATGTAAAAATATTACATATTGAAAAATAATGTTTCATATCTCCAATACTAGTCAGAATATTATTATTATCCCTTTTCTATATGATAGATTACATGATAACAACTTCTAGCATAAGATAAAATAGTATCGATAAAATCGATGAAAACTATCGACATCTCCCATCGCTACTTTTGAGTAACATTTTGAATATTTTATGTATTTTTTTTTGAAATATTAATATTTGAAAAAGATTCTGCACTCAGATTGAAAACTTAAAATTTAGAATGATCGAAACAAAATTTCGAACTTCAGTAGTATGGATGTAAGAAAACATTGAACAATATTGTACTTTTATTAAAAAAGATAAAATCTATTTATTAGAAAAGATAAGAGATAATAATATACATATCAAAATCTATATTTAGCATGATTTTTCTTTTGTTACTACAGAATCTTAATTTTATATTCTTACAACCCGTCTTACTACATGCTCCGACCAGATTTAAGGTTGTTCTCAACTGCCCTGCTTAACAAGTGCAAAACGTTTTGACACATTTACAAATTCACTTTTTAACAGAAAGATATTAAATTGGAAGGTCTGACCATGGAAGCAATTTCGAATCAAACTCAGTTTTCCATTTTATGATAATTATATTACCTATCCAGTTCTAAGCTATTTCCATCACGTGATCACCCTTTTTCTCCTGATTTTCGACCGGTTTTTCTGCTTTCGTCGGGAAATGTGCTTAAAAAAGTCAACTTTGAAGGCTTGTAATGAAAGATCTAATGTGTTTGTCAAATAACAGAAAACTGATTGCAATTAGACAGTTTCTGAACAATAACACCTGCTAGTTTCATTTATTTCCGAACAAAAATAAATTAAAACTTATGTCACAAATTTTGCCCTTTTTGATTTAAGAACACCCTTAAGGAATATACCTACACCTTACATTTGAAAATATATGTAGGTAAGGGAGGAGCACTAAATGTTTATCTTTTTAGGTGCGTTCATAATTATGTAAATATGTAGCACCTACAGTCGTCGTTCAATCCGTCCGTCTGTCCGCATATAAAAACGCAAAAACTATCCAACCGGATCGTTTGAAATTTAAATTTTATAATTATTGCATAATTTTGTCGAGACATTTCAAATTTTATAAAAATTGAATGGATAGTTTAATTACAGGGACAATCAAATATATTCCGTTACATTAAGGTCAATGGAAAAAGAAGGTTTCAAGTGTATTTTAATGATGTTACACTCGTTCGAACATAATAAAATCGATATGCATCTATAAAGTATGTACTAAAATATACATTCCGTACAATCTATAGTGCAAAGAATATTTGTTATTAGTTTGCAAGGGTACACAAAAGTATTCCATTATATAATGGCATAGTAGGAAACATTGCTTGAGGCGCGTTTTAATAATATTAAATGATTTCTCATTTTATGAAATGGATATACGTTGTTTAGGTTTAATACAAATTACTTCCTTTATTATAGAAAACAGATAGTATTTACAGGGATACACAAAAGATTACGGTACTCTACTGTATCCGATGCCTGTATACTATTACACCAAAATCTGAATATTTTTAAAACTTCTCTGGAGTACGAACGCACTTCATTTGCTCAATTTCCAACTACCGTTCAAAACATCCCCGATGCAAGTACCACATTATCTCTAGAACAAGTCTCCATTTTTAAAAAAAGAAAATTCATATACTCAAGTAAATTTATTATTATAAATTCATCTGCCAAATGATAGATATATCGAACTTATTCATAAAAAATTAAATATATAAATAAATAGAAATAAAATTGAGGGTTTGTTGATGTCAGTCATCACAAACGAACTTCTCCATTTAACATTTAAAACAATGTTCAAGGGGACGGTGGACGTTAATTTTTTTAATTTTCATCATAGAAATATGAAATTTTGTGCACATATACATTTCACCAAAAGCATCTAGAACACCTTCAAAAAATTTTCCAATCTTATTAAAATTCTTAATTTAAAAAATATTTTAAATTTTTAAACGAAATTTTAAAATGCTTTTTGTGTCTTAATTTTTGAGATATTGTCTTGTTTTGCATTTTTATCACTTAAAACTCTATCTTAAACAAATTTGTGTAAGTTTTTTTTAAATCTCTTAAATAATCTTCATAATATTTTACAGATTTTTTTTTTTTTAAATTCCATATCGATCTTCATCAAGATTTTGCCTTTTAATAAGTAAAAAATCAAATTTGACTATTGTAATAAAGACGAATTTTAAAAAGCTTACACAATTTTTTTCTAAACAACATCAGGATATTTCCTTATCAATTTCATAAATATTGATCAAAAAATACGTCGCAAGAAGCATTTCAAAAATTTAAAAAGGCTGAAAAAAAATGTTTTGAGAAAAACAGATTTAAAGTATATAAATACTCTTACCTTTATTATTTATTTCTTAAAACCTTCATAAATGATATTTTAATAAGAAAAAAATATTTTGATACTATTATACCGCAGAAATAGACCTTTTTTGTGATGGTTTTGTATAGACGATTTTGCTCAAAAAAAGGTCCGCTGCCCCCTTAAATTGCAACCTGTTCAGCATCTCTCTCAATTTATATACAGATATTTTAACTATCCATTTCAGATAAAAAACATGTAAAACAGCTCTACATGTTTCAAATGGATAAATTAATGCTTATATTTTAACCTCTATTGAAAAGATAGAAGAAATTTTAAGAAATCTAGAACAATTGAAATTAATTTAAAAGAGTTAATTCCCACAGGTCATGCCAACATCGAGAAGGCTACATACATGTGCATAGTTAGAAAAATGTACAAATCAAATATATTTTTCTTTTTAATTGAGAAAAAATAAATCTTGATATATTTAAATATGAAAACAGACATCATAATACAGTACAGTAGACTCCCCCAAATCTGTACTGCTAAGGACCAGAGGTTTTGTGGGTTTTAGAATTTTGCAGATTTCTGGTCATTGCTTTAATTGCATTTTTTAAACAGTAATTTGAATGTAATTAATAATGCAATCCTAACTATAATGAACGCTTACAATATAATAAATAACGTAATAAACTAAAATAATAAAAATTTAGATCATCAGGGATATCAGCAATATATTGAATTTTTTTAGAAATAAATTTATTCTTCCTTCATAATAAACATGAATTCAGTAATATTAAAGAAAAATTACAAATAAAAAAATATATTAAATTGTTATAAAGCTAAATAAATAAAATTTTGTTTCTATATCTGAACTGAATATTTCATTGTTTACATCTGTAAATTATGAGCGAATTTTAGAGAGTTTCGGATTTGAGGGAGTCTATTGCAACCAAAGTAGAACAGCTTATGTGCAGTTGATTTCTGTAACTTCCATAACATCCTTAGTTTCAGCAGACTACACCGCCCTTATTATTTGAATTCCTGAATAGTTATTAGAAGAGAATAATAAAGAAACTTTTAAAGAATAATCACAACACTGGTTTTCAATGTTTAGTAGATATTTGAAGCAATGTGCAAGACAAGTAAAAATTTTCAGTGATTAGCAAATAATATGCAAGCACTCTGAGCTTGCAAAAAAACTTGAAAATGAGAAATATTTTTTTCATTTACTCTATTATAAAAGGTAATTTTAGGAATAGTTGGTTGAGTTTCTTGGCAAAGTACAGAAACAAATAAGTTGCATCAAATACAAGCTTTAAAATTAATCATACAGGAAAATAAAAGTTAAAATAAATCATCTGGATGATAAATCATCCAGATACAGTTAAATTGCATAAATCTAAATTATAGTGAAGTAAATTCTAAGAAAAACTGTTACAATGAGCCCATTACTGCTGTTTATAAAATTCCATCTTATTTAAGAAAATCTTTTATATAAAAAACACTGGTACCAAAGAATTTCCTGTCTTAAAATTGCAGGACCCATATGAATCCTGGCAGTGTGGGTAGTTTCACCAAGATATTCTATAACAAGTACAAAATGATTAATTTCAGCAAGATATTCCATATAAAGAGATGGTTTTAAAATAATTGCATAAATTATGAAGTACAAAACATTTAGTTAAAAGAGGATGAATACATAGAGGTACAAAAGGATAGTGAGAACACATGATGTTGAAAGTGACATGACATCACATAATACAATTTATTTCCCTTTTAAAATTTATCCTTTCACAATTATAAAGTTAATCAAAACTTCCTTTCCTTTCTAAAAAGATTGTATCCATCGCTTCTCTTTTGCGTTTTAAATTTCAGTTACTTATGGCCTTCACTAGCTCAACCGGAGCCGTTAATAAAATAAATCAAAAACAAATCTTTTCTCATCCAAAATTAATTATCTGTGCAAGCATACTTTTGTTTGGTCAAAGAATATATTAAAAAAATATTCTTAAACCATATGCTTCCATTGCAACAGTAATTTATACACTTAATATTCATTTGCAGTTTAATAGTCAATACAAAACCTTTTGGTTGCAAATATTATACTCTGTTTATATTAAAATTGTAGCCCGAAGTCTGTGTTGTTGCTTCTAAATATAATCTTTCTAAATATAATCATATATCTTTTCCATTACTCAATGTTGGTATGCATATTTGTATGTTGATATGTTACTCCGCCAATTAACGGTCATGTTGGCTAGTTTTTCATTCATAGTTTCATTAAGTGCCATATCTTTGGGGTTATAATAGGGTACCAAGATTTTGGCTTGACATATTGTCTATTATATCAGACAACTCCCCCCCCCCCCCCTCTGTACCTCCAGGTAAAAACTACTGTTTTCAATGGTCCCTCTCTGGTACGTCATTTATTCTTGGATCTATAGCAAATAAAGTCATCTTGTCTTCAAATTTTCAGAGTGTTTCTTTTGCAGCTATCTTCAATACTCAAGGAGCTATGAACCTAGATTTACGTAAACTACTATTTAAAAAACTTAGTAATTCCAAACTACTAGTACTTTTCATTACGGAAATGTTTCGCTACAAATCCAGCTTTATAGTAAACATGTGGGTGGAGATTTGCCAAGGAGTATGATAATTGTACCAGCAATAGACACCTTAAGAACATTTTTCAGTTATTTTTAATGTAACATTGTTAGGTTTAATGGCTGCAAACCTAGCAAGTGTTTAAAATCACAATAAAATTTTACTATACATGACAGCACTTCAAAAATTCTTGCTTTAAACATTTCTAAACAAGAGAGCTCCAAATGTATGAGCTGTAGACATATAAAACCCAGAAATGTGCATCTATCTATTCTAATATTAGACAGGTTCAGATTTTTGCAAAAGACAAAAGGCTACATGGCCAGAAATATATATTTTATTAACAGCCAAAAATATATATATATATATATATATAAAGTTATGTTAATAAATTACTACAATAAAACAAATTTCCAACTAGAATCCAAAGCTGAAAAGAAAATTCTCTAAAGAGTTAAACAACTCTATAGAATGACACACGTTGACTTAATGCATAAATGCACTTTTAATAGCAGCATTGTGTAGTAACCTAAAGGGCAAAATTTGTCATAGTTAAAAGAAGCAACTTGTCATCAGCTAAAAAAGACATTCGTCCGTCCATTTGACAGAAATAATTTACTTGAAATCCAAATCCAGACTAACTGATTTCTACATCATTTTATGGAGATTCTATGCTGAATACTCAAAGTCTGATTCATGTTCTTGATAATGTGCTATCTATAAGTAGTTCATAATCCATTTAAAATCAGAGAATGATCTATCAGCAGCAGAATTTGTTGCTGGAGTACAGTTATAAATCTTAGTGCAGTGTAAACATTTGGGTAGGCATCACAATTTTTATTTGAAGTCAGCATTCTACAAATATATGGAAGACATGATAAATTGTCACCATTTTCCTTCTTCATAGATAAAATATAGCTTTGAAAATGAATACATCTTCCAGCAAATCAGTGCTCCATGGCAGAATGATGAATAAGTTTCTCAGCAGCATCATAAAGTTAAATATTTTCTAATTTAATATTATTTGAAAGAAATTAAAGTTATTTTAATCCTTATAGACATTAACTCTTTTCTATAATTCCACCTTCAGAGTTTGTTTTATCTTTGAATATCATACTTGCATTCTTCTCCAGATTTCGTGATCCTTTGAAAAAAAGTCTTATCTTTTGTTTTTTATATTTTCAGATCCTGCATCTAATTGAGATTATTTACCAAAACATCTTTTATGTTTAATTTCATGATTTTGTCTTATAAGAACATGGAACTCATTCCTGATTTTAGTAAGTTTCTTTTAGGCTAAATCTTTATGAAAAAAGTCTATAGCTCTGTTAAAAACATAAGATTCACTGATTTCAACAGCAGTTGAAACATCCACATCCTCAATATCAGTTTTGTCATTTCTTTGACAAATTTTTATATAGCACAAACCTACAGTGATGTCATGTGTGCTATCTTAAGATTTTTATAGACAACTTTTTTATAGACTTAAAATAAAGCATATAATCGTACATAATAATTTTACCTGTTTCAGTTTGTAAAATTGATCTTAATGCAAATAACATTGCTTTCCAATTTGCATTCAAGCTCTTAGAAGCATACTCAAATGTAGATTATTGAGTTGTTGATAATGATTTCAATGTCATACTTGCAGAATATTTTGAAGACATTTAATTTGCCTGTAGAACCCACAAAATATTTGTACAAAATTAATATAATTTAAAAAAAAAGTAAAGCTATACAATAATGGGCACCTGTCAACAGACTAGATCCAGTGAGTGAGCATGAATTAGTGATATTAAGATATATAAGAGTATTTGATCATTGAGTTTTGCCTGTTAGCCTGAATATATTTCAGACATATTGGTTGAGTTGTCATGTGATTCACATCTACAAATATAAAATTTCAAACCATATAATTCTAATGAATTCAAAACTGCTTCAGAAAAATTTCCTTCAGTGTGTCATGTAATTTTTTTTTTTCAACAAAGAAACTTTTCAACAGAGAGACCCTCTTTAGTTACATTCCTGAATATTACACTTAATTTGTCACTATGGGATATATAACTGATGTGGAATCAATTGTGACATAAAAATATTTAGAAGAAATGACTATCATCTATTTTATAGCTCACCAACTTATCCATTAAAGAAATAAGGTCTTCATTTCTAAAGTTGCTGGTGATAAGTGTGAAAAAGAGCCATTTTCTGCATTGTGAAACAATTCAATAAGGTCTTCAAAAAAAAAAAAAATAGTAGTACAGTACAGGACCTGTTATCCAGAAACCCTGTATCTGGAAATCCAGAATGCAAAATGATAGTCCAAAAATAACTTATTTCATTTCAAAAATGTAAAAACTAAAGATGTATTTTATGTCAAGCATGAGTTGTTGTAATCATATGCAATTACTTTATGGTGTGAATAAGCATGAAGTTAAAGTAAAATTTCCAAGAAGAAAATTATCACAGATCTGCTGAACTAAGCTAAAGAATTTTCATGTTCAGAAGTTCAATTGTTGGATCAAGAGTCAGTGGTAGGTTCTCTAATTATTGATGTAGATATTCCTGAAAAACATCAGATGACTGGCAGTGAGATTTGTAACCTAAGGACAAATGATAACAAGTTTTAAATTGCACGTGAAGCGTAACAAATGAGGTGCGTTCATATGATAATGAAGTTTTAAAATATTCAGATCTTGCTGATATAGTAGAGCGTACTTTGGATACAGTATAGTGGTCGAAATCTTTGTGTTCCTATAAATATGTAGGGAGTAATTTTTATTCTACTTCATTAATGTATACCTTATTCATAAAATGTGAAGTAGTTTAATATAATTAAAACACCCCTCAAACAAAGTTTCCCCGTATAACATTGTTTAGTGGAATACATTTGTGTGGCCCTGTAATTTAATAATAAATATTCTTTGCATCACAGATTGTACAAAATGTATTTTTAGTACATATTTTATAGATTCATGTCAATTCTGTTATGTTCAAATGAGTGTAACACCATTAAAATGCATTTGGAACTTTTTCCCCATTGATCGTAATGTAACGGAATACTTTTGATTGTCCCTGTAATTGATCTACCATTCGATTTTCATAACATTTAAAATGACTCGACAAAATTATGTAATAAATATACGTTTAAATTTCAAATGATTAAAATGCATTTGAAACTTTTTTCCCCATTGACCGTAATGTAACGGAATACTTTTGATTGTCCCTGTAATTGATCTATCCATCCGATTTTCATAAAATTTGAAATGACACGACAAAATTATGTAACCAATATACGTTTTAAATTTCAAACGATTAAAATGCGTTTGAAATTTTTTTCCCCATTGACTGTAATGTAACGGAATCCTTTTGATTGTCCTTGTAATTGATCTATTCATTCGATTTTCATAAAATTTGAAATGACTCGACAAAATTATGTAATAATTATGTATTTTAAATTTCACACGATTCGGTTGGGTAGTTTTTGCATTGTTATATGCGGACGGACAGACAGACAGACGGACGGACTGAGCGACAACAATAGGTGCTACATATTTACATAATTACGAACGCACCTAATAATGATGATGACCAGTAAAATGAGGTGAGTAAAAAAAAAAAAAAATCATAGACATTTTTCAACTGAATAACTCATTTGTGGGAATATAATAACAAAGAAGCTACTTCTGTGTCAGTAACAGGATATAGTGGTAATTAGTGCAAGAAACACACTATAAGCAACCAATATTAATAAAATCGTTCTAAAAATTCAAATTACAGGATTCTGCTCTGAAGTCATATATTAATGTATTTTTTTTATTTGAATTGTAATTTTAAATGGTTTTTTTGCTTAAATTAGTTATTAAATTAACAAATTTGTAATTATGTATTTATATATATAACTCATATTTTATACAGTTATTTTGTACTGTTCTGAATACTTATAATACATTTTTCTGAACTGCAGACTTTTATCTAGAATATCTAATGTCCCAAGCATTCTGGATACCACATCCTATACTGTACTCTCTGCATTTATTTCTAAACATAAACTTCCATTTTTCACAAAGCCAGTAATTTTTAAATCTCTACAAAATGATAGAACCCCTGAAGCTAGTTTTTAAATTACTGAAACAATTCTTTACAACACAATTCTCTAACATGTGACTTCATGTTTATGCTGGCTGAAGAACTGCTTGTCAATTCTGGCTACCTCATTTCCTTACATTTCTTGCACTTTTAAGTTACAATAAGCATCTAAATTGAATTTCTTAAGAAAAAAACTATTTTTTTTAAATATTAATATCTTTTTAATACTAACAGTATTTTGCCATCATGAAAGAAAATTTCTGAACACAATTTTTTTTTTCAACTGCAGAATTATGCTGCCCCTGAGCAATTACACATGACTAAAAACAGCCTTGATTATTACACATCCTTACAAAACGTTAAGATATATAACACATTTATCAACATAATTTTAATAACATCAATTGGAAAATAAATCATCACTAGAATAACTAAAAACCCTGCTTCGTTTGTTTGCTGAAATTATATTTCATTTATTTACGGCAATATCAAGCTTCCTCATTGAGACAGAAATTCAGTGCAGCTGCACTACAGGAGATCAGATGTAAATCATATTTTACTGGATACACCCGCAACAGCACTTGCAGTCCTGAGATAATTTACAACTGCATCAGGGTATCCCCGCCCTGTTATTTAAAAAAATAAATACTATGTATTTCTGTAACAATTAAGGATGTTGTAATTATATAGAATTCTTATAATCATTTTACTGAATATATTTATTTTCCTATGCAAACATCTCACAATTAAACACTAATATAATATGTAGTGCTTCTAAATGAATATTGGGGATTTAACGCTTAGTAGCATTTATTACATAAAAAATTAAATTATAATTAATACATAAAATTAAAGAGCAACTCAAACAGTTTTACCTATAAGCTTACAAAGTGTTCAATGTAAGCACCTTCTGCACATGGCACACATCAGAGTCGATAGTTCAGTTCTTCCCAAACATTGATTAATGTTTATGAGGACATTGTTGTAACTGCTGCAATTGTCAACTGGTTGTGGAGGCATATACACACAATCCTTTAATGAACCCCACAGGTAGAAATCACATGGCATCAGATAGGGTGAGCATCTGAACAGAACTTCTTCGCTAATCAAAGCTTGGAAAGAACTGACGTATAGACTTGATGTATGCCGTATGATGGGAAGTGCTCACATTG
This sequence comes from Maratus speculifer, assembly GCA_964019185.1. Classification (NCBI taxonomy): domain Eukaryota; kingdom Metazoa; phylum Arthropoda; class Arachnida; order Araneae; family Salticidae; genus Maratus; species Maratus speculifer. The sequence goes on from OZ025293.1 coordinate 419,410,957, forward strand.
AACACTTGTAAGCTTGTAGATAAAACCGAGTTGCTCTTTCATTTTATGTGTTAATTATAAGTTTTATGTAATAAATATAACAAGCATTAAAACCCTGATATTCATTTAGAAACACGCTGTATAATCTGGAATTTTTCAAGTGACAAAAACTTTTCATTTATAAAAAATACATATTTTTTCAGTATAAGATTTATGTAGAAGAGTGATGCTTCTGCAAATTTCATAATTTAGATTATATTATCATCAAATATGCATATAAACAGCATGCAAAATATGCTAGAATACAGATTATTTCCTCATAGGCATAATTCAACAATTGTTTCTCATTCTAACCAATAAAATTAACAAATATAAAAGCGATTTTGAATTCACAAGATCAAAGAGAAGACACATATAAGTTTTACTATTCAATTTATTAAGTATACAAAGGTGATGTTAGTTACAGATAAAGTAGACAGATGAATAACAAAAGACAGATGAGTAACAGAAACTAACAAAACGAAGTGATGCATAATAAACCAACAAAATAAAAGACCAACACCTAAAAATGACTTGAAGTAGTTGCATAGTTATCACACCTGAAAAAAATAAAATGATAATGTAGATTTAAACCAGTATCAATATAACTACAATAATAGTATCAAGATCAGAGTTTCTCTGAAGAAATTTATTTCTTAAAAATTGTAACAAAAAATTTATAAGACATGGTATTTTTCACTTTGCAAAAAAGACAAAAATAGCAATTTTCTAATTTTTTGCTTGAAATAAATAGACATTCCTAGTATAATTTCATGAAATGCTGAAAAGATCCAATAATTTAAAACATGTGACTCAAAACATTCCTTTAACTTATTCAGTGTTGCCATCTTCAAATTCATTTTTCTCAGTTTGTGTTTTTTCATTGCATCAATAGGATCTGAATGACAACAAAACAAATATTTTTCAATTTACTAGCTAATTGTTTTTGGGCGTTTTTAAAAGTGCTTAAAATAAAAAACTTAAGATCAGATTTTTAGCAATACAAATAGTTTATTTTTTAAAAATAAAAATCATAAGTAAACATACATTTTTACTGTATTTTCTACATATATCATGAGCAGGACTTGATAAATAGTCATCAGAGCACTATTGGCAACCAAAATATTTTAACTAACATGTATGTTTTGTATAATCCAATTTATTTAACTCTTTTTTTCCTTTTTAGAAACTATTTTATAAACAAATAAAAGAGTTTTATTAAGGAGCCTCAGCTTGAACAGAAATAAGCTTGTTTCGGCACTCAACATATTTATGGCAATTACTTCCCTACAATTTTTATGAAGAGCAACATCTGTTTCTCATCTTAATCATACTATTAAATTGATTTCCTTGTGGGATATCTCATGATATATGTTGAAATGCTACAAAATATTAAGAAATAAACTTAAAAATTAAATCCAAACTTTTTTTTTTCGTTGCCAAAAATAATTTTGTTAAAAGTAAATAAAAAAAAAATTAATAAAACACAATTATTTGATTGTCTTTGATAGAAAAATAGGTGAAAAAGCTGATTTTTTCTTCACTTCAGCATTTATATGCAGAGATAATTTATTCTTCTTTAAATAAAATTTTTCATTGTATTTTTAACATATGTCATGACCAGGGTTCAACAAATATAGTCAGAAGAGCCCCATGTTCATGTTTTTTTATGGCATTCAATTATTTAGACATTTCAAATATCTAAGAATCAGCACATAAACCAAGCACAGCAGTTTATTTTAATAAATTTTATTCTTTTTAGAAAATTTAGTTTATATTATCTTTTTAAATTATGTAGAATTGTAAATTATGCTTGTCTAAATTGTATTTCTATTCTACCTAAATTGATTCATAAAAACATATGTGCTTTTTGAAAAGTAATAATTTAACTTAAAGAGGGGAAATGACAATGGTATAGAGAGTGAGAAGGAGTAAATATATTTTCTAATAATTAGAATTCCTTTTATGGCCACCAGATTTTTTATACTTTGTACAGTTTCTGTCAATATATATATATATATATGTTCATAAACTACTAAACTTAGAAATCTGCTATTTATAGAGCACATTTCTAAGAAACATATGCAAATGCAATAAAATATACTTAAATTGTTCAAAATTGTAGGTGAAGTATGATTAAAAAATTTCATATAATAAAATAACTTTTACAATAAAAATTACCTTTTTGCTTTATTATATCATTTTCTTCATAAAACTATCTAAGCATATTCAAATAAAATATAATTAAATAATAGCAAAAATTAAAAAAAATAGTTCAAATATAACTTAAATAAGGATATAAAGTCCCTTAAATGCAAAGTAATTTTTAACGCATATTGATTTCTAATATAAAATGTTTGATTCATCTTAAAATTCTATATTATATTAATTCTATCACAAAAATAGACATACTTTCTAAATCCTTCTAAAAAATTTAAGCTGTAACTATTCAATTTGAAAATTCTCATTTATTTTTAAACATAGATTATTACAAAAAACCTTACTACTATTTTAAATACTGCAAATAATCATGCAAATCACAATTTCTGAAAGAAGAGTATAAATATGTTTTAAAGACTTTAGTTAATTCAGTATGGCAGCTTTAATAACAGGTTACACTTTGATTATGACCTAAATTATAATCATTTGTGCGCAACATAATGTTCATAAAAAGACATGCATGTGTTAATCTAAGCCTTTTATTTAATCAAAATTATTTCCATGAAAAATATATAAGCATTAAAAGCATTAAATTTCATTCATCCAATAATGTCACTAAAATATGCATACATGAGCAAAAATAATAATAATAATAATAATTGTTCCATTTTTTAAAAATGTATCTTTTTCTTGAAAGGATGATGCACTTTGGTCTTTCAGCTTATTATTATCATTTTTAGCCTGTTTCTCTGAAGTTTTACTGTTATGAGTTAAGCACTTCAAGTTTGCTTAAAACCTTACAATGTTTTGATTTAAATCTAGAAATACATGACATTGAAATTAGTCATATGTTGTTATCAGTGCTCAAAAAATAAACCTTTAGAGGATTGGTGTTTTAAATATGAATAAGTGTATATTCTTCCTTAAAAGATACAAATCTATATTTAAATCTAGCAAGCGCTTCTTTTTCTTATAGTTATTGTTAGTCATGGCATGCCTGAAAAACAGGTTAACAATACCTAAGAAAAGGAGAACATTAAATTTTAAGATCATCACTGTCTTCTAAAAAGGTTGATGCCTTTTGGTTATCATTTAAAACATGTCCCGAAAAGATTATGTAAAATAACTTGCTCCCATTATTTTTATTTGAAAATGTTTAAAAATTACAACTTACATAAAACATGTGAATGTAAAAAAGCTTGGAATAGCTAAGCTGATTTTAATCTTAATTTTTGTTATGGAAAAATTTGAATGGTTTTCAACAATTTCAAAATGTAGTAAATTCAATATTAGATCAAAAGAACTAATTAAACATATATGTTAGAAACACCCAGGAAAAAAAGTATCTTTTAGGAAGGGAATTTTCCAATTTGAAAATGCTTTCAATTTTTTTAGATAACTAAAATACGGATTTTAATATAAATTATAATGTATATATAATACATTTTAAAATCCATTTCTACATATTGAGTGATTTTGTTATTTATCTACTGAATTTTTGTTTGAAACATTTAATCCGGATGACAGATAATTAATGTTTCTTTGATTACATTCTTAAAATGATTCCACTCTATTTATCAACAACTGTTTTTAAATAAATAAAAAAAAAATATTGTTCAGTATAATTTTTTTTTTTTTTTTGATCATTCATTGTTAAAAGCAAACACTTTATACTTCTATGTTAACCTTCATGAAGTTGCTTGGACAGCTTCTGTTCGAGAATACATGCAAAGCCAGATCCGAGTTCCCATGTAAAAGTATAAAAATTATTTAAATTACTTTATTTGATAGGCACATTTTAATGAATGGCATGTATGATGTTAATGATTATCTTTTTAATGCATTATGCAACAAAAGTTTGTAATCAATAGCCACAGACAAATTATGTAAATTTTACTGCTGCTTAAATTTAATTAAAATAAAAGCATTATAATATATTAAAACATATTATTTATACTTACACAAAATGTAAGTTTGTATAAGTATAATATAAATTAATTTCTTTTATGAAAATTATAAAAATGTCTAAAAATTCCCAGTTTAATTTCTAAAACTCCCACATTTACACTCTAAAACTTTTATTTTCTTTTTTCTATCTTTTATTATGTTTATATAAGCAGGTGTGATACAATAAGACCAAAAGAACATCTTAAAAACATAGTAAAAATAAAGAAATGCACAAAGATTTTTTAAAGAACTTTGTCCTGCTTCATCAGGTGCAAAGAAGTCTTTTTTTTACTTTCAAAGGCATAGTACATGTTCTTTATACCTGATGAAGAAAAACAAAGTTCATTTATGGAGCCTTGCAATTTTCTTTATTGACATACTTAAAAATGTTTCTTTATGATATGTTAAAAATAAATGGCTATTTCATTGATTTCAGATATCCACTTTTACACACAAGGACTATAAATCAGATCTGATCATCACTAAAATGACGCATGCTTGCATCAGAATCCAAGCACAGCACTTTCAGATTATTTTTAAAATTGAAAATGTCCAAGTAACAGGAGAATATCAAAGAGAACCACAAGTCCAACTGACTATACCCTCTGGATTTTAGGTTACTGTTTTTAAACTAGAAATTCCACTATGTTGAGCAACATTCGATGTATACAGATCAGACAGACAAACATTTGTCAGTCCATCAGCCTCAGTGCCAGTGTAACCACAGCAATATAAAGTTTTATGTTTCTATGTAGGTACAATATTTTTTCTTCATTGTAGCCATACATTCTGATTTATGCACTGAATTTCAAGGACTTGTTTACGCATATTCATCAATTAACAAAGAACATAAATTATTATTGCTACAAAGATATAGAAATTACAGCAAAAAAAAAAAAAAAAAAAAAAAAAATTGCTTTTATAAGAAACCAAAATGAAAAGTTAGCAAATCATATAGAGGGGAGGGGGGAAACATGCATCTAGAATAGAAATAGCTTTTTTTTTCTTTGAACAACTTGAGAAAAGAAAGAAAGGAAGGGAAAATGTTTTGTGTGCATTTTATTTTTGATTAGAAAATATGATTTTGGTGTTCAAAGAATTTCTTCAACAAGGAAAAAGTGTCTACAATCCTATGACACTTCTCTCAATAACAAAAACTTAAATGTCTCTCTCTATCGAATTATGATTGGAATTTTGCAAATCTATGTAAAGGAGATACTAAAATACACTCAATTATTTGAGTGATTGCAGCTAAGGCAACTAATTGTCCTGTATGTTTTCTATGGAAACCTTGTACGATGCAATTAGAAATTTAGCATTTCAGAAATGTATAAAGTCATTTTATAAGAAGAGAGAAAACCTTCATTGCCACTTCCCTATTTTTTCACCTTTCATGCGACATTTACAAGAATGGGAAGCAGCATTACTTAGTACAAGAGCTCAAATCAACAATCGAGGAAGCCTGGTACAGAATCACTCTTGAAACAATCCATACTCTTATGTTATCAATGTAAAACCTTGAATTTGATCCCATCAAGTGGAATTGAAACACCATAGGCTACTAAAGGTCTTTTCTGCTATGAAAAACCTAAATATTCCATTTTTGTGCATATACTTTTGTGACATCATCTGTTATTTAATAATTTTTTTTAATGAATTGTTTTCAAATTGGAAATATGAATGTGTAAACCAACTGTTTAGATACAGTGAAAATTTCAAAGCATTCTAGTGCATATTTTTCATTCTGTCAAAACATTTATCTTGCCTATTTATTTTGCGTCCTACCATAACATTGTAAGAAAAAAAACAATCCTAATAAATATTATGAATTAAATACTTATTATAATACAGAATATATAAGTGGGTACAATAAATATAACAAACTTTACTCAAAATAACATTAGTAGCCTCAACCACTAAGATTTTTCTGCAATTTACTAAATTTACTTTGTAAGTAAATTTAAAAAATATTTCCTGTCTATTTAGCATGTCATGTTATACGAAACTGACTCAGCAAAATACAATATTTAGATACATTTTCTTAGCCAACTTCAGAAATAACAGGAATACAGGGCTTACCAAGTTCATATGAGCTACCTCTTGAAACCTAGGATTACAATAAATAAATAAGTAAATAAATAAGATGCAAGCAATGAAAAATTAAAATATAATTTTATTTAACAATACATAATACTCTACACATGAATGACTAAATTTTGCAAAAATGTTTTTTCTCAATAAAATAAAAATGTTTAATAATGTTTACCCTTTATCGCTTAAGCAACACAACTTTAATGAGATAAAACCCTTATTATATGCTTCGGATTTTGTACTTTTTGATGTTTAAACATAATAGAAAAGTGTATTTTATTGTCTTATATCACAGGTAATACATTACAATAAGTAATTTTTCTTTCAATATTTTCATTCAAACTAAAAATTAAGGTTAAATATTTACAGATGTGTTGTATTGTTTATTTGTGTTTGTCTTATATTTCTTTGTGATTTTCTGTAATATATGAAGGTATGGAAAATTTTTATTTTTTTATGCGTGTATCACATTCTAGAATTAATGGAGATATAATTCCATAGTATCACTTATAATTTTTTTATCAGATCAGATAAAATAATACAAGCACATAATAAATCCTTCAAGAAATGTTTTTGAAATATTTAGCAGTCTATAAATATGTATGCAAGATATCTAACAACATGCAGCTGAAGGAAATATTACAGGATTTCATTGAATAATATAATATTACACAGTAAAGCTATATATCTTTAAAATTCTTAGTAGTTATTACAATTTAGTTCTAATAATCTTCAGCAAATATTTAATTTTAATTTATAGCTTGAATGGAAATACTGAAAGAGAGATTATTTATCATAAAGTTACAAGTGTGATATACGTGTTGAATGGAAGATATTAAGGCGAAAAAACATTTTTTTTTATTACAATCCTTAGCATACATTAGGTTTACCTAAAACCTCTTGTCTAAATAAATCTAGATAGTTTTAGCAAGAGAGGCTATCTTGTAGAGGAATGCTAACCTAGAGGAACACTGACTAGGAGAGGTTCGGCAAACTTTTAGCATGATACAGGTTATAACTTAAAATCTTATAGTTAGATCAGGTTAATTTAAGAATGATTTTTCAAAACACATAATATATATATATATATATATATATATATATATAAAGTTCACCCATACTAAGTCATTAAATGCCATTATAATAATCATATTAAAAGAACTATAACTGTTTAGAGAGTATAAGATGTTTCTGTAGCATTGGCATTTAATGAGGGTTGAACCTTTCTTTGAATTAGAAAGCAAAGCATGTCATAGTCTCCTACATAAATGCAGATGTGCTTAGAAAAAAAAATAATATTGTGGCATTCTATAAGAAAATTCATACAAACATATAAATAACTCTTAAAAATACACATACTAAAATTTTAATATCTAATAAACATGTTAATTGAAACTTTAAAATCTGAAACTAGAACTAGTAGCTAAATAAAATAAATGAGAAGACATTCTTACTTATTTATGTTCCTTACGTTGTGTAAGAATCCACAAGGAACAACTGTGATGTAACATTGCATCACATAATATATCTATATATACTATAATCCCTTAACATTTACAAGTTTCGATTATTCGCAAAATAAAAAATGTGGAACATTTCAACATTCTCAAATACAGAACTAGGATACTCACAAATTTTGTTTTATAAAAAGTATTTTTTAACAAAGTAAACTCACTTTGTTTTACCTACTCTATGAATACGTAGCACTGGATACTTATTTATTGTATAACTAAATGGCCTAAGTTGCGAGAACTTCAACCATTACATTGAGGGAAAATATAGATCAATAATTTCCTTTATTAATTATGCAGATCATTTCTAATTTTCTAAAACTTCAATTTTTTACTCAAGGTGAAGTATTTTTTACAGAAATTGTCAGTGAAATTTTAAAACATCAACAACTAATTGAAAAAGCAATAGAATGCGATTCTTCATAGGTGAGGAGTCTTAAACTTAACATAGAAATTGAGTCTCTGAGATCTGTTCTGTCAAAAAATTGCACATCACTAATTTTTTTGTGCCATACACTAGCAACTAAACTTAGTTCAATATGTTTATAATAATTCAAATTTATTTTAAGCATGTACTTTTATGTTTAATGCTTAATAAATATGTTTTTTGAACTTCAAATGTTCTTTTTCACTTTAAAAAAATCTTAAAACCTAAACCCCTTTTAAGTATAATGAAGAGAGTCTCAACATTCATGATTTTGACATTCATGGATATTTTCGGGAAACTAACTCTCGCGAAAGTTAAGGGATATTGAATATTTATAGAAATCTTGCTGCCCTCTAGAAGACTAAATTTCAAACATTATTTCATCTTTATCTCAGAAATTCCAATTAGGAGGAAAGTAACACAGTGATTTAGTCCAGAGGTGTATTTTGATCATAAACATTTTGCCTTATAAACATAAGGCAATTTCACACAATATAAAATGATTTATACTATGCAAAAGTTCATAATCTGTACAACTTTTGAAATTATACATATAAAAATAAACTTTGAAAGTAGTAACCATTAATTATTTGAACATGAACATTAAAAATTTATATAAATTTATATATTAGATGTATGGCAGTGAAACTTGCAGGTCATTGAACAAGTACATTATGATAAGGTCAGGATAGTGAGGAGGTCAATTATACTTTAAATATACCATAACTTTGGTGCTACTTTGACCCCCCCCTTTTAAACAATGATTTATAGTCTTGAGTATACTATGTTGATAGTTAATAATGTTATCTTTAGAGTATTGCTGAATCACATCATATTCTCAACACAATATATCTAGAACTAGAAATGACTTAAAACTCTTTTCTGTTTTGGGTCTGAAGTTCCAATCATCCCCAATTTTCAGTATTTTTCATAAGTAAGTTGAACAAATCTGAATTATGAATATGATGGTAAACTTTGAAAGTATCAACCATTAACTCATTATTTGAACATTTGCATTAAAATTGTGTAATTTTATGAATTTAAATAACAGATATATTGCAGCAAAACTTAGGTCATTGAACGAGCACACTTAGTCTGGGTAATGAGAGGATTAACAATGCTATAAATATATCATACTTGGGGTTGATTTGACATCCTTTGTCAAAAGAATGATTTAAATTAGTCCTGAAAGTACTATGTCACTAGTTAATCATATTACCTTTAGAGCAGGGGTCCACAAGTAATTTTATGTGGAGTCCACATAAAAATTTTATTGAAGGCCAAAGAAAAAATACATAAGTAATATAAGTAGCTTTTACTTTACATTGTTCTTTTTACATACATATAATAATAATAATTAAAAAAAATCAGATATTCATTCTTACAAATTACTATATACATAGATATATGGCCTGGAAATTTAATGCAAAAAATAATACTTGCAGTTTTGAGACAGCCTTTTACAGTTTCGTTTATGTAGTGAACAGCTAAAATCCAGAGTATTTTCAAGGTGGGCATTTGCTAATCTCGAACAATATTTCTACCTCAAAAAATACATTGTGGAGAAAATACTTTCACATAATTGGAGCCAAACATAGTAGCCAGGTTAATAGCTAATGTTTTATAATTTTCGTACTTGTCTGAGACAAGTTTACTCCAAAATTCTTCTGGAAACGCAGTTTTGTAGATTTGAAGGAAATATTTTTTTGCAAGTCAAATATCTCCATTTGAAATAAAGGTTTTTCAAGACTAAACAACTTTGCAGCCAGAACAGTCCATTTTGCAGCTTGAACAACTTCATAAGGAAATTTAAGAATTCGAAACAACTTGCCTATCTCAGCAAAGTCTTTAAATCCTGCTTCAAATTCCTTCCAGATATCTGATATAAAACTTCAGAATTTATTAGAAACTTATACAGTGTATATTTCAGAAATATCTTTTTTCTATTTAAGAATTCTTGAAAAAGGAATAAATTCTTCAATTGCAATCACTTTCAGTGGTCCGGATGTGGACTGCGGTCAGCAAGTTGCCAACTTAAGAGTATTGGTCAATCATGTCAATATTCATAACATAGTAAATTCAAAACCAGTTTAAAACATTTTTTAATAGGGTCCAAGCATCTCTGGTTTGCTGTATTTTCATTAATTTCTAAATTATTTTTTCTTTTCTGAAATTTTTAAAAGTTTTATTTTAAAATCAATAGTTGTTTATAAGTATTTAGACCTGCATAAATGAGAACATGTATATAAAGAGAGTAAAACCTTTATTTTATGTTCTTGAAGTTTACAGCTTTACAAAATTTAAAATCAAAATTCATGTACATTAAGTTCTGTTATTAAAGACAATATTTGTACCACTTTGTTTGGGAATAATAATGTGATCCCAAAATTCACATTTTTTTTTTTTTAACAAAAAGACAGAAGTTTTATACATAAAAAATAAACCAATTAGGGTGGCATAAAAAGCACAGAATATTCGTTTTAATTAAAGTTCAATCTAACACACTTTCTCATTTAAGCCTTTATTTGATAAATGCAATTATATTTGTTTAAAAATTTTACATTTTGTCCTATTTTATTTTTTATTTGAAACAAGAATGGAATGACAAGGTTCTACTTTACTATAATAAAAGTCATGTTATCATAGCTGTGACAGAAATACATAACTGATTTGAATGACATCTAATGGATAAAGCAGGGGGTGGATAAATGGAGGCTCATTTTAGCCACCCAGTTCTCCCGCAATAAGGTAATATATATATATATATATATATATATATATATACATATATATATCTTTCTAAAATGTTTTGATTGTTTTAAAATAATTTGGAATCTGTATTTATTGCCTCTCTAGATGATTTTTGTTTTGAGTAAAAATTAAATGTGCTACATAATATCAGAAACATAGGTTTGTTTAGCTAATCCAGTATTATTTTTTTAACATAAAGTTCTCATAATGTCATCATCATTCTTTTAATGTTAATACATGTATGCATGTTAATATATAAAATATATAAAATAAACTACAATGCTGCTATCAGAACTTTAAACTGAAAAAAAAAAAGTAAACTTATATAATTGAAATGTATATTGAAATTTGCTAAATAAACATGTTTTGATAATGTATAACAAATTTAAAAAATCTTCAAGCAAAAATCAATCAGAGAAACAATGAATACATATCCTAAATTGCATTAAAATAATCAAAATAGTTTAGAATATTTATTTATTTTTACCGTTATTGGAAGGGTGAAAGGGAGGGGAAGGGGCAAAAATGAGCCTTGTCTTTTGAAAATCAATAAAGCTTACTTCTATCTCTTTATTTTAAAATTTATCGCCTTTTCTTCTTTTCTTGTCTGTTCCTCCTGCCAACATGATGACTGTGATGTCGATGGGAAGGCTGGTGAATAGGCCCATCTGGTAATACATCTTCATCACTTGAATCACCACCATCCTAAGGATGCAAAAGCATTAAATAAATTTAAAATCAAAATTTCAAATTGAAAAAATAAAAAAGCAGAATAAAATGCAGAATTAAGTCTAAATAAAATCAGATTCTAATTTTTATCTCAACAATCATTCATGATTGATTCTTTAAGCAGGATTTCTGTTTTGAATTTCGAAAAATCTCCATGAAATGGGAGAAAAAACTTTTAAAATCATATAAAAAAAATTCATGAAAAATGGCTGAATAAATTCAAATTAAATTTTATTTTAAAAAATATACAAAATATACTAACAGTATGATGTTCGATTCATTTCACAAATGTAAAAAAAATCGCCACAAAATGCAAAATAACACAGAATATTATGCAATTTTTAACATTTTGATGTATTTTTGTAAGTGCACCGCTTATGGTGGTGCGGCACTTCTGAAGAATATTTGTTTTATTTTAATGTATTTTCAGAGGTGCGTCGCATACTCCAGGAAATACGGTATATTTAATTTTATGTTGTAATAATTTACATAAAATTAATTAAATGCAGTAAAAAGATAAAAACAAAATATATTGCTCAAAAAAAAAAAAAAAAAAAAAAAAAAAAAATCAAATCATGAAGATGGTTTATTTGTAGTTTAATCTTAAGAATAAATTAAAAAAAAATAAGCCTTGAAAATGATTGCTTAGACAAGCTTATCGGAAATGAACACTATAAAAATAAATATATAAAAAATAATGTATAGTATATTTCATTATTTTTAAAGAAATGCAGCTGTAATATAATAATAATTGAAATTCTGGCAAATAATGTAAATATTACACACAATATGCTATTTAAATCTGTTAATTAGTTACAATTATTTTTAATTTTAGAATTTAATAAATATTGGGTATTTCATACCAAATTTTGTCTTGCATTTGAGTAAGACTAAAGAAATATATTTAAGCTTACTAACTTGGAGGTAACTAGTTGTTAACTGAATTTGATTTAGAACCATTTTGAAGTTAGTATAAATACAGTATGGAACTATTTATCCGGAAACCAGTTAACCGGAAAACCAGTTATCCGGAATGATATTTCTAATAGACTAATGTTAGAATCTTTTAAGAAAAAAGTGTTATACACAATCAGTTTGACATATACATTGCTTGAAACAATTGTATAGTTTGATAACAGCATCTAGTATTTGAAATAGAAGCATATAATCATATTATAGATTAATAAATAATGTTATAGATGTTTTCATTTTTATGCCGAGAAAACAGAAGAATTTTTGTTTGAGTTTCCACAAATTATCTTCTTTCAAACTCTAACAATTGATCTTACTTGCATCAGATTCTTGATTCAAGTAATCTAATAATCAATTTAAAATTAGAAACAACACCACAACTGGGTTATTCTCTGCAATAGTGCAAAAAGTGTTTCCCAGCCATATAAATGCTCTAAATTTCATTTTATTTTTACTTTTATTAGAAGATCTAAAGTTTGTTTATTGGGGACAGGAAGTAAAATTTAAAAATAAACAAATTTAATATTTAAAAATGTAAGATATATCATGCAAATATCATTCCCTCACCTTTCACCAACCCATACTACCATACTTTACTGCATGATATTTCCCAACTAGAAATAAAAATAATTAAAAACATATAAGCAAAATAAAGTTTTGATTTGGTACCTTACAAAAATTAATAAAAATATCATTTTTTACTATAATAATATAGGCTACTCAATCAATTATATGTTTCACCATGTTAGACCATCATTCCCTCACACATTGATATTATCTCAAATATCCTATCATTAAAGAAGAGCAGCAGTCTAGCATTCTTCACAGAGAGGAAGCTTATTTGAGTACTTGTCAGTCCAGCAACATAAATTGGTGGTGCAAGTTTTTGTTAATTTTCTAGATTTTTTTTTTCAATCAGAAAATCGGGGAGTATTTTTATTGGCAGTCATTCCCTCACACTGAATGCTAAATTTTTGGTATTTTCCAAATTTTTAATTTTATCATATATTGTATATTAAGTGTTCTTCTTTAAGGAATCAGTTTGGTTTGTTCCATAATTTTGTATTTTTCATGACAATTAATAAAAACGTCTTATTTTCATCATTCCCTCACATTTATTGTTATGAGGTAATGATAAAGTGAATGGGGAATATGTACTTTTGTTTAAAATTTTATAACGATTTCTGCTGATGTTAAAATCTTCAACAATCGACCAATTATTTGCAATTTATCCAATTTTTAAGAAAATTTACCTACCGTAAAATCGAGTTAATCTGCCTTTCCCGATCAAACGCCCCCTCCCCACTTTATAAAGAATTTGAAAATTTCAAAAAATCCTGAGAAAGCACCCTCCCTCCCTATTCTCAAAGGCGATTGAGAATGGGATGAATCATTATGAAATGAATGAATCATGAATCTTTGATGAAATGTGTGTTTTTTCGAGATTTTTTAATTGATTTCATGCTTGTTTTGGCTTTTTTTTTTTACACATTTCTCCTTTTTTCTGTGTTTCTTAGGCAGAATTTACGTTAAAAAAAAAAAAAAAAAAAAAAAAAAAAAAACTACATTTTTTCAAGTATCAAAATTCATGATTCATTAAACGATTCATTCATTTCATCATGATTCATTCCTGTAAATTTTGTTGAATGATCGCGGAAAAATCCCGTATAAGCGCCCTCCTCTAACTATAGTACAATTCTTCATCACGTTTGGGGGGGGGGGGGGGAGGGCGGATTAACGGTATTTTACGGTGTGTAACATTCAAGTCAGACTGCTTGGCCAAATTTGCAGTATTGCAGAGAATAACCCAACTACATATGTTTCACAAAACTTATCAATGGATGCTGCTTTCAGTTAACCAGTTAACCAGAAAAACTAGTTATCCGGAATACATCTGACCCCAACCATTCCGGATAAATGGTTCTGTACTGTATAGCTTACAGCTTTTGAATAAAATGCATGTGGTCATTTACATGCGAACCTTTCATGTCTGTCACACAGCTAAAAATCATTTTGCTTGTTGGTCACCATTATTTTCAAAAAGTTTCATTCGCCCTATTTAACTGATGAGATATCTCCGGTAAAATGATTCGCATTTTCCGTTCTAAAATACTGGTAGCCAAAAATCTTTGTATGTGATAAGCATGACAAATTTTCATGGAATTAGCCATGTATATATTTATGGCTTATATCAATCTTTATCACCAAGCATATAAAAAATATATTGTTTAAAAAAAAAAAAAAAACAAAGAATTACTTGACACAGGGTTCATACTCATTTTCCAAGAAAAAATCCCCTGAGAATCCCCCTGATGTATTTTCAGGGATGTATAATTTTTCCATATCAACAATTAATAAAATTTGATATATTTACATATTATATAAAGCACGCAAATGGCAACAATTGCCCCCCCCCTCCCCCCCAGAGTAGACTGTCATTTTGGCAGGATTGGGAAATTTTTTGCATCATCCCCTGAGATTCCCCTGATTTTTACAACCTAAAATTCATCCCTTGATTTTCCCAGGAATCCCATATTCCCCTGATGAGTATGAATCCTGTTGACAACTTTTTTTAAATAGATATGATCCCAAACCTTGTACATGAACAGCTCTGTGATTTAACAGTCTGGCATGAGTAACAAGTATGCCGAGAAAAATATTATCATTAATCCATGTTCTATAATATGGTTTTTGAACTTCAGCTAGCGGTTTTTCTGAAGATTTTAACCATTCAAAATAAAGTGGGTAAATCAAAAATGACTGGCTTTTTTAAAAGGAACTAAACAGTATTTTTTTTTATAGTTATTCTGCATGAAATTTGTCTCTTATTACATTTATTAATTTTTCTGTTTATTTATAAGCAATTTATAGGAAATCATAAAAATGATCAACAAATAAATATGTTTTTAAGTACAAGAAGAAAGGTATAGTGGCATTATATCTTAAAAGAATATACATGGTCTATTAAGGGTGTATTTCAACTAAAACTTCTTATTTCCTGATTTATTTTTGGTCTTAAATACATCACACTGGCAAATTGTTTTATTTAGAAATCACATTAGGTGCTGTGCTTATCAATCTTTTGATAAATGCAGAAACTATTGAAAAAAAAGCAATCAAAAATGGCATTTTGGGCTGATTTTTCCAAAGCGGGAGATTTGGGAATGTAAAAAAAGGGTCACATTCAGAAGGTAATCGTTTATAAATCAAATTCTGATGAGTTGAGCGTAAAATGAGATCACATGACACCTTCTATGTCTCTTCAAAAATCCCTGGAGAAACTTTCATGTTTTTACTTTTAAAAATGTGTCTAAAATTGCATCATAAAATTTCAATCTGTTAAAGGTGGAAAAGCATTTTTTTTTTAATACACCCTTAACTAATGAGATTGAATTTTTTGCCTTAAATATAAGGCCAAAGGGATGAAGTTTGCAAGCATGGTGAGGCTTGCTTCATTTAGAAAAATAAAAATCCAACTGCATACATTGTTCAAAGCAAACAGAATAGTTCATTCATCATGAATACCTCCTATAAAATTTACAAAAACTAATGAATTATGGATTATATAATTCATCTTTTAAGTTTTTTTTTTTTTTTTTTTTTTTTTTTTTTTTTTTTTTTTTATAAAACCCTTGAAATGCAAGCTTTATACTTTGTAACACTTAAATTAAGGTTTAAAGTCATTCATTACATTACACGGATTGCAGTTCTATTAAAAGTACTTAATGGTTTTATACATTAAAAAAAAAAAAAAAAAAAAAAAAAAAAAAAAATGTTAAAGCCAAGATTATTAAATTAGATTTATAATTCCTTTACAAGAAATTTTTAAAAATAGAAAAGAAAAGAAACAGTTAAATACTGAATTCAACTAATTCATCACAAAGAAGCTACAAATATGAAATACATTAAACTTGGAATTAGTAACATATGTTTGAGAACTTTATAACCATGAAAAAATAGATTTTTTTTTTTTTTTAAATGAGCCCAAACATATGTATAATTGTTCTGTGCCTGTGAAAAACAGCACTAGATAAAAAAAAAATCATTGTCTAAAAAATACATGAAATTCATTAAAGCCACAATAAGTAACTATAACACATGTATGAACACTCGGTAATGCCTAGCAAAATAAAACAAAACAAATCACTGGATTCAGGAAAACAATGGTAGACAAAACTTTAAAAACATTAAATTCATTAAGGTCATCACACACCAAAGTGTTCCACATGAAAACATTAATGTAGGTAATTTGATCTCTCAGCAGAAATCGGTTTGAGACAACTTGAAATTATCCTTCACTTTTTTTCTACTTTGAAACACAAGACTCTTCATAATATTTCTTTTGAAAAAAGACATTTCAGAATTTTTTTTTAATTTCAATGACTGAAGAAAAAAAAATCTCATGATCTCAGCTGAATCTCAGGAGGATTCTTCAGCTGAATCTTATTAAATTGTATATTTGACAAAATTCAGATTTTTCTATAATCCTTTGATGAAATTATGCATCCCATGGGATGCATAAGAGGTTTTATTTGCATACTGCCTCCAATTTTATGCATCTGCAGTATTGCTGAAAGTCATTTAAAAGATTCTACATTTTTTAATAAACTCATGGTTTAAAAATTGTTTTTTCTTTTTATTGTTGCATAAAAATGAAGCTTCCTGTATCTTCTAATACATTGTCATTTATAACAGTTGTATTTACCATGATTCCAAGATGATGATGACAGTACAAAAAAGCTGCCTGGCTGCAGTCAAGAAAGTAGATCAATCACATGAGTTTTCAGGTAGCCATATTTTATGTTATTATATATAGGGTTAGGGTTGGTAAGTTTTTGCCATAGGTGGAAAAAACTTTGTCCCAGGAAAAATAAGTTGTAAATTTATTTATTTATTTTCCAGAAAAAAAGCAAAAAATATTCAATGAAAGTAAAAAGAAACTTAATATTTAATTTAAAAAATCAATATTCTAAACGTAATTTTGAACTCTTAAGTTTAATAAGTATAATTATGCATTTTATGGAATGTAACTTTTTGTCCTTTTCTTGGAGTGTAAAAGGGAGGGAGGAAAACTTTTAGTTTCTTACAAGATATAGAGATTTTTTTCAATGTGTAATTTTCAATTTAATTTACTTTTTTTATCTGCAACAGACTAGTTTCATCAGATAAATACCGTAATTTAGGGAATAAACGCCGCGGCGTTTACGAGTTTGAAAGTTAAATTTTTCATATATGTGGCGTTTACACCAGTGCAGCATTTACGAAAATTTTGAGCAAAAAAATTCCGTATTAAAAAAAAAAGTCACTTTTTTCCCTTGTTCGCGATGTTACCAATCGTAAAGCAAGAAATGCAATACGTCATGAGTCATCCTTTTCCAAGAAATACGATGACCGGAGTAAGCAGGAAGGTACAATAGATGCTTGCTTTTATTGCACTCCTTTGTAGAAACAAAGTATTGGAAAGCCAGATGCTTCTTTTGTTGGCACATTTTAGTTCAGCTACAAATCTCAAGATTTTCCATTTCTCATTCTGACTTGCATGTTTTTAAAATCTTTTTTTATTATTTATCCAATAATAAATATGAGATTTTGTAATTTCTGTTCTTATAACAGCCGATAATACAGATTATTGGTACACTTTAAGGCATATTCCGTAAACATTGAAAAAAAAGTCTCGAGAAAGTTTCTTCCAACAGAGAAAAAAAAGAGAGAATTTATTTAAATTCTATTCTTTTATATTTAAAAAGTGTCAGGAATTAGAACCCTAGTTCTTATCACCTTGCTAATTAACATTTGAATCATGTTTAATATACATGCCTGTTTTTCTACTTCCATATATTCCTCTGGTGAACATATACTTTATTTAAATTTATTTAACAGGATTTTTATTTATATTCTTAAAGAGAAATAAAAACTTACCTTTTCACAATAGATAACTCCTTTTCTGTTTTTACTTTATTAATATATAAAATAGTTCTTTTATTTTTACTTTCGTTTCACAATAATTGAAATCAATAACCTGCCGTATCATTGACCACATGTCTGGCTTGGCTCATGCTCTTCTGAGTGGTTTCAGCCAATACTACTAGAGGGCGTTCGGATGTGACGTAATCGTGATGTACTTCCACGATCCACAACCCCTTATTTCGTATTGGCTCATTGAGCTTTGGGAACTGGAGGACGAGAGTACGGACATGCGTACTGCCGAATATTCTAGTATCGGCAGGAGATAAATAGTTAGACTTTCTGTTCTCTTTGGCTCTTGTGATGTTCATTGTTCCAGCTGATGTTATAGTGTTAAGTACGGCAGATGTTCTTTCAATGTTAAGTTCATGTGGTAATAAGTAATGGCTTGCAGTCGTCTTCTAAGTATTTGAGAAATGGAGTTCTGTTCTAAGTTGAATTCGCCTTTCATCATTTCAAGTTTATTGACAACATGCTGTGGTGATGTGTTAGAACTCCGGTGAACATTTCTTCATGAACTATTAAGTGAAAGAATGTTATTATGGTTCGAGTAATAGATGTCGTACAGGGGATGACTGATGAATAATAAATGACGTAATAGCCTCTTTATAGTTTTTGCTATTTTTCTTCAGAATGCCAAGACCCAGCTAGTTTATTGGTTATGTCGATGAGCTCTGGTACTTTGCTAAATGATCAACTTCATATTCATTTTTTTATTGGGGAAACAGTCTTTGTGTCATGGGGATCTCTCATATTAGATAAGTAATTGTTAGTTATATCCTTTTTATTTCTTAATATGAAATGCAAATTAATGAATTTTATAAACTCATTTTTTATGTATGTTAATGTCTTTTAATTATTTAAATAAATGTTGATATTGTTTTTAATCTGTCATCTTTATTTGAGATACCACATTTATTTATATCTTCATTTAATTTACTTCATATAATTAGTTTTTAAACTTTTGGGGTTTTCAAAATCAGTAACGCTTCCATACTGCATTCTATGCCTCTGCTATATTTACTAAGCTTTCTTTAAACCCCGTCATCACTACCCTTATAGTGATGACAAAAAGGACCCCTTGAACAGGGACGCGCAAAGAGAAAATTGCACACAGGGCAAAGTTCGAATTTGGCGACCCCTAAACTTCCGCGCCCTTCGTCCCTTCCCCCTTTCGCACGACACTGTCCGTGAATGTGTCATCAAAACCGCGATGTTTGAGTGCAAGAGAAAAAAATATATTGAGCAATGAAAAATGAGAAAGAAACTATAAGTAAAACAAATTTCCTTTCTTACTATTTAAAAAAAGATATATTTTTTAATAATTTACCGATATTGTTCAAATTTTCAACAATTTGCAATAATAGTAAATTAGGCTGTGTAATAAATTTTTATTAAAATATAATAAATTATTCAAAAGTTACAGCACCGTATAAAAAGGTCCACTCTAAAGAAAAACAAGTGAGCTAACTGTCTGAGGCTTGTTGTTTTTACTACTCGGAAGTCAACATTATCGGAATTAGATCATCTGCTTTCCATGGACACGTTTGGTTATGCAGAGAGGAACGGAACAGATGACATATCTTCCCGCAACTTGCCATTTTGTTTCCCTATTATTTCTCACAAATTGTTATAATTATTATTATTTTGCAATTATTTTTTTGAGGAAACATAAAATAGATATTAATAGATATTTTTAAGGCTTATGCACACTAAAAAGTTTGTTTTCACTTTACCTAAATGTTTTACATAATAAATGAATAAGTAAATGAAACGAATTTTACTATTAAAATTTTCTCTTTCAATTTTTAAGTTTCCACAGTAGATGGTCTTGTTTAATTTATTACCATTTTTTGAAATGTATGATTCAATCATTAAATAATCATGTCAATTGCATTTTGCAGTTTAAGGTTTTAATAATGCATGTTTAATAAGGCAGTTTTAATAATGCATGAGAAATGACTTTGAAACAAAATGGCGGCTCGCGGGAAGATACGGCATCTAAGCCAAAGAAACTGTGCATGATTTTGTTTATTATTATTATTGTTAAAAGAAAAAAGATTTTTGGTGGCGGGCTTACAAACTGATATATATTTCGAAAAATGAAATTAGTTCAAAAATGGGAGCGGTGTTTTCCAGATTTTACAGTATGTATTTAAAGTAAAAAAAGACAATATATCTAAAAAAATTTCAGGAAAGAATTCCAGATCCAGAAAATCGGTTCTGTAATATAAATATTTTATTCCTAAATATTTTTTGACAAATAGTTATTTTAAAAATTTAATTAGTATAACAATTCAGTTTTTTTTGCCGTATTTATGAAATATTTTGGTTATGTTATCGGCTCTATTATAAGGCAAAATAATTCCTTTTGACTGCGGTGATTATGCCGATTTTTTTCAAAACTATGTCAATATTCGAGATTGCGGCGATTACACCGGGTGCGGCTTTTCTTCTCTAAATTACGGTAATCATAAATTTGTACTAAAGACTTAAATATTTTAAACACTCATTACATAAAACAAAAGTAGCAAAGTTTTATAAAGAATTTTGATAAGGAAATATTATTGGCTGACAAATTACTTTACTTAACTAAATAGACATCTGATTTTGAATTTGGTTCTTATATTTCTAAGTATTAGACTGAATTCAACCTATTTTACAAAGATTTAAAATGTGTATAAATATTTAGTTATATCTATTATTTAGCAAATTAAATAAAAATATTAAATGATAAGTTATTAAATTTAATTGTTTATGCTGTTATTATCTTTATTAGCTTATAGATTTTATTACACATTAAGACAAATAAAAATTTGCTAATTTTGCCAGCCAAATATGATATAAATACCAACAAATATAAATGCCAATCCTGCACAGGGTTGTTTGGGCCTGCCAGAAAAATTAACAAATTGGATACCTTGTTTGTTCTAGGATTCTATCAAAAAAAAAAAAAAAAAAACTTTGGAGCGGGGTTGGCATTTTTGCCAGGACAGTGGAAAAAACCAGCGGAAAAATGGAAAAAAATGGCAAAAATGGAAAAAACCTATTTGTCTTTAATATGTGATAAAATCTGCATGCTAATAAGAATAATAATGGTATAAACAATTAAATTTAACAGTGTACTATTTAATATTTTAATTAAATTTGCTAATTAATTAATATTAAATAATTTAAATCTTTAAAAAATAGGTCGGATTCACTCTTACTTAAGAATTTAAGAACAAAATAAAAAATTACATACCTAATTTTTTTTTTCTTAAGTCAGGGATATGTTTAAGAAAATTTTAGGTCTTTTAAAGGACCCTTCATAAAATAATTTATTTTAAAATAGGATCCTTTACAAAATTCTTTAACGTCAAACAGGACCCTTCATAAAATTATTTGTCCCTGAAATAGACGTTTCACCTTCAAATTGAACTTTTCACAAATTTAATCATTTAAAAATAAAATCTGCCCTCTTAATAAACAATTAAACTCACCAAAAAATATATTACTTAGTTTCTTTATATGTGAAGGTTAGAACCTGAAAACACTAATAATTTAAAATTCACAAAAGTATGTCTAGAATTTTCACAAAGACAAGAAAAACTTCCCAATTTAACAAAAGCACCCTGTGAGAAAAGTCTAGACAGGCCCCTGTAAGTAAAGTATTTTATCAGTCATTAATATGTATATATTTTTTTAATTATCAAAAGATTTTATACAATTTTGTTATTTTTGTTTTATGTCATGAGACTTAAGGAATGTAAATATTTATGTCTTTGGTACTATTTTATAGCTATTTATCTGATGAAACTAGTTTGTTAAAGATAAAATAAGTAAATTAAATCGAAAATTATGTATTGAAAAAACTGTTATGGCTTATTAGGAAAATAGATTTTTTTTCTGTCACTTTTACTCTCCAAGAAAAGAACAAAATGTTAAATTATTTAGATTTACTTTCAGTAAGTAGCCTGTTGTCTCTTTATCTTTTTGTATTATATTCCCCTTCCCCCACCATAGCAGATGCTTGTCATGTATGGCTAAATTTTTTGAAAAATGAAGAGTTAAAACCACATTTTTCAAAACTAAAAAAGATATTTGAACAAGCGATTTTGCCATGTCATCTTGTAGCGTATTTGTTACATCGAAAGTACAGAGATGAACTTCTAAATTATGAACAAAAAGAAAGTTGTAAAGCATGGTTATCTAAAATCAATCCTGATTTTATATCTTATATTATTAATTTTAAGCTCAAAGAAAAACCCTTTCCTAGCTCATATTTTGCAGAAGTGATTAATAGTGTCAGTGCATGTAATTAGTAGAGAAGTATTGAATAAGCTTGTGCAATTTCAAAAAAATTCTGTTCATGTAGCACACCTTCAAATATGCCAGCAAGTAGTGCTGCTATTGAAAGATTTTTTTCAAATTTTTCATTTGTGCAAACTAAAATTCAAAATAAGCTATCAACAGATGCTCTTTCAAAACTTATTTACTCCTATGCCATACTAAAACAGCAAAATTTAGGTTGTGAGGAAGATATTGCTGAAAAATTTGAAATTTAATAGTTTTCTGCTTTAAATATAATTTTATATTAAATTAAATTTAGGTTACTATAACTGTTTCTTCGAATTTCTAACATATATAAACTATAAACATAAACTATAACTCAGTCTCAACAGTTCTATTACGTAAATTATTAATAATTGTATAAACATGAATAAAGAAGTTTCTTTTCATTTATATAAAATTGGAATTTATTTCATTTATAATCTTGTTATAAAAGTTAGTATTCTTTCATAAAGTGCATAATTATTCTTATTTAACTTAAAAGTTAAAATAAATCTCTATAAATAAAAGGAATTCCGAGGATAATTAATTGAGGCACAGGGGAGCAAATCTTGGCAATGCGCCAACTCGGTCCAGAGGAAGCAAATCTTGGCAATGCGCCAACTCGTAAATATTAATCTAAAATATAGATTTCTGACTGCAGACGATTTTAAGATATTAACAAAAGAATGTTATATTTTCAAGCAAAACGTTAAAATAATTTTCTATATTGATATTTAAAACACATATGATAAAATAATTAATATTTTTTACCGGTGAAGCGATAGATTAGTTCTTTTTAAAAAACAACAGTCAGTGGCCACGTATTTCTGACAATGCATTTCTGCAAGTTTCGAGTTAATGATAAAATAATACAAATTTCAAGTTCGTTTAATATTGTTAATACGGACCCGGGCAACGCCGGGCGGGTTAGCTAGTTTAGAATAATATTGATTCTTCAATTAAATATGCAGTTTATTTCTTTTTTTTTTTTTTCATGAAATATTTTTTCTCTTTCTGGGGAAAAAATTAAATGGACAGTCTATTTTTGCCACCTTTTTGGCAAAAACCTATTTTTGCCGGGACAGTTTTTACCAGGTTTTTTCCACCTTCGGCAAAAACTCGCCAACCCTGCTTTGGAGATTGATTTACTTTATTATAGGAAGGGGTGCGCATGCTCCCCTGTGGTCCCGAACCAACCCGGTCTTGGACGCGGGAGGGTGACCGGGAGCAGGGCCGAGGTTGCCATGGCGACTCTTTTCCACTTTCGGAGAGGAAGCTAAAGCGGGGACCCAGAGTAGCACAGGCCGTCGATGGAGTCCCACGTCCGAGAGACAGACTATGTTTGTCTTTCATGTGCGCCCTGGATAACCTCTCTGACGTTCATCATCGTGTGGAAGAACCATTCGGTGAAAGGTGGCTGGCGCGGACTCGGAAGGGTGAGGCGTAATGGGGTCTTGGATTGTGGAGCGAGTGTGTGGGAGGGTTGATCGGTTCTGAAGCCAGAACCGTTCTAAAATTATATAAAATTAAAGCAGAGATGGTGACCTGAAATAAATATTGACAATCTGTGGTAGTGTCATAAAGTCAGTAAAGAAGCATTTAATTAAAAGATAATCTAACGTTTATTTAAAAAAAAAACATATTCAAAATAAAAATATATGTATATATAAAATAATAAATAATCTTAAACTATATCTGGTAAAATCAACCAAAAAAGTAATTTTTGAAATTATATTATCTATAAAATTAAAGTAATACTTTAACACAATAAAAAAACTTAATTAATTAAACAGCATGACGTAAGGTAAAGAGAAAAAATATGACCTGTACAGGTTGCAAAACGAACTACTCACCATAGCATAACTGGAAGAAAACAGATTTTTCAAATCGGATGATGACGAAAAAATAATGTCCAGCAAATGTCCAAAAGAAATAGAAGCCTTGGATGTCATAACAATTCATGACAACAAAATATTCATCACGATATTTCCGCTATCGACTAACAGGTTTCAGTTCATAAGACAACACCATCTTTCACAACTAAAATAAACTACAAACTGCATCTTTCACCAGCAAAACAAACTGTAAAACATAACTTTTCATAACTAACATTTAAGACAACTAACCGCATTTGCCAGCCTAAACATTGTCATAACCACCGGCAGTCAAAACAAACCGACTACCTTAAATACCCCTCGCAATTCCAGACATCGCCAGAAAGCAACGCCCCCTTTGCGTCTGCAGAAGTTGAGCGAATGCGATCCTGCCTTGCGATATGGAGATATGGCTATTCATAAGAACTTTCTTTCATAGCACAAGAGTCTTTAGTTACCACAGTAACTTAAAAATTTCAAAGTCTTTCAGGTACACAAACATTTCA
Source organism: Maratus speculifer (assembly GCA_964019185.1). Classification (NCBI taxonomy): domain Eukaryota; kingdom Metazoa; phylum Arthropoda; class Arachnida; order Araneae; family Salticidae; genus Maratus; species Maratus speculifer. The sequence continues at coordinate 419,436,221 of OZ025293.1, forward strand.
AAAGAGTTCATGAAAATTTGTTACCGTTTTACCTCGTCACGTGCAAAGTGACTACGATTACCAGTTACATACCACAACATTCTTTAGTATGTCGATTTTCTTGATCTTGGTTTTGACAATACACGATTATATTTACATACATTTGCATAATTACACTAGAGTAAATGATTATCATATGACAGATTCATAAACATTACGAATATGAAGAATAGCAAAACATGAATTACAATGCAAAAACACTTTGATAATGTATGGGAAATTCATGATATGCAAAATAGACACATTCAATGATAATAACACTAATGATCATGACTGATTATGATAATGATAGGGACGATGAGCGCTCACATAAAAACAAACAACAACAACATGCATGCTTAAGCTTTTGAAATAATACACATTTGCAAATGTTTTAACAAAGATTTAAAAAAAAAATGAAAAACACTTGTTATGCAATTTCTTAAAAGTAAAACAACCCCTTTTCATATTTATATATGCAAAAAAAAATATACAGCTCAATTTTCAACACCACGGATGGGACCTATGTGACATTTCCATTTTTCAAAAATAGGGACTTACAAACTTAAAAGAAACGATGCCCGCGACAGGCCTTCCTGTGATCAGAACACTCAAGAAGGCCACTACCCCCTGCAGGTCACTCTGGCTATTTACAATTGCACCCCTGCGAGCCGCTTCCTGGGGCTGCTCGGACCCCGGAGGATGAACCATCCTGAGGTCTGATCACATTCCAGCGGGAGTTAAATTGTCCGCAATGTTGGAAATGAGGGTATTGAAAACTTATTTATGACATTAGAACATATGCATATGAGACAAAAATATGAAATAACAAGAAAAACAAGTGTATAGTCACCTATTCAAACATTATAAAAATAACACTGAAATATACAAAATTTCAGATTTGAAAAATGAAACGTGTTAAACTTCAAGGTTTAACTTAAAAAAACTAAACAAGTATTTTAATACTTGACCCAAGTCCAAAGGAGGGGGAGTTTTTTTTTTCTTTCATTTCACTTTTAAATAAAACATTATACATTATTTATAACTAAAGATCACTTCAATGAATCTTTTAAGATCAAACTTCGTTAAGGGTTTTGTAAAGATGTCTGAGAGATTAGCTTTACTAGTTACGTGTTTTACATTAAATATCTCTTGGTTTAAAAGGTCTCTAACAAAAAATAATTTAACGTCAATGTGTTTTGTTCTATAGTTTTCTATGGGAGACTTAAGGAAATCAATGGAGGCCATATTGTCTACTAACAGAGTTGGTTTAGTTTGTGGGCCTGTAAAAATGTGTTTATCATAACACTCGTTTATGATTCTACTGAACCAAAGAAGCTCTTTAGTTGCTTCTGTTAAAGCCACAAACTCTGATTCCATGGTAGACAAGCAGACAGATTTTTGTTTGAAAGCCCTCCACATGATAGGAGATTTGTCTAGCATTAAAAGTTGTCCCCCCATTGACGTCCTGTCATCGCGATTGGTGGCGAAATCAGCATCAGTGTATGTTATTAGATTTATGTGATGACAAGGTAGCCTCAGTTTGTAGTGTTTGGTGCTTTGTACATATCCTAGTAATTTTAAGAGACCATTCCAGTGGATGATACCAGGATTACTCTGGAATTGACTGAAGATGTTTACAGCATAGGATATGTCGGGGCGAGTCCTGCTTGTAAGAAAAGATAAGCATCCCAAAACACTTCTGTATGGATATTTTGACATCTCCTGGGTTTCAGTATCTGTTTGAGGGCACTGTGCTTTGGAGTACACTACTCCTTTACTTATGAGAAGTGAAGTGATGGGAAAGTTAAATTCCTTAAAACGTGCACAGATATCATCAATATATTGCATTTGATGAATTGACACTACACCTTCCCTATCTTCCTCAAACTCAACCCCAAGAAGTTTACGTGTTTTCCCCAGGATTTTGATGTCAAAATGTTCAGCTAGTAATTTTAAAATTTCATTTATGTGTTTCTGATGGTTACTTAAAACAACAAAGTCATCAACGTATAATAATAAAACAACGTAATTAGAAAATGTATAGATGCAATTACACCAATCCAATTTGTTAAAATCAAGAGAAATTAAAATTTTATGTAATTCATAAAACCACACCCGGCCACTCTGATGGAGGCCATACAATGCCCTCTGGAGTTTACAGACCAAATGCTCTTTCCCTTTTATTTCAAAACCCGGAGGCTGTTTCATGTAAATGTTATCTGAGAGAGGGGCGTACAGATAGGCTCCTTTCACATCGCATTGCGTGTGAATCCATCCGAGACATGAGACTAGGGCGGCAAAGAAAAAGCGGATTAGACTAAAATTTACAACTGGTGAAAATGTCTCGTCATAAGTTTCACCCCTGACCTGTTTGTAGCCTTGGGCTACTAGTCTCGCTTTGTATCTTGCCACATGCCCTTTATCGTCTCGTTTGATGGTGAAGACCCATCTACAGCCTAGAGGTTCAGTGTTGGGAGGTAGTGATGTTAATTCCCATACATGTCTTTTATTTATTACGTCCATTTCCTCCTGCATTGCCTGTCTCCAGAGTTCCCACTGAGGGGATTTTAAGGCTTGCTTATATGTGTTTGGTATGGAGTCTTCTAGTCATATATTGTTTTTACGTGTTTCTGATAAAGATGTGTGTGGAGGTGTGTAACTAGGACTTGAACTAGCACTGGAAGTAGATTTTACAATACCCTGGTATTTATTTTCCCCTTTGAAACTGAACATGGTTGGGTCAAATTTGATACCATTAGACTGACAGTATTCCCGCACTTCTCTGAGTGATCTTAAACGTTGCGTTTCACCCATCTCATAGTAGTAGATGTCGGTTCTCGACTTATCAGGCCTAGTTATGGCCTTACGGAACCATACAGCATCCCTCAGTGTTCTGGAGAATTCCTCGCCCTCCTCGTCACTTTCATCTTCAGATGAGTGAACGGAGGCGGGTTCAACAGTTTTTGAGGTGCCTGGCTTAGGTGATGAAGATGGTGATCTTTCTAAAGGAAATATGTCAGGTTGAAGGTCAGTCAAAGGGTCCATTTCTGGTTGTTCTGAACTTAAAATGTATGTGGGTCCCAGGTCGCTTCCATTGTGCTGCTCTGAAGTTGTAAAAGGGTTTGTGCCTATTGAATAACTTGGGCCTTGCTCGCTATGTCTATGAACATTTCTCGGTACAGATTCATCCCCAAACCTAACATTTATGGTTTCTATTATTTTATTTGTATCGGGGATCCATACCCTGTAGCCTTTGGTTGACATCGCGTAACCCACTAAAACCCCCTTTTTGGCTTTAGGATCAAACTTTGAGTTTCTTAATTGTTTGGGCACCCCTACGTATGCCACAGTACCAAAAGGGCGTAAATGTCTTATTGAGGGTTTGTTGCCACAGTAATACTCAAAGGGTGTCTTTTTCTGTGTTTTATGACATATCCTGTTTAGTGTGTACGCGATGTATAGAACTGCTTCTGGCCAGAATTTTAAACTGAGTTTACTTTCATTAAGTATTGAGCGGGCCCCGTCCATTATAGTCTGGTTTAAACGTTCCGAGACCCCATTTTGTTCCGGAGAATACAAATTGGTAAACTCACGGTGTATCCCGTTCTCTTCAAAGTATCTTGTAAAGGCTTCGTTGTCAAACTCCCGCCCATTGTCACTACGGACCTGTTTTACCTTAGTGCCTAAAAATCTTTCAGCTCTTTTTACATGATTAGTGAATACCTTGAATACTTGTGATTTGTTACATAAGGGGTAGACTGATACTTTTCGTGAGAAGTCGTCAGTTATAGTTAAAAAGTACTTCTCACCGTTTCTACCTGTTATTTGTGTCGGTCCCCACAAGTCAGTATGAAGTAATTCAAGGGGTCGTTTCGATCGTATTTGATTTATAGGACGGAAGGAAGTTCGCCTGTGTTTGTTAATTTAACATGTCTCACATTCAAAGTCTTTACTTTTAACAGGTGGTAAGCCCCTTACACCATTACATTTTACAGTGTGTTCAATTAAAGTGGAGCTAATGTGTCCGAAACGTCTATGCCATAACTTAAAGTCGTCCTTCTGGACAGTAGAGGCTTGAAAACGCACCTTTTTAGGACTTTGACTATTTTGAGTTTTATTTTTTATTTTAGGGTTAGGATCTGGGTACAGGCAGTAAATGCCATCTTTAAGAAAAGCTCGAAATAGGGTACCACTATCACGATATGCTTTAACCCTACCCTCACCTCCTCTGAACTTGGCACCAGTTTTATCAAGCCTAGGGCCAGATATCAAATTGTGCCTTAAACTTGGGCAATACGTAACATCGCCGAAGCGAACCATCTCCCCATTTATTTTTAAGTCCACTAGTCCGGTTCCTTCAATAGGAAAAGTCGCTCCGTCAACGGCAACAGCCAACTCCTCATTATGCAAAGGCTTAAATTTTACATATAGATTTTTATCTTTGCAAAAGTGGTGCGAGGCACCTGTGTCAAAGACCCAGGCTCCACCACACTTAATGTTACTAAGATTAGATTGAATGAGGTAATTTACCTGGCTTGTTGGCTTACGTTGACGTTGGTTTCTGGTTCTATTGCGAGGCACATCTCTGCTAGGTCTGGAATTACTGGGTTGGACTCGAACTGGACTGGACACCGATGATCCTCTGGACACTGAGGAGTTCTGGAATGAGGAGTCTCTCGAAGTAGTATGGAGGCAGGATTCGGGACTGGAGGCTTGTTGAGGCAATTTGCACTGTCGAAGCACATGGCCGGCTTGTCCACACCTGTGGCATCTTCCCTTAAACTTAGGCTTACAGGCGGACCTCTTAGGTGTGTGAGCTTGGGAAAAATGGGACTGGACCAGGTTACCTCTGTCCTCTTCTAGTAATTTGATGCGGGACTCTTCAGCTACCAACTCAATCAGGACATCTTTAAACTTGAACTGCTGTTTGGGCCATCGCAAAATCCCCTGGACAAGGTTATCAAATTTCTTTGGGAGCCATCGGAGCAACTGGAACGTCAGATAAATTTCCTTTATTGGCTCATTCATGGCAGCCAGTTGATCAGCTAATCTCTGTAGGCGTGCGGCAAACATGACGACCGGCTCATCAGGCTGTATTCTGCAGGATAGGATCTCGCCGAAGAGCTGCATATGGCGTGCACGGTTGTCAGGTTGAAAGTGGGTCTTCAGCTTTGTCCATGCTTCATGAGGGTCGTCGATGTTTTCTATGATTCTCCGGAACTCATTTTCGACATTCAAGTACACTATGGACAGTGCTGACCTGAGCCATGCCTGATATTCTTTTGTGGCTACTACTGCATCACTGGTATTCGGAGCCTCTTCAGTACCATTCACTATGCCCCAAGCATTTTTATCCAGCAGCAGGTATTTTACGTCCGCTGCCCAGGTTGCATAGTTGTGAGAATTTAGTTTGTTTATGCTAACCTGTACATTGGTCATTGCCATGCTCTTAACTAGACTTTATTAAAATTTAAACAGAAAGGAAAAAGAAATTTTTTTTCAAAAAAAAACGTACTCTAAAACAGTCAGATAGTACGATAAAAAAAATTTACCAAAAAAACCTTTCTATTTCATACCAGAATAATTAAATGTGTTTATCAATAAAAAATGCTATTGCGGCCCCCCCCACTAGAAATCACTTGGAGGTCTAATGGCTGCATGCTACCACTAGTTTACGATATTGCCAACGAAGGTTATGGCCACCATAACAGGTTAAAAAGCGTAGTAGCTTTGGCCCATAACCCGTGATCGGTTCTGAAGCCAGAACCGTTCTAAAATTATATAAAATTAAAGCAGAGATGGTGACCTGAAATAAATATTGGCAATCTGTGGTAGCGTCATAAAGTCAGTAAAGAAGCATTTAATTAAAAGATAATCTAACGTTTATTTAAAAAAAAAAACATATTCAAAATAAAAATATATGTATATATAAAATAATAAATAATCTTAAACTATATCTGGTAAAATCAACCAAAAAAGTAATTTTTGAAATTATATTATCTATAAAATTAAAGTCATACTTTAACACAATAAAAAAACTTAATTAATTAAACAGCATGACGTAAGGTAGAGAGAAAAAATATGACCTGTACAGGTTGCAAAACGAACTACTCACCATAGCATAACTGGAAGAAAACAGATTTTTCAAATCGGATGATGACGACAAAATAATGTCCAAAAGAAATAGGAGCCTTGGATGTCATAACAATTCATGACAACAAAATATTCATCACGATATTTCCGCCATCGACTAACAGGTTTCAGTTCATAAGACAACACCATCTTTCACAACTAAAATAAACTACAAACTGCATCTTTCACCAGCAAAACAAACTGTAAAACATAACTTTTCATAACTAACATTTAAGACAACTAACCGCATTTGCCAGCCTAAACATTGTCAAAACCACCGGCAGTCAAAACAAACCGACTACCTTAAATACCCCTCGCAATTCCAGACATCGCCAGAAAGCAACGCCCCCTTTGCGTCTGCAGAAATTGAGCGAATGCGATCCTGCCTTGCGATATGGAGATACGGCTATTCGTAAGTTGCGATTTGCGAAGATCGCAAATCGCTATCAGACGGAAGAAAACGATCATGAACGCACATGTAAAATGTTCAAATCGAAAGTAAACAAATAAGTAACCGACTAAGAAATAGAATATGCCATGGAATAAGGAAAAACAAAATAAAGGGATTGGAAATAAGATAAAATTTGATAAGATAAGATTGGAATAAAATAAAACCAATAAGTCATGCTATATTATTCTATTACAATATGTATATATGCTTATAGGGTGTTAAGGGTATGAGTAGGCTGACAAGGGTGACTCCCCCTCAGTGACGGCGGTGATGCCCGATCGAGGGGGGGGCGTTGTGGTGACTCCACGTCCTCGACTACCTGCGACCGATCCGCAGAAGAGAATGCAAAAGCTGCCGGGATCCGGATACCATGTGAGGTTCGCTTGGAGGAGTCCTAGCGAGGTTTCGGAAGCAGGTGGATGGGCCAAGGAGGGGCGAACTAACGGGACACAGGCGACTGCCACGGGTCCGGTCGGACTCAAAGTTTTTGCTTTTCTTCTCCTCCTCTCCCCAGATGTTGACTTCCCTGCTCGATGGGAGGTCGGACCTCAGAGCAAGGACTGACACATCTCCCTAAGGGAGTCGCGACCCTTTGTGGGGGGGGGGGTCCGAATGGAGAACATAGGAATTAACTTTCCTGTTTTTTGTATCTATCTACTAACACTATATGTGTGTGTTGTCTTTTTATGTTTGTGTTATCCAGAGGTTCGAAGGTTGACTCAGAGGGAGCCTCATGTCATCTGGGGTGCTTGGGCGCGCCTGTGCACTCCTGGGTCCGAGCGGATCTCAAAGCATTTTTGCTTTTCTTTCTTCCCCTGCAGGGTAGAAGTTGACACCCGTTGTACCTTTCGAACATCTGGGGTGGTGTGGCTGCCACTCGTGTGCAATGGGACAGTTGGTCCGAGTACTCACAGGGATAACTTTCCTAGTTTTTATTCTATCCATACTGACATTTATGGTTATTCTCTGCAATAGTGCAAAAAGTGGTTCCCAGCCATATAAATGCTCTAAGTTTCATTTTGTTTTTATTTATTTATACTTTTATTAGAAGGTCTAAAGTTTGTTTATTAGGGGCAGGGCATAAAATTTAAAAATAAACAAATTTAATATTTAAAAATGTAAGATATATCATGCAAATATCATTCCCTCACCTCTCCCCTACCCATACTACCATACTTTACTGCCTGATTTTTTCCATTCAGAAATAAAAATAATTAAAAACACCTTAAGCAAAATAAAGTTCTTAATTGGTACCTTACAAAAAATAATAAAAATATTATTTTTTACTATAATTATGTAGTCTACTCAATCAATTATATGTCTCCCCATGTTAGACCATCATTCCCTCACACCTTGCTATTATCACAAATATCCTAACACTAAAGATGAGCAGCAGTCTAGCATTCTTCACAGAGGGGAAGCTAATTTGAGTACTTGTCAGTCCAGCAACATAAATCGGTGGTATAAGCTTTTGTTAATTTTCTAGAAATTTTTTTCAATCAGAAAATCGGGGAGTATTTTTATTAGCAGTCATTTCCTCACACAGAAGGCTAAATTTTTAGCAATTTTCAAAATTTTTAATTTTATCATACATTATATATTATGTGTTCTTCTTTAAGGAATCAGTTCAGTTTTTTCCATAATTTTGCATTTTTCATGACAATTAGTAAAAACATCTTAATTTCATCATTCCCTCACATTTATTGTTATGAGTTAATGATAAAGTGAATGGGGAATATGTACTTTTGTTTAAAATTTTATAACGATTTCTGCTGCTATTAAAATCTTCAACAATTGACCAATTACTAGCAATTTATCTAATTTTTATGAAAATTTACCTATGTAACATTCAAGTCAGACTGCTTGGTCAAATTTGCAGTATTGTAGAGAATAACCCTTATGTATGTCTCAGGGAAGCGTGTCCTCGACTTGTTGGGAGGTCCGAGGCGTTTCCCACTTTTCGGCTAGTCATTGACCAAAGCATCCCATAGGGTGTCGGGCTGCACCCGTGTATGCATGGTCCGTGGTCGAGATATATGCATGTGTTGTCCTACATGTTTCTTTTACTTCTCGCTGTTGCAGCTTGAAGTTGTTCGCTCGCACTCAGTCCGGGGCGCCGCTAACCCACGTGTGAACGTTCCGATGAGTTGCAATGGTACTAACTTTCCTAGTTTTTATTCTATCTTTTTTACTAACACTCATCCGCTGGCTGAGATCGCCTTCATAGGACTTTCTCAGTCTTGGCTGGCGGTAGATTAAGGGGGGGGGGGGGGGGTGGACCCCTCACTAGTAGCCGAGCATGGGGTCTTTTGAAAGTCCCAGGGCTCGAAAAATAGCATTCCCGGGATCCCGAGGAACCCAAAAGTCCTTTCCGGGAATGCATATTTTATCACTAAGGTTCCCGGCCGGGAACCTAACCTTTTGCCGTGTCTGCTAGCAATGCCGCGGATGCATTATAACGCGTAATTTAAGCAAAAAAATAGCTCTTAAGCGGCCCGGGGGATGCATAATTTCGTCGAAATATTACGGGAAAAGCCCGAATTTCAACAAAAGAATCGCAGAAAAAACGCAAATTTCATTAAAGGATTGCAAAAAACGGCAAATTTCATTAAGAAATCGCGTAAAAGCGACACATTTCGTTAAAAAAATTCATGGAAAACAATAAATTTTGTCAAAATATCAGGAAAAAACAACAAATTTCGTCTAAAAATATCTAAAAGACAACAGATTTCAATGAAAAATCGCATGAAGCATCACAAATTTCATTAAAAAATCCCCAAAAAAGGCAAATTTTGTAAAGATTTTCTTTTGAAAAGCAACAGGCTCCGTTAAAACATCGCGATAAAACGGCATGTTTCCGTAAAACATCACGATAAAACGGCAAGTTTCCTTAAAACATTGCGATAAAAACGGCAAATTTCTTCAAAAAAACGCGAAAAAACGACAAATTTCATCAGAAAATCGGGAAAAACGGCAAATTTCATTAAAAAAAAAAAAAAAAAAATCAGCAAATTTTGTTAAAAAAAATTGTGGAAAACAACAAATTTTGTCCAAAAATAGCGAAAAAACAACACATTTCGTCAAAAAATTGTGAAAATGCTCCAAAATTCATCAAAAAATCGTGCGAAATAGTGCAAAATTCATTAAAAAAATCACAAAAACGGCAAATCTCGCAAAAAAAAAAAAAAATTTCAAAAATAGCAGATTTCGTTAAAACATCGCGATAAAACGGCAGATTTTGTCAAAGAATCGCAGAAAAACGGCAAATTTCTTTTAAAAAATCGCGATAAAAAGGAAAATTTTTTTTAAATACTGATACATAAATTTTTTCGGGAACTTATACTTTTCATCTGGGAACCTATATTTTTCATGTAGGTTCCCAGCAGGGAACCTTAAAATTCAGAATTTTCAAGCCCTGAAGTCCCCTATGATTAGGCTTCGATGATGTGACGGTGATACCGCCCTCGCTCGGACCTGTTCCGACCCCTCTCATAAGTACTGAGTGGGTGTCTCTGTCGCGGGGACTAGAGGTCAGGTCAAGCCATCACGAAGCGGGAGACGGCTGAAGTGGAGGCCCTCGGGTTCCTGTGGAGGTCCCGACCGTTAGCGACGTATGATGTCCAGCAGTGGACTGCTGTTATCCCGTCGACCAATTTCACCAAATTATACAAATCGCCAAACTAATTGCCAAATTATACATAGACATAATTTTTATTTTAAATAACGAAAAAAACAAATAATTTGTAGAATATTAATAAAAAGTTGAAATAAAAATCACTTGATGACATTTTAAATGCATGAATCGTATTTAATGTCATTGAATGGGACATTCACGGTCATCCATTATTGACATTTAATCTTATAGCTTGGCGATAATTTTTTGGTCAACGGGACAACCTAGTAGTACCCTGTACAGTAAAACCTTCCTAAAGCGATCATGTTCTATTCCAATAAAAATTGGTCACTTCAAGAGGTGGTTTCTTAATGGAGGTCATGTATAAATTTAGACTTTAGTTGTTTAAAAAAGGTAACAATTAATGTTACTAAAATTTTTTTCTCACATTAGGAAAAAATATAAAAATTTGAGTATCAGAACAAAAGTTAGTTACTGAAGACTTTAAAAAATGAGTACATCAATGCTTATTTTGATTCTATGGTTTTATCTTTTAAAACTTTTATTTCAAATTTCTTTCAAAATTCAATAAATAAATACATTTTTTTTGGATTGGAACAAATAATGACAATTTCATTATTTCATCTATTCCTTTGAGTTTCCTGATAAAATAGGGCAGAGAAGCTTATTGACTGTCATCAGAGTTAAATTTATTACCTAAAAATGCATAAAGAGGTTTAAATACTTTAAAAAATGCTGGAATAATTAAAATAATAATAATAATCAGTTTAGAAGTGTAAAGAATAATTTGCTCTCCTGATTTATTTTTCTAATTAAACCTTCTTCAAGCAACCAGGAAAAATGAAAATTTTTTGCTCATGGAGGGAGCTCAACTGAGATGGTTTCTGAATGGAGGTATAATTAATATTGAGCCTATGGGAATAAATTTTGTCCCGTGAAAAAAATAGTCATTCAGAAGGGTGGTCATACAGGACGTTTTCATTGTAAGGCAAAATTATTAACACTTTTCACTCATTAAATACCTCTAAAGAAATATTTTAAATCTTAAACTAACAGTTTTTTTGTCCCATCATGTAATAGACAAATAAAACAAAAGATTTTTCTTATACTCTGGTATAGAAATACAAAATACTTGCTTGAATTTTGTAAAACAACACTTTCAGAAAAATAAAAGAAAAATGATCTACAAAAACCAATTAAATCAATCAATCGACCTACCATAAACATGGGGTTATTATAGGAGTTGCTGCAAGAAAAAGAAATTTATTACCCTACCAAATAGGCTTTCACTCTTGTTCCTTGAATTAATTCCAAAATTGCACGAAAATAATTCATTTAATAAGGGAAATTGTCTTTTATATACTAATTTATTTTAATCAATAAATTATATACTCATTACTGCATTATTTAAAATAATGGATGTCAAACGCAGTTGGATAACTGAAGTGTGAAGAACGTTTACCTTCAATATCGTCTTCGCTTCGGCATTTTATATGTATAAGTAAATTTTGCATTGACAATAACTGAAACTTAAGAAAGCTTATTAAAATCAATGTAATTTAATGTTTTAAACCACTATATAGAATCAGAGATTTGGGATGTCCATTATTTTATAAGATGATAAACAAAAACATTGTAACAATAAATCCGTTAAGTACTGAACGTAAGAAATAAAGTCGAAATATTTAGGTTCTATCATAATTCATTTACTCACGCGTCCTTCTTCTTTTGGTGGAATGAAAACGACAGCAGCAATACAAACTAATTGAAATATTGCACCAAAAAATAAGCCATATCTTAAAAGTTCATCCATGATCTCCGCCATTGTTATTGTTGATGCTCTACATGAAGCAACTTGCTCCTGTCAATTAAAATCGATATATTTTCGAATACAGTCGATATTGTCAAAAATTTATCGAAATGAAAGTTTATTAAATAATTTGAGCATTAAGACTGGCTGAAAAATATTAAACAATTTAAATTTTTTTTAAAATTATTTTTCTGCATCAATTATTTGTTTATTTTTCGAGCAAAAAAAGAATAAAAGAAAAGCTTTCGTTATCGACTAGTCATTTCTATCGATAATTTTTAATCGATCGACCGCTGCAATGTTATTCTTATTTCTTTTGTTGAGATTTTAGAACTTGAATCTGAAGTTGAAGGTAAAAATAATTTCGGTTTGAAAAAAATTATTTCACTTTGTAGTTCATTCTTCTAAACATACTGTCTGATTAGATAACAAACGGGTTTAAATAAATGCCGTCACACCGGTTCAGTCATGACTTATTTTCTAATTTTAGTATGTTTCTTTGTGTGAAGGTGCGTACACATATACTGAACGATTGCATAAGAAAGCAAAACCAAAACAATTTATTTACATGACACTTTATTTTTCGACCTTCGTTCAGCAAATGATTATGCATCTTTCTTATGCTCCGTCCTGTGAAGTTCAGAATTATTTTGATATTTGTTTTTTAAAAAAATGTTCTTTCACAGAGGTCATATTTATATTTGAACGTAATTATATTCTGAAGTGTTTTGAATGGCGCCATGTGGTATTAATTAGCGAACTTCAAAAGCGTTAGTGCGTAGTTTCTTTTACTGTTAAATGATTTTCAATTTCTTTAGTTGATTTGGCCTTAATGTAGGAAATAAGCAATTAGTGCTCTTTTTTTATTTATGTTGCCTGAACGATTAACCTTTTGCCGGGCGCGCAAATTTTCATCACACGAACAGGCGCGCGTTGTAAATTGTACAACAGGAGGAAAACATTCAATTATTGCTGTTTTGTTTTAATTTTACTAATAATTTAACAAAGAAATATCATATAAGTTTTCTCTGTTCACAATTTATGAAAGTATTTCGCAATAGACTTAGATTTATTTTGTTGCATAACTGTTTTTACTAACATATTAAAGCTGACGTGAATTTTGTTTTACAAAAAAAAAAAAAATAAAGCGAATGTTGTACTTTTTACAGTGGTGCACCCGCCGGAAGGTTAATGTAGGAAATAAGCACTTAGTCCTCTTTTTTTTTTATGTTGCCTGAATGATTAACAAAGTATTTTTATACTTTCAATTCAGTTTTAATCAGGTATGTTCAAGGAAAACATATAATTAAAATTTAATAAATATTCTAAGTGAAGGAATATACGGATTCAAGAATAATGGGAGGGGCTCAAATATTTACTTCATTATGATCAAAATAATTGAATAATTTGAATTATTAAATACTTATAAGAATAATTGATTGTTCAAGTTAGTGTGGGCTCCTAATTATCAGACACTTACAGGACCAGGATTCTGCTGAAAAGTCAATCGTCAAGTAATTAGTAAGACATTATCCTTTTTAATTGAATAAATATTAAATTATAATTAAAATTGTTACATTTTAAATGAATGCCTTCAAGGACGTAGCTTGAAGTGAACAATAGGGGAACTCATAATTTTTTTTCTCCCTCTCTCTGACTCAGAAAGATAAATTAGTGCATATTCACATTATAAGTACTAAGTTTCTCATTAAACTGTATAATAACATCATTTTATGCTTTGAAAAGTATATGATGATGAAAATTTTAGTGTATAACTGGTACAAAATTAAACATGTTAATTTTATCTGTGCAAATAGGATGAGCGAGTCTTGAAACACTTATTTTAGGTATTGTAATTCTGCAAAACTCTGAAAGGGTCTCAAAACTAAATTTGATTTTTGAACAGAATTTCGTTTGAATTTTCGGAACAGAAATTCATTTAGTGACCTTTAAATCTTTTCTAGGGGGGGGGGGCTCAAAATGTTTTAGGGGGAGCTAAGTCGCTCATACAGGGATGAGATTCTTCCACAGATCCGCGGTTTTCAGCTTTTTTGTCATTTTTAAATTTCCGATTTTTTTAAAATTTTTGCTTTTTTACCTTTTTTTTTTTTTTTTTTTTTTTTTTACTTTCTGAGTTTTCAAGAATTTATTTCGTGCAGACTTCCGTTTTTTATTCATTTAAATAAAATAATAATTGTAAAATAATTTTAATCCACATCAAAATATGCCTCTATTTCAACGCTTCAACTACAAAAGGTCCTTTATGGCATGCGGTGGTTATCTTATTTCATCGCGATTGCCGAATGCTCATTGAAAAACATATCGGCATTGTCTTAAAAGAGAAGACTTCAACATGGGCGATTGTGTTCCATGTATACCTCAGATTTCTGGATTTTTCGATCAATTTTTACGCGTTTATGAGATTATTATATTTAGTGGAAAATTCGAATTTTAAAATATCACGAATTTTGACACATGGTCACCAAAAACAATCAATTTGTCAATTGTTCTCAGAAAGAAATTGACAATTTTTCGAACGATTGCGAAAAAAAAAGCAGAAATTTCACAAAGGATTGTGGAAAAAAAATTCTTTAAATGTTAAATGTGATTTTTGTCCAAACATCGCCTGAAAACGGATATTTTGACAAAAGGTCACGGGTAAAACAGAAATATCATCAAAGAGTCATGCAAAAATGTAAATTTCTTAATGGGTCATGCCAAAAAAAAAAAAAAAAAAACACATGAATTTAATTAAAGAATCGGGCAAAAAAAAAAACTAATTTCTTTATAGAATCATGGGGTGAAAACGCAAATTTCGTAATAAAAGATTTAAATTTCCTCAAAAAATTGTGAAAAAGCGATCAAATTAGTAAAAAAAATACCGGAAAAACAATCAATTTCGTCACAAAAATCTCGGAAAAATGATAAATTTTGTCTAAAAATATCACGAAAAAAAGATTGATTTTGTCTAAAAAAGTCGCGAAAAAACGATCTATTTCGTCAAAAAATCTCGAAAAAGCGATCTATTTTGTCAAATAAACACCAAAAAACTGCACATTTTGTCAGAAGTGCGGAAAAACGGCAAATTTCGTGAAAATTTTTTTAATTTCATTAAAAAAAATTGCGTAAAAGCAATAACTTTCGTCAAATAAGTGCGAAAACCGGCCAATTTTGTAAAAAGATCGCAAAAAAACGACCAATTTCGTCAAAAGATTGCAGAAAAAAAGGCTATTGCTGGAATGGAACTTTCTGTTCCAAAACTGTTTTTGCTGCTTTAAAAACTAGTTTTGTTGTCACATTTTTTTAAAAATCTTTTGCTTTTTTTAAACTGGTTTTTCCACTCCAAATCTTTTTGATTGAATGGGTCCTTTGAAATTGGTATATTTTGCATTTGATAATTTTCAATGTTTTCTACTTTGTATCACTTAATTTTCAGGATTTTTCATTCTGAGTCTCAATCACCCCTGATATTAGTAAAAACAATTTTCATTATTGTAATCAAATACTTTCTGCCTATTTCATGTTAATAATTCCTTTTTAATTTATGCAAAACTAAATTGTATGTAATTTATATTTATTAATAGCAGCTATATTTGTTGCGATTGAAATTCCTGTCATTGTTCAAAACGTCATTTGCACAGTTTTCAGCTTTTTTGCTTTTTAGTCAATCTTATCCCTGCTCATAGCACCCCCTTAGCTACTGTCCTGAATGCCGTTATTTCCAGTGTATATGCTCTGGCTTTGTTAAGTCTTTGTCAAATTGGAAATTTTATTGAAGAAAAGAAATCAAATAAGTGCTAAGCAGAAGTAAGTCACATTTTATTTAAAATAAATTCTGGTACGAAATCGAGGTGTGGTGTATATGCACAAAATTACAGTAGCTACTATCATAAAATAAATTGTTAGCATAAAAGTAATAAGAAAAATACTGGAAATGGACAAACATAAAGAGAGAATCATTTAGTTACATTTCTTTTACTACTTTGACATAAGTAAAAATAAAATAAAGAGAAAAAATAAATCACTGACAAACTTTTATTCCTTGTTTACTAAATGTAATTTGTTTGCTGTAAGATTTCTGATTTTTTTTTATTATTATTAAAGCATTGCATTACATCTGCTTTTTCCCGACACTATAATTTTGTAGCCAAAAGAAATTTAAATATCTCGTTTGTAAAAATTCTTTCAGATTGCTGAATTTTTTTACCTATAGATTTAAATGATTATAGTGAAAAAAATTCTGTAATATTTAATAAACTTTACAATTTTTTGAAATAATTGATACGTATTTCATCATTTATTAGCAATTTTTACCATGTTTAAAGCTTTGCATAATTTATTTAAAGCCTCATCTTCAATTCTGAGATAGAGAAACAAAAATTTTTGCGATGATGCATATAGAGGTGTCGGTTGACCATAATGTGTAAAATGCTTTGAAGTTTTTTGTAATTTTTAATATTGTTTCATGAAATGAATGGCATATTTATACAATGTGCAGGGCCAAAAAATGCAAAATTTGCTTTTCAAGTTGCAATATCGCAGAAAAGTTGTAAAATTGAGAGATTAAAAATTGAGTTGTATCTTCAAGTCGCACATGCGCTATAGTGTTTTACAAACGGTAAAAAATTCATATTATTACAAAATTAATTAAATCCATCAACATCTTCCGGTCATGCATGTGTTCTAAAGCTGTAAAGAGCTATTTCACTTAAATTTTGACAAACTAAGTGACAGAAAGGGTTATTGTAAAAATGTGATTCTTGGCAACCTTTATAGCACATGCAAGACTGGAAGATGCTGATGGATTTAAATAATTTATGTTACACATACGTTTTATATACATTACATATGTTATATATTCATTATGTTTTGTTATTCTAATACATTAGAATTTCAGCTATTACATTTGTGAAAAGCTAACTTAAAAAATTTTGTTATACTGTGAAATTTTCCACATTTTGACAAACTTTACAGTGCATGCACAACCAGAAAATATAAACTGATTTTATTTCCTTTTTTTTTATCCAATTTTAAGTCGCCTGAATTCGCAACTTTTCTGCGGTATTGTGACATGAAAAGCAATTTTTTTTCGGCCCACCTGAATGTCCACCCTGTTTTTAATTGGAAGAAAATTATGAGACCTATTTAGTCTTTTAGTGGATCGCCTCCCAATTTGGATACAGCCCCAATGATTGATCAGGGTGCATAGTGAGTGCTTATAGGTGCTTACATTCGAAAAATGTTTGTAAGGTTCTTACAAGGTGCTTATTTTTTCATACCGGTCAAAATTAGCCAAAAAAATCGTGAATTTGAAAAAATATCACGATGTCAAATCTTTGCGGAAATAGATAATTTCATCAATCTGTAACTGATAAAGTAGCACCAAAATAAATATATCGAATATAGTCAAACAATTGACTAAAATAAGTCACGTATATCCTCAAACGATTGATCAAAATAAATCACGTATATCGTCAAACGATCGACCAGAATAAGTCACGGATATCGACAAAGGATCGTCGAAAATAAGTTGCAAATGGTCAACCAAAAAAACTTGCAAACACTGTCAAACGATCAACCAAAGTAAGTTGAAAATATCGTCGAACGATCAATCATAATAAGTCACGAATATCATAAAACCATAAGGAAAAAACTATATCAAAAGACAGGGGCGTGCAAAAAGAAAACTGCGCCCGGGGCAAAGTTTCAATTTGGCACCCCTTCTACCCAGCTTTTTCATGTAACAGACGAAAAATGACATTGGTAGTATAAATCTGGCAACCTCTAAATTTCCGCACCCGGGACAACCCTCTCCCCCCTTCACTTCTTCGCACATCGCTGTCAAAAAAATCACAAAAATGCGCAAATTTTTATAAAGAATCGCGAGAAGCCCGAAAAATGTCATAGGAAAATCACAAAAAAAATGAAAAAATTTGTCGAAAAACCAAAAACATTTATCAAAAAATTATAAAAAAAAACTGCAAATTATGTTTAGATTGCGATCAAATCACAAATTTCATCGAAAAAAACCCCACAAATTTTCTGAGAAAATTGCGATGAAATTGCAAATTTTGACCAAAGAACAGCAATAAAACCACAAATTTCATCAGAAAACCAAAAAATACTGCTGAAATTTTGTCAAATAATTGCGAAAAAATTAAATTCCGTCGAATCTTTATTAAAGATCACGAAAAAATGCAAATTTCTACAAAGAATCTCTAAAGAGCCACTAAGTTTGTTAAAAAACTGTGCAATTTTCGTGAAAAGATCACAATAAAACTTAATATTTTCGAAGAAAAGTCGCGAATAAAACAGGGATGCCACTTTTTCCACCTTATTCTCGATTATCGTTAAGCGATCACGACATAAAATAACGATTTTCATCGAACGATCGTGAAATAAAACAGCCTTTTCCATCAAACAATCGTGAAATACAATAGCTTTTTTCGTCAAGCGATTGCGAAATATAACATTGATTTTCGTTAAAAGATCGAAAAAAAATGGCTATTTTTATCAAACAGTCGCGATATAAAGCAGCAATTTTCATCAAACGGTCGCGATATAAAGCAACAATTTTCATCAAACGATCGCGAAATGAAACGGTGATTTTCTTGAAAAGATCGCAAAGTGAAACGGCGATTTTTGTCAAACTATCGCTAAATAAAACGGCGATTTTTGTCAAACGATCGCGAAACGAAACGGCGATTTTTGTCAAAGGATCGCGATGTGAAACGATGATTTTCGTCAAACGATCGTGAAACGAAGCGGTGATTTTTCTGAAACGATCGCAATGTGAAACGACGATTTTTGTCAAAAGATCACGATGTGGAACGATGAATTTCATCAAATGATCATGATGTGAAACGATGATTTTCGTCAAACGATCCGATGTGGAACGATGATTTTCGTCAAGCGATCATGATGTGAAGCGGCTATTTTCGTCAAACGATCGCTAAATAAAACGGCGATTTTCGTCAAACAACGCAATGTAAAACGACGATTTTCGTCAAACGATCGCGATATGAAACGGCGATTTTCGTCAAACGATCGTGAAACGAAGCGGTGATTTTTCTGAAACGACGATTTTTGTCAAAAGATCACAATGTGGAACGATGAATTTCATCAAATGATCATGATGTGAAACGGCGATTTTCGTCAAACGATCGCTAAATAAAACGGCGATTTTCGCCAAACGATCATGAAATATACCAGTTATTTTCGTCAAATAAAAAAAAAACAACCTGCAAAATTTTGCTATTCACTTGTGGAATATTCATTGAATCTATTGCTGGGTTACTTGAATTGGTTTAAAATGATGCAATACATAAAATTCTTTACTGAACCTGTTGCTGGGTTACCTTAATTGATGTAAAATACTGTTAACTAAAGAAAAATCATTTTAACTTACTCTTATAAATTAAAAGTTTACAACAAAAGAAAAGCTGTAATTCTTTATTTAGTTTATTATAAACAATATAATTTTCAAAATTCACACATAAAGTTGTGAAAAATGTCATAAATTTTACTTTACGCATAATTTCCTCTTTTTTGCTATTTTCTGAGTGGCATCCCTGATAAAACGAAGTATTTCATCAAAAGATCGCGAAGAAGCCGTACATTTTGTCAAAAGATCGCGATAAAATCGCAAATTTCTAAATTGGATCTGGAATAACTACAAATTTCGTCGAAAAAAAACTAAAAGATCGTGAAAAAATAGAAACTTCTACAAAAAATCTCGATAAAACAACAAAATTCGTCAAAAAAATTCGAATTTTCTGCAAAAAATAATGAAAAAACCAGAATTTTTGTCAAAATATTGCAAAAAATCACAAAATTTGTCAAAAAATTCGAATTTTCTGTAAAAAATAATGAAAAAACCAGAATTTTTGTCAAAATATTGCAAAAAATTACAAATTTCTTCAAGTTATGTTTAAAAAGACATGAATTTCATAAACCCCAGAAAAGAAGAAAAAAAAACTCTAAAAATTAACTGATATAAAGTAAAAAACTCTAAAAATTAACTGATATAAAGTAAAAAACTCTGAAAATTATCAAATGCAAAATATATTAATTTCAAAGGTCATATTCACTCAAAAAAAAAAAAAAAATGTAGCAACAAAGTCAGTTCTTAAAGCAGCAAAAACAGTTCTTGTACAGAAAATTCTACTCTAGCAATAACTTTTTTTTCGCAGTCTTTTCACGAAACTTCACGTTTTTCGCGCTTATTTGTAGGGATGGGACGAATATTCGGCCACTATTCGGCCCTTTTGCTGAATATTGAAGGCTTGTTGACCAAATACTTCGGCCGAATACCTGTAGCCGAATATTTAGAGATATCTCGCCGAATAGTGAAAGATATCTTGCCAAATAAATTTAGGATTTAAAGAGTTTCATTTCTTACATTTTTTTTTCTCTAATCCAAATTGGCTACTTCATTCAAGAAGTCCATCTCATTCTTACTTACAAAATATACAGTTATTCGATTGCTAAAAAATACACAGCCTTTCTGTATTTCCTATAAAAGTGAGTGATATTTTAGAAAATGCTGCCCAAGTTGGAGGCTTAATTGTATGGGAAATGTCTTCAGTCTTCATTAGAGAATGATATATTACAATTCAAAATATAACAACATATATATATATATATATATATATATATATATATAAACACTGCCTTATTCTAAAACACTTGAATATTTATTAATGTCTGCAAATTCCATGCACATATAAAAAAGGCTCTTATGAAATTTGTAACTTATTTTCTATGAAGTGAGAAATGAAAAAATTCATTCACTTAGGTGTATTAAAGAAGATTTGTTTTCAAAATTAGATATCAAATATCACTATTCCAAATACTACAACGGTACATCTGAAAACAGAACTGGTGACAAACTAGATACGCATCAGATGACACAACTAGCTTTATGAAGATCGTTTTATAAGTATTTAAACATAAATTCTAAATAGTGAACAAAATATTTTTTTTTATTCTATAGTTTACAATTTTAAATAATTATTTGGATAATTACTGACTTAAATATGTAACATTATTATGTATATATTTTTAATTTACATATTCCTTGATTCATGTTGTTATCAATTTCTGTTTTATCCTTTTAATGCTTGTTGAATAAGTGGAATATTGAAGTTTAATATTGTATATGCCAATTCAAATGTCAAAAATTTTTTTACCATATGTATTCTACTTTAAGCATAACCTTTTGCTTTAACGTAATTTGTAATTTAAAGCTTGGCAACTGATTTCAAAGCAGGCTCATTCTTACAAATTCGCTTATCATTAGGGACATAAACTCTAAATGATCAAATTTACTTCATTAAAGGTTATTTCAGAAAATATCTACTTGTGAGTTCTGAGAGAGAGAGATTAAGAATATTATTAATTTTGGATGCAAGAACGGGTAAAAGTACCATTTGATGATAAAAAGGAAGTACATTCTTCATATTTTAATGAAAATATCTTACCATCGTGACTTGCTGAAATTCTATTTGATGTACATTAAGATAAAAGAATATAATGCAATTTCATAATTTTTTTGTGTTAAAATAAATGTTTCAAATTTAAAAATACATTTAAAAGCACATTTAAGAGTAATAATTATTAATGAGCTCCTATTTTTTAAATTATATATAATCAAAATTTATTTTCTTTATTGGAAAAAAAATTTGATATTCGGCCGCCGAATATTCGGTATTCGGCCTAAAATTTGGCCGAATATTCGGTATTCGGCTAAAAATTTGGCCGAATATTCGGTATTCGGCTATTCGGCCAAATCACTATTCGTCCCATCCCTACTTATTTGATGAAATAGATTATGCGATTTTTTTTTTTTTGATGAAATTTGCGATTTTTTGTGTTCTTTTCAAGAAATTTGATGTTTTTTCGTGCTTAAATAATCAAATGGATTGTTTTTACACGATTTTTTAATGTAATTTGCTGTTTTTTCGTGATCTTTTCAAGAAATTTGCCGTTTTTTGCACTTATATGATAAAATTTGCCGTTTTTCACGCTTATATGGCAAAATTGTTTTTTTTTGTGATTTTTGATGAAATTGATCATTTTTCGTAATTTTTTTGACGAAATTGATCGATTTTTTGACGAAATTTGCTTTTTTTAAAACAAATTTGCTTTTTTTAAAAACAAATTTGTGTTTTTACCCAGGGGTTCTAGAAGGAAATTTGTTTTCTGTGCAATTTATTAAAGAAATTCATGTCTCTTTCTGTTAATCTTTGACAAAATTTGCAATTTTTTTTTCAAAATTCGTGATATTTTTTAATGTTTGAATTTTCTACTAAATGTAACGATATCATAAACCCAGAAGGATCGATCGAAAAACCCAGAAATCCGGCTTACACCTGGAACACAATTACCCCTGTAATGTGTATATGTGCATAAATGGGTACTTATTTTTCCCGAAATGTGTGCTTACAGGTGCTTATTTTTAAAACTAAAATGTTGCTACTCACCCTGTTAATAATCATGAGTTTGGCAGAATAGCCAGTTAGCCATTTTTATCGTTGATTTAATTATACCATATTGCCCTTTTTAACTGGTAGCCCTAGAAGATGGAAAATTTCAATGATGCAATTACTATCTGAACACAATCCTGTAATCAGCTATGGAATATTTTTGCTATATTTTTTATATCAAATGTAATGTATTATGTTGTCCAATCATAATGCGACATACATTGTCTGTATGTTCCATGTTATTTTAAACCTTTCATTTTCAGTGTAAACCCACTTTAAGACCTGATATATTTCCCATATATTTAAAAATCTACATCAACATATGTATTCCCTTCTTGAGAGACAATAAAATTAATCAGGGATGCCACTTTTCTGCTGAATGGCAGATTGCCACTTTTTTAGTTTTTAAGAATTCGCAATTTTTGTTAAGTTATCGTAAAAAAAAAATAATGGTTTACATCAAATGAGCACAAAATAAAACAGGGATTTTTGTTAAACGATAGCAGTATAACCCAGTGATTTTCGTCAAATGATTATGAAATACAATGGTGATTTTCGTCAAACGCGAAATATATAGCAACGATTTTCATCAAACGATCCCGAAGTAAACATAGACTTTCATGAAATGATCACAAAATACAACAGCAATTTTCATTAAACGATCTTGAAATATAACATTTATTTCCATCATAAGATCATGAAATATAACATTTTCATCATAAGATCACAAAATATAACATCTATTTTGGTCAAAAAATCACAAAATATAGTGGCAATATTCGTCAAATGGTCCCGATATAAAACAGCAATTTTCGTCAAACAATTACAAAACAAAATAGCGATCTTCGCCAAATAAACATAATGTAACATGGCAATTTTTGTCAATCGCAATATAAAATGGTGATTTTCGTCAAACAATCGCCATGTAAAATGGCGATTTTCATCAAACAATCGCAATGTAAAATGGCAATTTTCATCAGACGATTGGTATGTAAATCAGTGATTTTTGTCAAGCGATCAAAACAAGAAAAACCTGTAAATTTTTGCTATTCACCAGTGATATAATCATCAAATCTATTGCTGGGTTACTTAAATTAATTTAAAATGATGTGATACATAAAATTCCTCACTGAACTTGTTGCTGGCTTACCTTAATTGATGTAAAATACTGCTAACTAAATAAAAATAATATTTATTTACTCTTATAAATTAAAGGTTTACAGGAAAAAAGTTAAAAAAATTGTTTTAATTCTTTATTTTATTATAAACAATATAGTTTACAAAATTCACACATAATTTCCTCTTTTCTGCTATTTTTTGAGTGGCATTCCTGATTAATGTATGGGACATGAATAATTTCCCACTTTTTCAAACTTTCTTTTAAAAATTTTCTCAACATTGTTAAGCAAATACAGAGTTGCAAAAAAGCCAGCTAGAATTTTTAAAAAGCCACACCAATGGCTTTTATTGATTTTAACCGGCTTTTTTTTGGCCAAAATTGGCTTTTATACAGTGATGCATTTTAATTATAAGTTAAACATTTTTAAATTTTCTTAATTAGTTTTAATGATATTATTATAAAATTATATATTAAAAAAAAAGAACACGAATTTCAATAAAAAAACAGAAATTTTGTCAATAAATTGCAAAAAGACAATTTGCATCAAAAGATCATGAAAAAAACTACATTTTTCCCCTTGGTACTTTGATAAAATTCGGTTTTTACTGCAGCATTTTGATTAAATTCATGCTTTTTGTCTGCTATACTTTGATAAAATTTGCGTTTCTTCTGCGGCCCTTTAGAAAAATTGCATTTTTTCTGCATTATTTGATGAACTTTGCTTTTTGTCAACAGTTATTTAACAAAATTCTCATTTTTTAGGCGGCCCTTTGACAAAATTTGCATTTTACAAGCTATACTCTTGCAAAATTTACATCCTTTCAATGGCTCTTTGATGAAATTTGATGGGTTTTTTTTCTGATTTTTTTTTTTTTTTTTCGTCATTTCTGTGATTCTTTGACAAAATCCACATTTTTCTTCAGTACTTTGACAAAATTCACGCTTTTGTCTGCCAAATTAATGATGAAATGAACACTTTTTTCCATGATCTTTTCTCAAATTTACAATTTTTGTTGCAATTCGTAAGCTTTTTCAGGCAATTCTTTAATGAAATACGCTTTTTCCTTCAATTCTTCGATGAAATTCACAGTTTTTTTTTTTTTCTGCAAACGGTTACTTTTTATGCCTGAATTTTTTTTTTTATGACCTTTTTTTCTTTCCCAGAACCAAATACCTTGAGTTTTTGGAAATTTCGCAGCAGAATCACCCCTGGTTAGAAAAACATTTTTTTTTCTCTTTTTTAACCAATTTTATTTTAGTGGTGCATATTCTTTTTTGGATCAGAGGCATTGTATCATCCACCAGGAATTTGTCTATCGTAACCTTGTCCTATCAAGACATGTTTACCGCCATGCAAGCTTTGAGAATGCACAATCTAAAGTATATGAATGAAAAGACAAGTAGAAAAAATTGAAACCAGGCTCCTTTTACAAGTGTAAAAAAAAAAAACTCCAAAACTAAGAAGAAACTCTGATAATCGTAGAAAATTTTCATGGGAAAAAATTTATTATCTTGAGTTGAAAGAACTTATTCCTTTTGCAAATGTCAAAAAATGGCCGCAAATCGCAAAAAAAGCAACCAACCAACCTCCAGATTAATTTTAATTTTGTGTTCTATGATTTTTCATTTTCAAAGGTTGGCAGGTCTGAAATTTATTTCATATGTACTTTTTAAGAATTTATTAAATCATCTTTGTCTCCTACAGCTTTATTTTTTTCTTATTCTTATTAATGCATTAAGATGTTTTATTTTTCTCTATAAGGTATAAGAAGTAGTTATCATCATGCCTGGAATATCAGATTTATCTGATGCTTTCGACATGTCTAAGTTAAGGAAAAAGAAGAAGCCAGAATCTTGGTTAGATAGGCATTTAAAAGATGTTGCTGATGGCTCCGTAGGAAAAGAAATGGTCATTGGAGGTGTTACTGGATGGTAATTATATATTTAAAGTATTTTATTTGAAATTTGTCTCTTTTTCTGTTTAAAGTAATTACTGAAAGACTGAAAGTTAAAGCATTAAGTGATTATTGCAAAAAAAATTTTATAAAGAAAATTAGAAATTGATCCAAAATTTGTTTTTATCCAAAAATCAGAGTTTTGCTGAAAATTATTTACTGACAAAAATGCTGCTGAAAATTCAGCCAGACCAAAACTATCTGCTTTCCAAAAATCTCATTTCTTCAATTAGAAATTTGAGCTGTATAAATACAAATGACACTATTTATTGCTAGGAACCTTGTTGTTTATCAGTCATCTCATGACTGGTTCAAGAAGTGAGTGCAAACTATACAACAAGCAATGCATATATGTGACTAAATTTTTTCACATGCTCTTTAAAAGCTGCAGACTTAATAATCACAGAAAATTTTTAGTTTGAAACTGCAGAAGTATTTCAAATACAAAAGTAGAAGGCTAACATGCTATGCTAACCACTATTCTGTCAAAAAAAACCTTAGATTTGTCTGTTCACTACATTGTACAGGAAAAAATATAATAAAGCACTAAATAATTTGACTATGAACATTTATTTTATCCAACAGGAAAAAATATATTAAAGTATTAAATTTTATCATCAACATCAGAAAAACCATCAAAATCTTCATCCTCTGTATCGCTGGTGAATAATTTAATTAGTTCAGATGACAAATTATGGTCGTCAGTTATGATATCAACTGGATTAGTATTGTCATTATCATGTGAACAATCCATATCGGAAGTTAAGTTCGATGGTACATCAATATCACCTTGTATTATTTCCGATTTTATAAAAGCATTTTGTACCATTTTTGGGGGAATTTTTTCCCAAGCATCAACAATCCATTGACAAATTTGGGTGTATGTTGCCCTTCACATATGACCACTTCTGGTAAATTCATGGTCTTCACCAGCCATCCATTGTTCCCAATAATTGTGCATTTCTGCTTTAAAGCTTGATTTAAACTGACATCAAGTAGTTGGAGTAATTTAGTCAGTCCACCTCGGATGATTGCTGGTTCTGTTCTTTGTGACACTAGAGGTTTTTTAATATCTGCCATTCGATAAGCTTGCATAGAGTCATGGGCACCCATATGGGGGGGCAAGGTGGGGCCCCCCTAGATTTTGGTTTTGTCACACTTTTTAAAAATATAAATCAGTTGCAAGATATGAAAATTCTAACTTAATCCTGTAAAGAAGGTCATGAGAAATGTCCATTTTAAACAGTTTTCCTGTTTAAGAAGGAATAATTGTGTGGAATTTGTTTTTTCATAACCATGAATTTTTTTTCCTTTAAAGCTAGAATTCTGATTTAAAAAGATTCAGTTTGGTAAGATTTGAATTAGTCCTATCGAATAATTTGCTTTTTACAAAGAGGAAAAACATGAGATAGGAAACAAATTGTATTTTATACAATTTTTATTTTAACAGGTGTTACTGTCTGCTTTTTTTCCTACTGAAATATAACAATTTTTCAGCATAAGGAAGGATTTCGTTGCAGACACTACCCATTTCTATTGGTAAAACTGATTTTGCGTTAACAAACCGCTGAGAAATCAGACACAGATTTAACAATAAGATGTGAATGATACAGTGCTAATTTTTAATTGGAAAATTCCTTTTCCTGAATCTAATAAAGATTAGTACACTGAATGTGTCAGATTGTAGTCAGGGCCTGACTAATTCAGGGGCATGCGAAGCAATTGCCCCTGGTCTCCCTTCATTAGGGGGCCCCCCATGAGAGTAATTACTATTTTCACTAAAAAGTGCCAAATGATTAAAATTAGCCAAAAGGGGATCAAATTTCATATATTTTTGGTCCTCCTTCCTCTCTTTGCTTCCAGTATCCCATTCATCTATGCGAAAAACAAACTTCATTAAAAAATTAATAATTAATATCATTAAAGAATTTTTGCTTTTCATAAATAAAATAAATATTGAGCATACCATTGTTTTAATTTAGTTGCAAATTGTAAATGATCTCCATTAAGTTCTATAGATGAGAAGCACAAAGCAATAAGACAAGTGATAATATTTTTAGGGGTAGCACTCTTAGAATTTTTTTTTTTTTTTCAAATATTTCTGGTGTATGTGAAACAATATGGTCAGAAAAGTAATAAGTCCATACCAAATTTTTCTAATTATTTTGCCACTGTCAAAGAAAATCTCTGTCTAAACAATGGTAAGAACATAAAACAAGAAATACGCTCCCAAGTCTTTAGTATATATGCTGCAATGTAGTGATTTATGTGTCTCAAAGTAGTTTCTACATATTATTTTTGTCTAGAACCAGTTGTAAATAAATTGCATTCTGTAGATTAACATTTGCATTCGGTTTATCAGCACCGACAGAAACTTCTTGAGATCTTTTTATTTTCAGTATTTTTCATGGAGCTAATAGAAAACTGATATTTTAAGGAATCATTGTCAAAATGTCATCGTTTACTAAATAATCTCACCGTTGGTACCGTCATATGGCCACTCCTTTAGAATATTAAAGAACATTATTTTTTATCCATATTTAGACTCTTTAAAATTATATCTCTTGAATCAAGGTTTATAAATCAAAATGAAACGTCATACAAAGCAAATTTTCTTCATTTCTATCTGATAAAAAATATGGAAAAAAAAATTTCCAAAAGAAATCAAGGAATTATCTTAGTTTTATAAAATTGGGAATTTGGAGTTAGAAGCAAGATAATGGCTTGATTTGTGGAAAAGCAAGAACTGGTTAAAATGTTATGGTAAATGATCTAATCGCAGAAGCTACTTTCCCCATTTTTGCCAAAAAATTTCACTGCAGAAAGGTCATTTAGTATATCCATGGCAGTGACAATCACAAAAAAGCGTGAATTTTGATCAAGGATCACAGGAAAAATGTGAATTTTGCCAAAGAAATGCAGATACACACAAATCTTGTCAAATAAGAGCGAGAGAAACACACATTTCACCAAAAAATTGCAGAAAAAACACAAATTTCGTCAAAGAATCGCAAAAAGATCTCTAATTTTTTCAAAGAATCGCAAAAAAGATCTCTGATTTCGTTCAAAAAGCATAGAAAAAACCAAAAATCATGGAAAAAACACAATTTTCATCAAAGTATTGTGAAAAAAACACTCATTTTGTTCAAAAATCAGGAAAAAATGGCAAATTTCACCAAAAAATTGCAAAAAAAGCAATTTTTATCAAAAAATTGGAAAAAAAACCATAAATTTCATCAAAAACTCTTAGAAAAAAGCACATATTTCTTAAAAGGATTGCGGAAAGAGCATATTTTCTCAAAAAAACTCAAAGGTTGCAAAGTACCTTAAATATTTACAAAAATATGTGACAGCTTTGGGGGAAGTTGAGATTTTTCTCAGCCCCCCCCCCCCCTAAAATTGATCATATGGGCACCCTTGCATAGAGTCCATTACTAGAAGACTGTTCCTTTGAAAAAAAGAATTGGGTCTTTTTCGCCAGCATTTTCCTGCCCACTCGATCGAAGTTTTTAGGTTCATCCAACCTCTTTCATTATTTGACACTACTATACCCTTTGGAAAACTTTCTTTTGGTAGGATTTTTCATTTGAAAATTACCATAGGTGGTAATTTCTCTCCTGATGCCATGTACGAAAGCACAGCTGTGAAACAATTTTTCTCATTCCCTGTTCTTACTACTGGAATAGATTTTACACCGATAAAATAAGCGGAACGAGGAGTTGGCATATCGAATGAAACCGGAACCTCATCCATGTTTCCTATCTGAAAAAGTTTCAATAATAGTTTCTCAATCATCTCTTTCACGAATTTTTAGAAAAGATGCCTTCTTCTCTTGCCAATCATCATATAGTTTCTGCCCCACTGTTGTTCTAGAACACATTGTTAACCTGTTTCGTTTAAAAAACGATTACACCAGGATGAGCCACCTAGGAAATCATCATAACCTTTCTCATCTGCCATTTGTTTAGCTTTTATTCGTATTAAAACGGTAGATAAGGAACACCCGTTCTTTTGTTGATTCTCTATCCAGGAACAGAGTTCATTTTCTAAATCAAGCCAACGTGTCTCTGGCCCCCGAGGCTGAGCCCTCTTCTTGCTTGGCATCTCCTTAAGCACAGACTCCTGCTTCTGCCATTCTATGATTCTTTTCTCATCTACATTCAGCTCCCTCACTGCGCCACGATTCCCGTTAACTTTTACTAATTTGATAGCATTCAGCTTGAATTTTGCAGGGTAACTGCAGCGCTTACAACTCATATCTGAAGACATATTTAAGATAAAACTTATATCAGTAAATTAAAATCAATTTTAAGCATCAGATTCTTTAACCCTAAAAATATAATCCTATGTGCATGCATACAATTACAGCGAAAGCAACAAAAGTTTAAGATTTGTCGAGCTGTTGCCAATTCGTAGTTCAAAGTTAAAAATAATTACGAACATGGAGTAAAATAGCTTTCCGTAGTTTGGATTAGCATTGGACTTTAGTGAATGACAAAAATAACATCTCTGTCAAGGAAAATCTTTTGAAAAAGACTGTTTATTCGAAGAAAGAGGAGCAGTGTTAAAATGTTCTTTATGCATATTGTTTTTCGTATATTTATCTGTGCTTGATGTCACATGGATAGAGTCCCTGGTGAAAAGAGGAGAAAAGAAATGGGAAGAGTTATACCTTATATGGCAAGCAATACTCTCTGGGGTGAACTTGTTGAGAGACATTGTGATTGGATGCAATACCCAGTAAAAATGCAATCTTCTGCTCCTGAAACTGCATTGTTTGTAAACACACTAATATCCGCACACAGCTATTTTATTTTGTTTCCATCTTATTCACCAAGAGTAAGACTGAAAATTATGACTTTTTTCTAAGCAGATTTAAAAAATTTTAAATTAATTAGTCCTATTTACAAGCCACACCTAGTTATTGGCCGCACTTTTGCTTACAAAACAAAAAAAAATCTAGTTTAACACCGTGGCGTTATTCCCAGAAAATATGGTACATTAATTTCTTATTTGAAAAGTCATTATATTCATTTATGCATTTTATTTTGTTGTTTAAAACTAACAACTAATATGCACTTTTGTACATTGATTAATGTTTGTTTAAAATATTCCTATAGTACCTAAAAATTGAATAATTTTTTTAATGCCCCTAGTGTTAACTAAGTAGAATGTCAAGACAATTCTTTTAAACTCAAGGGAACTCCATCTAATTATCTTTTCATAATCTTAATCAAAAAGTATTGAATAGGGCTCTAACATTTCTAACCCTATAGATGAATGCAAGTTGTTCTTTATAATTTTAAGTATTGGAATGTTAAGAAAACTCATTCACAATATATTTGAGTGTATGATAAAGTCAATATGTACTTATAAGCTATGCACAAAGTTGGAAAAAATTGACTATAGGCATTTAACTCACACAATAATTCTGATTACACTCAGCAAAATGCGGGGAAAATTGCAGCAACTCTTTTCTAACATAGTCTTACTTGACTTTCGCGAAAGCTGATAAAGTACTAATTAAGAGCTTTTTCAGCAAGTTCATTTAACAATTTAAACTCACTCAACCAAGCATTTTACTACTGAGCCTTTCATTAGAAAGTCATTTCCAGTCAATTGTTTATTCTGCTGCTGAATAGTTGTCTAATATGACATTATAAACATTTACCTTTAATGTGTTTAATGATACCTGACAATACTTCTTGCATCATCGTGAAAATATTTACCATATCGACATTTTGCTATAAACATTCTCTTTTCTGGTAAAAAACTCTCAATTTCAATGGAGTACTCCTTTTTTGTTAAGTTGCTTCTGATGATGTTCCTCAAATTCAGAAGCATTTTTCAGAACCATATCAAAATTATTTCTTATTGTACCAGATTAGACATCAGGTTTGGATTTTGTTAGTAGCAATTAAGCAGTCCATACTGCTTATCTATAGATACTTCCATGTGGGCATAGATATATTGATAAGTCACTGGATATGGTTGCTAATAATGTATATTGAAACTTGCACCAAGTATCAATCACAATCAGTGATCTTGCTGAAAAAGAAACATGATGGGAAATTGTGAATTTTGTGATAGCTTGTGGGCACTTGATATTAAAAACTTATGTTAATCTTTAAAATGCTTTGAAGACTCGTCAAACATGCTATTAAGTGCTCGCTAATACTCAACCAGCTATTAGCATTTCTTTTTTGTAAACAGCAAATAAGCTTATTTCTACCTTAGACTTTTTATTGACTGAAGTCAACTCTGAGTCAAACATGGTTTTAGTTTGCATTAATTCCAGAAAGTTTTCTTGCAACATTTTGTTCCATCTTTCATGTCCAAATTTTCTTTCTTGTCTTCTCTTAATAAACCTGTAATACATGACTGTGAAATTTTTGATCATATTTACACAGCAGCATTAACAATTCTAAAGAGTTGACTAATCCTAGTCTACCAAGCTCCTTGATCTGTAAATTATCCCTAAATATGTAAGCTCATCTTTGCCTATTTTTTATTACAATCTAAATGTTTGCAGACAGGCCCATTCTACCAAAAAAGTATATTTTTCACATACCCTCTCCTCCCTCACTGACCATATGTGCTCTTTACTTTATTCAATAGCCAGGCTTTTATAAAATGAGTAATTTGGTCAGATCTTTCAAAGTTTACTAATGAGAGATGGTAAGGAGAAATTAGAACTTGTAGTTGCTCTATTTGTTATATTTAATCATATTTTAAAATGTTTTTAATAAAATTATGTTTCATTATAGCCTGACTTCTTTCTGCATATATGTGAACACCAAGCCTTAAAAACTCTGTTTTAAGTAGTTGCGACTTCTTGGCTTAAATCCATTTTTGCCCTAGCATCCCATTTAAAACAGCCCTTGTAAAAAATTTACATATTACATGACACAGAAAAATGGCATTGCTTTAAGTGGTATGATGAGGTTATGTGAGAAAGCTTTAAATTTTGAAAAATTATTGCATGTGGAGGGCTTTACTGCTGCAAGCACTGGATTGCGTAAAAAAATTAAAGCCAGACATAACATTATGTTTCGGATGTTACACAATGAATCAAAAGATTAGTCTAATATATTGTGTGTTGAATAGAAGACAGTTTCACACAAATTTCTTACAGATTATACTTCAGACAATGTTTTCATAAAGAGGAAAGATAAAATGGGACTATTTTACAAATGCCTTTTCTAACTAGATGATGATGTTTAAAGAGGACTCATGTACTGGTAGGTAGGAAACTATCTAAAGAGCATTTAACTGTGCTTGTCAGAGCAAATTTTTGGGAACAAAAATATCATCTGTAAATAAAAAATTCCTCGTTGTTTTAAACATGAAAAGTCACTTCCCATATATTATATAAATGAAATCACATAGCTTGAATGAGGCTGATATTGTTTTAGGAATACATCAGAAATTAGGATGTAATATTTCATGCAAAAAAAGCATAAAGTGTTGATCTTCCTTGATCAATGTAAAGCTCACAATCAATTTTTGAACTTGAAACCTATCAATTTAGAATTTCTCCTTCTAAAACAACCTCTAAATTACAGAAAGCAGACCAGAGAAATATTAAATGTTTAAAAGACTCCAATAAAAAAAATCTTGTGTGCAAGGCAATTGAGGACAATGAAAATGGAATAAATCAAAAGTTGGCTATTTTAAGAAATTAATTTTGAGTGCCTGGAACTACAATGTGGAACAAATCACTATTAAAAATTGCCTCAGTAGATGTATGTTTCAAATGCCAGCGTTTTGGTCATACTAACATTAACTGTCGTGGCAATGTTACCTGTCCTCGCTGTGCAGAAGTCGGCCATGATGGTAAATTGTGTGAAAAACCAGAACGCTGTGCGAATTGCAAAGGTAATCATACGTCATACTCTCGCTCCTGTCCAATTTGGAACCGCGTACTACAATTTTATATATCATCATTTCGCTTTTACCTTTTTACTATGCCTATGTTAGTTTTTAAATTGACTTTTACATTTTGCATCCTTTAAAGTTTACATTTACATTAATTTTTTTCCTCTTTACCTTGTTCTTGGCGCAGCATGTCCCTAAAGGGACCTTGTGCCAATAAAATCTATACAACCAACCAACCAGCCTCAGTAGATGTGGCTTCTTTGAAAGCAAAGCAGACTTGTGTTGTGAAGGAAAGCCTACAAATCAAGTTATTTCTGAAGATGACAATACTGAGTTTTTGATTATTGGCAGAAATGTTGCTATTTGTAGAGAACTTAATGATTCAGATATAGTTGAAACAATAAAAAAGACAGAGAATGATCCTAAATCTGAAGATGATGAGGAAATAAATTGCATTTTACCTCCAAATAATCAAGAAGTACATATGTGGTTAGGATAACGCTACAGCAATACCTCAAAAATAGAACTGTGTGAACAATTCTCTTTTTGTGGAGGGAGCAACTCTCTGGCAAGTGAAAGACAGACAAATTTCTCCAAGCTATCATCATAACAAGTTTTTTTTTTTTTTCCAGAACATTTGAGCTTCTAAATAGCTTATGCTATGTACTGTTAAATAATATTTTTCTTTGCTGCTCATTCTGCCAGACTCCAATATTACTGTATAATTCCAGTTCCTATCTATATAAGTCAAACTTATGATGATTTAAATATTTTTGCCGGTCTCTTCAAATTTGACTTATCGAGAATTCACTGTACATGGGTAGAATTCTATCATTCTTTGCACTGATGATATGTTAAATGCTATCGAAAGCAATCTAATTACTTAAAAAGTTCTGGTACTTAAAATATTGTTTTGTCTGCATAGGCAAATAAGCTGTTTGATTTACTGTTTGTGTCTTTAAATATCTAGAATACCTTGATTAAATCAAGCCAGTCTATTTGTCTTATTATTAAATTACAGACATTAATTATTAAAGACACAAATTTTATTGCTATTTTTATGTTTTCTGCTCTGTTATTTCTTTATTAAAAAATAAACTATGCATTAATTTAAGTATTTTTAATTTAGAAATCGTGCTATATTACTAAAAATTATTCCAAAGTGTCGTGTTTCCCTAATCTAAAACAGTTGATAAGCATGGGTATCGATTAAAAATAATAGAATTACTTACTGGTTCTTAAAGATGTGTTATTGTGTCAATGTAAGCAGATCTAAATTCCCAATAACTTGAACTTATATTTGACACGCTAAATTTGAAATCCTGTAATTTTTAATACAAATGGTCTTAATAAATTATATTTTATCAACATTTCTAGGTGTGCCGGTGTTGTTTTTTCAAAGGTTGGTAAAACTGCTGCTTCTGCTTTGGCTGGAGGTTTATTGATGTTCCAGGTATTTTTACAAAGTGTTTATCCTTTAGACTTTAAAAAAAAATTTTGATAAATGATCTCTATTTACAACATTATTGAACCTATCATAACCAGATGTATTCCAGTTTTGTGGATTTTTATTTTAAAAATAAATGGTAGAGTGTCAAAACAATAACCATTTGTTGAGGATTGCGGAACATCAGTAACAATGCCACTATTTTTTATTTCAAATTGATTATTGGGTTAATCAGATCCAATCAAAATTAAAGATTATTCGGTGCATGAAAAAGCTCAGTTTATTGGAAAAACTTGAAAACATTAATTCTGTTTGAAAATAAGTGTCCTATATACAAGTGCATCTATTTCAAATCATAGATATTGATTGGCATTAAATTATGTCATAAACCATCAAGCAATCTACATTCAAACTGGCACTGTTTAACATTTTTGTAAAAAGTTTCTAAAGTCAGTCACTTAGAAGTTTGATTTTGGATGCAGTGTTGCCAGTGGGCTACTTTTTTAAAATTCAGATTTCTTGATTGGCACGACTTTTTTGAAACAGAAAAATTCCCTTTGTTTTTGCTTTTATTAATCCATTATTAAATAAGGCTCATTGTACCATTACAAAACAGTGGTGCCAATCAAGAATCTGAATTTTAAAAAAATAGCCCATCTGGCAACATTGTTTGGATAACTGAGTTTTTGCTTAACTGGTTTCTGGATAAATGGTCCGTTACTATATCAATACAAAGAGGTTCATATGAAATAATTATGTTGATATATTTATTTATGTACTAAAAATATTTAACATTTTATACACATGTGGTTATTAATGAAAGTCATTTGTCAGTTTCCATATAACTTGCAAAAGTTTTAGAAACAGGATTTTATTTTATTATGATATTACATTCATTTGGTGTAGGTTTCTTAGTATTAATTGCAGACAATATATAGAGCAGTATTGATGAAAGAATGTGTAATATGTCAGTTTTTATGTATTCAGGTATAAGGCATAACACAAAGTTAACCAACCTTATGCACTGTGATTTCTAAAAAAAAATGAATCCAAAATGTGTGCAATTTTTTAAAAACTTTAAGGCCATTTCTGCCAGTTTCAAACATGGATGAAAGGCCTTCAGTCTGAGGACTGATTTCAGTCTTGGAGATGTTTTTGACTGATAGTAAATTTTGTTTCATACTCTTAAATAATAATTTTGCAATTAAAAACTTTTAATTACTTTCTTTTATTGTAATGGATCAATTTTTAGCCATAATGTAAGGCATAGAAATCTTCTAACCCATTTCAATTTGGTTTTTGTTGATACTTAAAAAAGTTCCCAGTCTTGGCTTGGATTGATTTCTTGCAACCATGATCCCAAAAAATAACAAGCATTGGATGATTAAGTTGGTAGTGCCAGGGTAGTTGAAGTATCTTTCACTAGCAACTTAATATCCACTTACTTTGGATCAGCTAATAAACTGATTCTGTCAGTTGAATAGTTTTAAGATTAATAATATTCATTACACAAGCCGTTGGATGTAATAATGTCTAATATTTTGATATTTCAAATTTATTTTTTACTAGAATGTGGGATAATCTACTTACTGCTTCATATACTATAAAACTTTTTTTTTTTCATCCTAAATCCATTTCACTAGATTTTGCCAAAAAATTGAGTGAACTACCTGCATACAATTTCTTTGTACTTATCACATCACTCCATTTTTTACAAAACAAAGTAAATCTGTTGCAAGTTTCATTAAAATATCTTCAGTGTTATTAAAATTATGAATAAAATTTTAGATTAAATCTGGCATGAGATACTCTGTGTGTCGAACTGCATAAGAAGGGTGCATTCTGGTTACTTAAATACAAAATATCTGATGTTGTGTGCTTTTTCAGTTTGTAACATTAATACCAGAAACATCTTGCATATAAAGGCAAGAGTTTCTGGTAAACTTCAAGAGTTGTGTTTGTGTTAAGCAGACCTGCCAACTGCTACGAAAAAATGGCAATTGCTATGATTTAGACCTATAACCTCTTCAGACCTAAGCATACAATAACTCTACAAATATATTGCTTTTGCATAATCGAAATGACAACATAGATGACTGAAAGCATCATTTTTATGAAATCAATACTTTAAGGGACTGGTAATTTAGATTTACAAATATGGATATAAAAATACTAATCCCCTTAAAACATCAGTTTAACTATCAGTAATATAAATTTACGCAATAACAAAATTAAGGTCTTTCAACAAGTAAATGATCAGTAAATCCTCAAAATTTTTTATTGTAAAGCATTCAAGTTAAATAATCATGAATATCTCTTACTTTCTTGGCCACAATGTCTTGAAGGTATTTTCAAAACTCGGATGAAACACATATTTCTTTTATGAGGTAATATTCATCACTGCTGACAGTTATTGGTTTTGTTTTAAAGCAAAAAACATTCAGCTGTATAGAAGTAAAGCAAAAATACAAAAAATTCGAACAGTTTAGTTTTATGATGAAAAGAATGGAGGTACACATTCGTGTACTTTAGGTCTAAAGAGGATAAACTACGATGCTACAAAAATCAACTGAAACTATGTCTTAAACTATGATTTTTTGTAAAAGACACAAATGCTTTTTTTTTTCTTTCAGTTGAGATTTTTAGCTCACATGTCGTAGCATAAATTTTAATGAAAAGATCGCGAAAAGAAACCACATATTTGGTCAAAAGATCGTTGTAAAAAAAATGGAAATTTCATCAAAAGTTCACGATACAAAGAACAGATTTCAACAAAGAATCGTGATAGAAAAACATGAATAATGATTGTGGGGGAAAAATGTAAATATCGTTAAATGATCGTGTAAAAAAAGATTTTGGAATTTCATGAAAATTTACTGTGCTGGGCTGAAAAATTGGAACCTGGCTCATTTTACAAATGTAAAAGAAAAACTGCTACAAAACCAGAAGAAACTCTAAAATCATATAAAAACTTTCATAGGAAAAAAAATAACTATAGTGAGTTGAAATACTGAAATGTTATTCCTTTTACGAATGTCAAAAAATGGCCATGAAAAACCAGTAAACCAACTAACCTCCAGATTAATTTGAATTTTGAGTGCTATGATTTCTCATTTTCAAATGTTAGCCTGATCTGGTTAAGTCTCATTTTCTTAATGCTAAAAAAAAAGAATTTTCAACATGTGCTATAATGATTTCTCATGTGTACAATATACAGCGTACATTTTTTGAAGCTATTACTTATATTGATATTTAAATAAATACATTGAAATATCTATACAAGTACCCCCAAAATGTACTAACCTATTAGAAATACATAGGCATGTTCAAATGGTCAATGTTGATAAAATTGTTCTGTCATTCATTTTAAAACAGTTAACAGAACTCGGAGACCATACAAAATATAAAAAAAGTTATGTTCAAAAAAAAAAAAAAAAAATGTAAATACTTCAATGGTTTCAATTAATATTCCATTTTTCTATGGCAAATATTTATCACATTTTTTTTTTAATGTGTGAAAATTTGAAGCTTTCTGGCACAAAAATTTGAAAACTTTACAGTGCCAGAAAGCTCTAAAATTTCATGAAATTCAAACTATCTTTACCTGGTGAGTTATGATTATATAAGAATAAAATTTACTATTCTACTTTTTGCAGCTTGAAGAATTTATTTTTACGAATACCCTTATAGATCCAGGGATAGTGCAACAATTTTAAACATTTTTTTTTTTCTAAATGATGGCAGGACTGCTTTATCAACATAATCTTGATTCCTATTTTTTTTAACACTTTATAAATTTGCATTGACTACGTATCTTCAAATGTTACAAATTAAATGATATTTCAATCTTTTTGAGGCACTCTCTGTATCCATCATCTACTTGACTCAATTTTTCAAAATCATTAGTCCAATCTTGCTTGGAAAGGTTTAAATCTTAAATCCTTTTTTCTATGAAATAAAACATTTATTTGTAGGTTGTAATTGTTATCCTATATTGATACACAATAACATGATTTAAAAAAAAAAAATGTGCAGGTTTGAAAATTTGTATGAAGATTATTCAATGCAGATCCTCATGCACCTAAGGCTAAATTGTCTTTTTTTGTCAATTAACCAATATATTAAATAAACCATAATTAATGTTGCAAAATAGTGTGAAAACTCCTGGCACAGTTGCTAGATTGTTGCCCTGAAGAATAAAAAGCAGGGAAGCTCCAAAAGTGCAGAAATGTCTGTTTTCTCCCATCTTTCAAAATGTGTATTGACAATTTAATTTAAATACTGATAAGCTAAAAACATATTCTTAAATATCATACTTTTTATTCTTGAACAATGCAAATTGCATAAAATACAAATTTTAAATTTTTTGAAAAAATTTCAATATTATGGTTTTGTTTCACCCTTCTTTTTTTCAAGCTTGCCTCAATTTTAGAGCTACAGAAAAATTAAAATGCCCAGTTAACCTAGATACTCTCGTCTTTACAGCAGTGAAACATTTTTAAAAAACAGGGTCTGATGTCAATTTGCACTTTTTGCACGCATTTTTTTTTTTTTTTTTTTTTTCAATACTAAAAGTAACTAAATGTCAGTATTTTGACAAAATCGTTTTTCAGTTTCATCCTACTTGTCTTTATTTATTGATGTGTACATCACTTATAAAACTATTGAAACATTCAAATGATTAAAAGTATTAAAAAAAACTGCAAATGCACCGTTGGCTTTTGCTCATGCTTTTAAAACTTCAGAGGTTCAGCTTTGATTTTCCCTATGATTTAAATTTAAATGAGAAAAGAAACAAAAAAAAAATAGTGCATCAATTTGGCATAAGTTTTAATTATCGTTTGCATCATTAAACATACAGTGCATATAAAAACTAAAAGGATAGCAAAAAAAATATGGGTCATTCCATGCCAAATCAACCAGTGACTCAACCTGACCCTTTCCGATTTCAATGAAACTGCTAGGGATCATTCTCTATGATGATATAAATTAGGGCATATTTTTATTTTTTGTTTATCGCTTTAAATTTTTATACAATTAATTATTTAAATTTTGAAAAATCATCATTTTTTGACTTGCATAAACATTTTCAATTTTGAATTTCTCAAGTTCTATCAAACATAGAAAATTTTATGACCACTCATTTCAAAGAGGAGTTTATAAGGTTTAATTTGATATGCAAGTCGACTATGTATAGTTAAAATAAATAAAATTTAAAATTTTTTAAAATTTAAAATGTAAAAATTTTTTAGATAGTCATTTTTTAAATTTTTGAAAAAATTGTATTTTTGTTGTAATATTATAAGCTTTAAATTCTGAAATTTTTAGAGTGGGATCTTAATGGGATCAGGAGTTATTAAATAAAAACAAACATTACCATAAAAATAGCAATTTAATTCTGTCTATTTTGTTATTTATTTATGATTTGTATGGTAATTTTCAGCTTTTATTTCATAACTCCTGATCCCATTGAGATCCCACTCTAAAAATTTCAGAATTTAAAGCTTATAATATTACAACAAACATACATTTTTTTCAAATTTTTTAAAAATAACTATCTAAAAAATTTTAAAATTTAAAAAATTTAAAATTTTATTTATTTTAATTATACATAGTCGATTTGCATATCAAATTAAACCTTATAAACCCCTCTTTGAAATGAGTGGTCATAAAATTTTCTATGTTTGATAGAACTTGAGAAATTCAAAATTGAAAATATTTATGCAAGTCAAAAAATGATGATTTTTCAAAATTTAAATAATTAATTGTATAAAAATTTAAAGCGATAAACAAAAATAAAAAATATGCTCTAATTTGTATGATCATAGAGAATGATCCCTAGTGTTTCACTGAAATCGGAAATGGTCAGGTTGAATATTGAATTTTTTTGGTTGATTTGACATGGAATGACCCATATATATATATACAGTAGACTCTTTCAAATCTCCAAAACAGAAATCTGCAACTCTCTAAAATCCACACATATTTTATGGATGTAAACAATGAAACTTTCAGTTCAGATATTGGGACAAAATTTGATTTTTTTTAGTTTTGTATGAATTCCATGTATTTTTTAATTTGTAATATTCTCAATAATACTCTATTCATGTTTTTTTTTATGAAGGAAGAATAATTTTTTTTGGAAATTTTTCAAGGTATTGCTGATATTACTTGTAATCACAATCTTCTTATCAAATATATTTATGTATTAATCAAGATTTTTTAATTATTAAACCTGGCTAAACTTGAAAAAAAAATATTATTTTATGATTCTGGTGTGAATAAGTAATGTGCTTTTATTAGGCAAGTCTTGTTGAGTAATTTTGGAAAAATATATTTAATCTTTATAAGGAATATTTAATCATACACTATTAATTATTTACTTGACCTTTGCTTTTAATACTTTAATCATTTAAAAAATTATAGAAATTTTTATTATTTCAGTTTATTACTTATTTTATTATTTTATTATATTGTAAGCATTCATTATAGTTCCGATTGCACTATCAATTGCACTCAAATTACTGTTTAAAAAAAGTAAACAAAGCAATTACCAGAAATCCACAAAATTCTAAAATCCACACAACCCTCTGGTCCCAAGCTGTGCAGATTTGAGGGAGTATACTGTATATATATATATTTTATACATTTATAAACATATGAAATTTGTTTTCATTATAAAGTGTACTACAGTGCTCAGCAAAAGTTTAGACAATGATCGATTATGCTTCTATTTTCAGAAGTATGTACCGAATGTTTGTAATTCCTCTGTCATATGTTACTTGTGACTTATCCTTTATTCACACACAATAAATTTTGAATTTTACCCTTTACATAAAATATAATGACAAAAAAATAAAATTAACATTGTGGCAAAAGTATAGACAATTTGTGTATTTACAGAAAAATAACTACAAATTAAAATCGAGTTGCACCCGCATTGTTTGCAGTTAGTGCAAGAATGCGACTTCTCATCAAAAAAACTAAATGCTGCGTCACTTGGGGGTCTATTTCGTACCAAATATGTTCAACAGCAGCTCGAACCTCATTAAAAGAAAATTATAGCAAAAATTTGCATAAGCATTACGACATATGATGTTACAGAAGTTTTCGATTGGGTCTGGATCAGAACTACATGCCGGCCAGTTGAGATCAATAGTATTTTCAGAGTTTAACAAAGTTCTTCTTTTGTATGCAACATGAATAGATGCTAAAATCCATACTTTAGATCAGCAAAAGTTCCCCTAATGACTAAAAATTAATCTCCAACATATGTACGTAGTCTTGTGTTGCTTGGCAACCAATGAATAACTCCACAGATACACGAGCATTAAAGTTAAGTGAGGACCAAATTATTTAAAAGTCACCTTCTTTTTGTTGACTTAATAAAGTCCCAGGATCTTTACTTAAGTCATTCCAATAGTATGCCCACTTTTTTGGGCCATTCAAATTCCACTTTTTTTTCGTTACTGAATATCATAGCGTACCATTTGGGTCCATATGATGTATGTTTGCAAGTTAATTGAATTCTCGCCAATTTATAGCGATATTTTAAAGCTGATTGTTTTATCATTTTCATGTAAATTGATTTCCCTGTTTCTTTAATTCATCTACGAATCATTTCCGTCGAAACAGAAAGTTCTGACTTACTTTTAATATGATTAGCAATCATTACTTGTGTAAATGTCAGTTTCTGGATCCTTTTGTCATCTCATTTTCTCGTCACACAAGATCTTCCAGATTATGTTTTGTTTTGAAGGAGTCATCCTTAGACTATACTTCATAGACAGACCACTTTGGATGATTCAATGCTGCTGAAATTTCTGCAACAGTCTTCTCATTCTATTTCAGCTTTCCTACTTCAATTACCTCATCTAATTGAATATTTTTAGCTCACGGCATCTTCACTAACTGATGCTCTATCGAGGTATAATTAAATACTTGACATCATAACTTGGAAATTTGCATTTTTCCATGAACAGTTGGCTAAAAATCAAAAAAGTGTCTAAACTTTTGCAATATGCAAATTTTACTTTTTTCAGTTAAATTAAATATTAACTTATATTATAACCATTATTTTTATTCTACATTATATAAAATATATTTGAAAATAAATATAGCCATTTGTAAAACTCACATGTTCGTATTTTTTATTTAAAGGTTAAAAAACACCAGTGTCTAAACTTTTGCTGAGCACTGTATAAAGCTGAAAAGTTAATAAAAAAGTTTACAAAAGTCAACTGTGTGAATTTTATTATGAAACTAAAGTAATTCTACAAAAAAAAAAAAAAAAAAAAAAAAAAAAAAAAAAAAACCACTAGTTTTGCCTGTGTAAAAACTTTAAGAACAGCAAAATAAATACAATACAATAATGAATAAACAAATATTTAATATATTAGGCACCCACCTATAAGTTTGATTCTAAATATTCCATCATTCCTGACATCATTAATTTTTGGCAGAGTTCGGGACTGGTTATACATACTATACATCTTCAATCATAAATCTGAGTTCTGATGCTGAGGGAAAATGCCTTACATTTTTATAAACTTGTCTTGCTCGATCTCCCCATAAGTTATTGATAGGATTTAGATCAGGACTTCTGAGACACATTTGCAAAACTTCAGTATTTTTCTTATGGAACTAATGTTTTATATCGCAGCTTGTGTGAATAAGTGCATTATCTCACTCGCTTTTTCTGCTGGAAGTGTTGCAGCAAATGAATGATGGTTAGAAAGAGTTTTTTTATATATATTTAAATTTAATTTCCCTG
Source organism: Maratus speculifer (assembly GCA_964019185.1). Classification (NCBI taxonomy): domain Eukaryota; kingdom Metazoa; phylum Arthropoda; class Arachnida; order Araneae; family Salticidae; genus Maratus; species Maratus speculifer. The sequence continues at coordinate 419,479,929 of OZ025293.1, forward strand.
AAAGATATACAAGTGACCCCACGTTGTTGAACAAAAAGCAGCCTCATTTCATATTGAATCTGCCATCTGACATTTTAAGAAAACTCTTTTTCTTATATCAATTTATCTCAATAATATTTCCAGCCACCAAGACCATTTAAGTTTAATTTTTTTTTTCCATTACAGAAAATAACCTGCTGCCATTAGTCCTCTCAAGTCACCATTTGTGCTATTAACTGTAAATACTGTGCTTTGTAGCTATTCACTAAAGGCAGTGGGTTACATAATTTTGCTGTGTATTAGAAATTCCCACATCGATTATCTGTATAGCAGAATGTTTTCTTGCACACTTTGAGCCCAGTCTTTTATAGAATTCCTTTACTTAAGCATTTTCTAGTTCATTCTATATTTAAAACTTTTCTTCAACCACTGGATAACAAGGCTTTTGTCCTTCTTTCATTGTTTTATTTCCATATTCGTCTTTTAACCCTAAAAAAATTTTAATGACAATTTTAGATCTTCCTATCCTTTCATTCAGATCTATAACTCATTTCTGTACAATGCAAAAGATTCAACAGTACCTTTTTAGTACTCAGTCAGTTTACTTTTGGCATTATTAACAAATTAACTAGCCACAAAGCTTAGTGTCTACAGTTTGTAAAACAAGTGATGACTTGAGCCGACAAATGGTTGCAGATTATTTTTTCCAATGGGAAAAAAAAATTAAGCTTAAATGATCCTGATAACTAGAAATATTGGAATGATTTGAGAAAAAAATATGAGATTTTGTCAAAACATCAATTTGGTGTCAGATTCATTGCGAAATGGGGCTGCTTGAAAATTTAAAGACATATATAAAAACTCTTTCTGACCATCCTTCCCTTGCAGCAACACTTCTGGCAAGGAAAAAAAGGATATAACAGTGAAATAATGCACCTATCCACACATGCAATGAGATAAAACTTTAGTTCCATAAGAAAAATATAGAAGTTTTGCAATGGCTGTTCTTGATCTAAGCCCTATCAATAACTTATGGGGAGATCTAGCAAGACGAGTTTATAAAAAAGCATTTTTTCCTTAGTATTAAAATTAAGATCTATGATTAAAGATGAATAGTACAAAACCAATTCTGAACTGTGCCAAAAATTAATGATATCAAAGAATGATGAAATATTTGCAGTCATTAAACTCATAGGTGGATACGTAATATATGACATATTTGTTTCTTCATTTCTACATTATACTTATTTTTCTGTCCTTAAAGTTTTTACACAAGCAAAAATAGTGAGGTTTTTTATAGAATTACTTTATTTTCATAATAAAATACTCACATTTGAATTTTGTTGACACTTTTATTGGTTTTTAAGCTTTATGATACACATAATGAAAACAATTTCATTTGTTTTGAAATTTATATTTAAAAAAAAAATTTTTTGTTGTCCTTATAGTTTTTACATGCACTATACTTCTACATTAAAATGTCTCTAGAAAATCAAATACCCTTTCAGATTGCAGATGATAAGTAAAAAATCGATTGCAGCTCGAAAGCTGTGTAATTGCGCTTTCCACAGAGAGATACCAATATTTGATAATTAAATGATGTGAAAAGCATGTTTTTAGTATTTCTACATGTGACATATTCAATAAAAAAGGAAAAAAACTTCAAAGTTTTTATTTGACTAGGAAAAAAAAAGGTAAATATGTACCTGACAAAGGAATATTCAAACGAGAAAAAGATTTAAAATATTGGTTTAGAGAAAACAACCAAAATTTGCTAATAATCTCATGGTTATCTCTTTTATATCTGGTATCTCTTTCAATAAAAACTTAAAATATGGAAAATAAAAAAAAATACCTAATTTTACATTGTTTTGACTCCTATTATTATCAGAAAGATGTTAGTTATGAAAGAAGATATTCCATGACTTCACCCAAACTATCTTCATTGTGTTAAGCTTCATCAGAATAAAACTATCAGCTGTCTCTCTAAATGTACTGCTATATATTTTTCTTTTTTAAGGAGAAAGAAAACTAGATTTGAGGCTATTTCATTTAAATTATTTCAACCCAAATTCCCTTTTGTGTCTGCTTTGGATTATCGTGCATCTGTGCTTTTATAAGCAGCATCCCAAAACAATTAAATGTATGAAGAGTCAAAAAATAAACATCCTTTATATTTAAAAAAAGCTCATTTATCTTGCAAATCTAGCTGTAATATAATAATTGAAAGAAACGGCTGTCAGATGAGTCTTAAAAATAATTTTCACAAAATCGTTACAAAAATGTGTGAACCCCTCTGTAAATATCCATATTTTGCATGGTAAATTATATGCAGGCCTCCAAACATAAGACTTATTTTGTTTTGAATATTAAGCATCAAAATAGTAAAAAAAAAGTCCAACCATTTTACAACTTTTTATCATTGCATAAGTAATCTCTGAATTGATCTGAAATAACATTTTATCAATACAACAGACTTTCTCCAATCCGTAGCCCACAGACTGTTTACTTTTTATATCATTTTGTGAGTATTTTAATATGTAATTCTAGTTAATATGACTAAACTCAATACTTTTTCTTGAAGAAAGTATTAAAAAGAAATTCAAGATATTGCTGTTATCACTATGCTGCAATTGCAATCTTTTTTACCAAACATATTCATGTATTAAAATAAAGTTTTTTTGGTTATTCAGTTTGGTAAAATCTGAAATAAAATTTTCTTATTTTATGACTTTGATGTGATACAGTAATGTGATAGAGTAATTCTATGAAACAAGTTTCATTCAATAAGCAAGATAAATGTATCTCATATTTATTATGCAATATTTAACTGTACATTATTATTATTTTTTTTACCTTTAATGATTAATCATTTCATTATTTTTAAAATTACGTAAATTTTAATTATTTTAGTTTCTTACTAAACTTATTTTAATATTTTACTGTGTTTTAAGCATTTATTATAATTTTGATTGCATTGAAATTACTGGTTAAAAATGTAACAAAACAATGATCAGAAATTTGTAAAATTCTAAAATCTGCACAAACTCTGGTCCTAAGCTGTGTAAATTTGAAAGAGTCAACTGTATTTTTAAAATAGTTTTTTACACATGCTTCAAAACTACTGTAAATGAAAACTGTTTCAAAATATTTGGACTATAAGAACTATTTTTTTAAGAACTATGAAATCACCTGATATAAAGAAGAAAAAAGCCTTCTTACAACTAACTGCCTTTGTGACTAAATATCAGTACTTATTTCACAATTTTTTTACACAGGCTTCAAAACCATTATAGTTGTATTTATGGCTCATAGAAATTTCAAAGATTTTTGGCCGTAAAATCTATTTTTTTTTTTTTTTTAAATATTAAATGACTCAATATTAAAAAGATATCTACACACTTTAAAATTCTGAATCCATTTTTTCTTTTTAGCCTCTGATGCTATTTCTTTCAGACAAGCTAAAAAGTGCCGTGTCAAAAATTGTGGCCCACTTTTTCATAATCTGGCCGTTAAAACGACACATTCATACAATCTATATATTCAAAAGACCTGGCTGTTTTTTTTAATCAGCCCTGAATTTTCTACTCAACCGATTTTGATATATTTTTTTTTTTATGAAAGCTATTTTGTGCCCATTTTAGCTATTTTTTAATTTATTTCCATTTTTATATTTTATTTTTAAGTTTAAATGCTTTTTATGATATTTCTTCAAAATGGTGACAACTCAGTTTAGTCTCTTGATAATAAAAATTTATTTTCCATTATCACTTTCCATCAGTCAGAAGCTCAGACTTGCCAAGTCTCCCGATTTTTAATCATTCTCCCGATCTTCCGCTTATCTACTAATTTCTCCCGCTTCCTCGCTTTTCTGCAAATTTTTCCCAGTTTTCTACGATGTATGAAAATTTTGTCATCTTCGTTTCCCGTTATTATATAAAATAGAACCAGCCAACCAATTTATCATAACAAAGAAAGCCAGAAAACCATTTCTCTTCAGTGATTGGTTAGTGGGTTTGACGTCACGTCGTGAGGAGGTGTGGTTACAGCACAACTGCTCAATAAACGTGAAGTGTCGCGGGTTTCGATAGATCAATAGTATAAGCTATTCTATTGTTATGTTTGTGTTAGCTGCTATTTTGAATATTGTCAATCAGTGGAGCGAAATCATGTTTAATTTTTTATTTTGTGATATGTTTTGCAATTTTTTTATAGGGCAGTTGCAATTGATGTCGTACTGGAGGTCACACACTAGAAATATACAGTTCTGATTGGTGGAACTACCCTGACCTCCACTTGAAATACAATGGCTATCAGCTGATTGCAAGTTCCCTATAAATTCCTAAATATGGCATCAAAAAAGAAATATTATACGTCTTATCAGTCTTTGTTTACCGAACAATTTGAACACATTGTGTTGTCATCAGAAGGAAGTTTATAAGCCAGATGCACTGTGTGTTCTTTAGATTTTAAAATTTCACATGGTGGCAGAGCTGATGTTGTAAAGCCTATTGGAACAAAACAGCATCTGGCACAAAAGCACAAAAAAGCAAAAAGGATCTAAATTGACTAAAAAACTTTCATTTTCTGTTGATGAAACAGATCAACGTACTATTAAAGTGGAATGCCTTTTTACTTCATTTTTATTGGAGCACAATATACCGCTGAGTGCTTCCGATCAAGCTTCATCACTTTTTTAAAAAATGTTCCCGGACAGTGCTGTGGCGAAAAAATATGCATGTGCTAGGACAAAAACGACTTCAATTGTGAAGGAGGTGACTAGTAATAGTAAAGATACTATAATTGACATCTTAAGATCAGTGCCATATACAGTGTCAACAGACGGTTGCAATAATGCAGATACAAAGATATACAAATTGCATTAATATTCTTACTAGTTATTTTACCTAACTTTTTGTTTGTTTTTGCCTTGGTGCAGCATGTCATTAATGAATTATTGCACCATAAAATCCCCATCAACCACAGTTTAAAGTAAAATAATATAGTGACTAATTTGTGTGTATTAAATATGCAAATTTTTTAGTAGTGTTTTTCTTCTATCAATTACTTATTATTCCATTGTGTTTTAATGTGAGGTGGGTGGGCAAGGGGCTTAAAAATAACAAAATAATCTCCTGATTTCTATGCAAAAATCTCCTGATTTTTTACTTTTAGAGGTTGGCAAGTCTGGAAGCTTTATTTTATCATTGAACATGTCCTCGCATTTAAAAGAAAAAAGTTAATTGTTTTTGTAAAATTTAACCACAATAAAATGATTGTGTATAATTATGCACTAATTGAGGCAAAAAAAAAATATATATATATTTACTGAGAAATAATATTAATAATGTAAATAAAATAACAGAAAATAATTTATGATAAAAATTAATGTCTAAAGCAAATTAAGAAAAATTTCAAATGATGAAAATGATGTCATTCAGCAACCAGATAGATGGGAATCATAATATTATTACGGATGCCTTTTTCCTATCACTAATAACAGTAACGTTTAAAAAACATTTGAAGAGAAAATGACGTCACTATTTAAAACATCGCATTTTTACTCATAACGATATTACATTTCAATATTTCTTTCCATTGTGGACACTGAGATTGAGATTTTACTTTCAGATGACTTCAGTTAGTGAAAATAATGTCATAGTAAAAATGAAATTAGTTTTTTTTTAAATAAAACTATTTTGATGAATCTAGTCAATGAAGAAGTAGCACGTCAAATTGTATCTCTTTATTATTCTGCAATTCCAATGTCTCAGAGAGAAATTGCTAATCAATTGGGTATTTCACGCTGTTCTGTTTGCTATTATATTGATAAACACAAGAAAAATGAAGTTAGTTCATTGCATTCTAAATGGGGTCGCCCTTCTAAAAAACCTCTATTGATTTTTTTTTTTTTATTTAAATCGGAGGTGCAACTGAATTCTGCAATGGCAAAATCTACATTCAACTTTTTTTTTTTTTTTTAATAAAGAAAAGCATATAAAACCTACTTAAAAGGCACATGTATTACTTTAGATTGACATATTTGGTTTTAAATTTTTTAAATATAGTCGGGCTTCCTATTAAAGGTTCATTTAGAAAACTTTTCACTTAAAAGGGAAAATTCTTCAAAAAATTAAGTTAAATGCATAAATCCTTACAAATTTGGGGTTTGTTAAGATTATTAAAGATCATGGTCCTGCACAATGCCAGCCAGGCCAGCTAGTTTAATTAATAGTTATTGGTGTAAATTGATCAACAGGAGGCACTACTATAGAGAATTTTTCATGATCTCAGCGATAGCTTTATCCCAAGAACTAATGCTCAGACTTTCATCTAACTTCAGATTTAGTTATTCCCTGACATGAATTGATGTAATTTTCTGCTATTGATCACCCAACAGGTGGTGCTGCTATGCTGCATTTTGTATGGTTTATGTTAAATTACCAATAGTCATGGCAATAGAATCCCCAATATAAGCATAGATTGCCATTTAATTTTGGAACTGTGATAGCAAATTTTGAAGCATTACATGCATAGCTGCCAACTTTTACGCATTTTTGATACCACTAAAATTGTACAGATTTTCCATTTGTTTAATCATAAGATTATGATGAGTAAATAAGACAATATTTACTATAAAATTTTTATGGTAGGAAAAATGCGTTAAAAGTTGGCAGCTATGTACATGTATGAGAGAGATCGAAGAAAGTTTTTGGGATTATCTCATCCTACCAGTTTCTGAATGACAAAATTGTGCAATACAGTGTAGGAAAGGACTAGAAATGTTTTAAGCATGAAAACTTTTGAAAAATTATTTGAAAGACATAAATTCATGACATTTTATCATAGAAAAAAGTATTATGTGTTATGTTTCTAAATTAGTTCTTCGTAATCTACACTGTCTAGTTTATGCTTTTTAGCTGTTAGCATATCTCCTTGTGTGTCCATCATATTGTTGATTAGTATAATTTTATTAATCATACGTCAAAGTCTAATCTGCTATTATTTGTGCAAAAATGTGATTATGAAGTTTGGTAAAATTCAGTTGCATAGCTACCACAATATAACTATCATAAAAAGCACAGCATAGCAGTACCAACTGTGGGATTATTTAGCACAAATTAATGTCAAGATGATATTGAATCAGAAATTTGAGATAGTGACCACAAAATTTGGGCCACATGTTTGGAGACAGAATTTTTTTTCAGACATTCTCACACATTCAAATCATTCTGCCATCCTTTAGATCATCGATTGTTGAGTAAATCTTCCAATAAGCAAGCATCTTAAATTTTTATGAATTCAATACTTTCTTCTCGTGTTTACAGAAGAAAACAGAAATATGAAAGTTGAAAAATATTACATGTAATAATTAGTAATATATTTGGTAATTAATAATTAGTAAATGTCTGTACTGTACTTAATAAATAAATGTATCTACAATTTCTACATGTGTATTTAGGGTATTTTATTTATCATCATGTCAAAAATTTTGGCTCTCTATAGTCCTTTTATAAAGTTTATAGAACACAAAAAACATGTAAATCTCAAATTTGAGGCCCTTATCATCAAGGGGCTGACCCCCATGTCCTTTCACACATGCTTTATAAAAACCCAGTATTAAATAACATTGTAATGTGTGAGACTGAAATGTTATAAACCATTCATTCTTGCCTAACAGTTTCTTTTTTAACATAATTTTATCCTTTGTGTTAAATACCATATTTTTTATTCAATTTGTTACTAATTAAGGATGTAATATGAATTTTGGCAAATAATCATAGCAAAAAAAAAAAAAAAAAAAAAAAAACAAAAATTGTGAATTTTAGCAGACAATTATGGAAAAAAGAAAACTAAATTTGGCAAGTGATCATAGAAAAATAAATAAAATAAATAGGAAGTTTTGATAAGCCAATTCAAATAAAAAACTATTTTCATACCATTGAAAAAATCATAAATTTCATCAGTTGGTTGTAAAGAAAAAAAAAATCTAATGTCATCCAAAAATTGCAGAAATTAATCCTGAATTTCATCAAATGATTGTGAAAAAAAGTGCCCTTTGTGATTGTGTCCTGAAATATCACCTAGAGCCAATACTACTTTTGATATTGTGAGCTTATTTTTAAAATTTGCTACTTAACTTTCTTAGAAATATAATATCTGATTTTTTTTAAATTTTGAATTATTTGGCATACTTCAATCATTTCTTTCGAATAATTTTATTTTACATAATGAAAAACTATTTTTTACTTCTTACAATGAAATTGAACAAATAGAGTATTTGGCTGTTGCATTTTTAGCTCACAGGCTATCATAGCCTGAGAGCTTATGTGCCCGTATGTATGTGCATTCGTGCGTAACGCGATAACTCATGACAAAAATATCGGATCCACTTGAAATTTTGTATATAGGTATATCCTGATAAGGCACTTCCCTGATTAATTTTTGGAGTTCATTCGATATGTATAAGAGGGGGAACGGGGGGCTCATGCCCCTCCCCTTAATGGATATAAATGGGTTTTTCATGCAGAATTAACAGTTTTTGTCCAAAATTTAGATATAGGATCATTCTGATGAGGCGATTCCGTGACTGTTATTATGTGTTCATTGAATAAGTATAAACAAGGGGAACGGGGGGCTTATGATTCCCCCTTAATTGATATAAACAGGATTTTCATGCAGAATTAACAGTTTTCGTTCAAAATTTAGATATAGGATCATTCTGATGAGGCGAGTCCATGGCTGTTATTAGGTGTTCATTGAATAAGTATAAACAGGGGGAACGGGGGTTCTAATGCCCCTCCCCTTAACTTGCATAAATGGATTTTTCAATCAGAATTGTCAGATTTCGTTCAAATCTCTGCATAGTTTTGGAAGTTTAATGGTTAAGTATAAAAGAGGGGAATAACTCCTCTTAAATTATATAAATGCTAAATGGGTTTTTATTAAGAATTATCCGATTTGCTCTGAATTTTGGATATAGATTTTTTAATATGCTAAAGCATGTACTTGATAGTTTAGGAAGTTCAATGATTAAGTATAAAAAAGAAGAAAGGGGAGAGCTGTTTCCCCTTCTTAATTTTTTTTTTTTTTTCGAACGAATTAACGAAAATACAAGGCTGTAATATACAATTAGTATGCGTAGCCTGTGAGCTCAATGCCATCAGTTTAACTGGGCAATATTCTTTTTATTTATTAAGGTGAGCACAGCTGCCAAATTTTGTGCTTTTTAAAATTATATAAACATGTTTTAGACAGTAAAAAATTTTTCACAAAAAATTTCATTCATTTATTTACTGTAATATGGTATACATTTTATTGTTTTTATTAAGTAAATTTATTATATGAATATGTTTATTTGCCTTTAAAAAGCATAGAAATTGGCAGCCGTGGATTGTACTTTCAATTTTAGCAATATTTTCAAAATTCTGTGTTAAATCTTTTACGATGAAGCAGTTTTTAAACTATGTAATTTTCAGATTTTTTAAGATTGATTTCATAACCTTGTTTTTTATTATTTTATTTGTTAGATTGCTCAGCATCAAGGTTATATTAAAGTTAATTGGAAGAAAGTAAATGGGGATCTTGAAAAAGCCAAGAAAAATCTAGACAAGCACTCAAAGAAAGAAATTAACTCATTTATTACTGAGGTAAAAAAAAGACAGTTTTTATTTGTGATTTATGGATCTTTTAAAATTTAATTTAGGAACTTTGTGTAAGAAAAAGTGGAATTTTCTTTTTATAATGTAAAAAGATATTAAATAGTCCCATGCAAACGCAGAAGCATTAGCCATGTACTATCTTGCTTTATTGGTGACAAATCGCCTTTAGTGGCTATCTGCCAATAGGCCATTACTAAGAAAAGGTGCCCCACTTTTAAAAACATGGCTGATTGAATAAAAACTTCCTAAAATAGTTTTCTACCAAAAAAAAAAAAAAAAAAATGTTTTTGTCATATTTATTTCATTTGGTATAAATTTTAAAAAGGCAAGAGTGAGCTAAAGTTTATTTTTTATAATTAATTTCACTCAAATTACAAAAGATTGCTTTCCTTGTGGCATCTCTTTGAATGTAAGTGTGACTATTTATGAGGTGACATTGAGAACATTTTTTTCATCTATAAATGAAAGGTAATTAAATTTAAACTGTTCTGCAGAATGTTCTACTGGGATTTCTTTTGTTTATAAGATGTGGATATAGCTGTAAATTGAAATGCTTCAAAATGCATACTAGATAGATCCTTCAAAATCTGATTCTTTAAGTAGAATTGAGAAAAAACTCTGATATCTATTTGTAACTTAATGTAACTTATTTAAAATAGTTGATGATATGAGAACAAAGACAGCTTATCAATATCTTTATAACAAAAATCATTTTTTAAATATTGTTTCAGTATTTTAACTACTGCTATCTTTGATTTGCTTTCATAGGTATAAAAAACAGATAATGCATCTGTTATTTTAAAAAAAAAATTACCTTTTTAATGAAAAATTTTAAAAAGTCCAGACGAATAGAGCAAATCTGTTTTCAGACCTGCCAATATTCCTTTTTTTTCCAAGTAAAAAAAATATAATTTGAACCAGAAAGATTATTTTAAGAGTTATTTTTAAGTGCCAATATGGTTAATTATTCTTTTATTTAATAAAATTTCTTGTTTTGATTTAAGAAAAATAGAAGGATGCTAAGTGTGCTTTTTGATTTGAATTCGCATGCTTGTGACAACAGCCCATATGACAATTAACTTATTTTGTAATCTTTTGTTTATGCTATTAAGGTATTTTTTGTGGAAAAAAAATATTTCCAATAATTAGAAAATTTGTATTCTGAAAAAATTATTCCCAATCTTTTGTTTGTGATTTCCAGAAGTATAAGGAATTCTTTTTCTTTAATTTTAGTGTTGTGTTTTATTAACTAGTTTTTTTTTTTTTTTTTTTTTTTTTTTTTTTTTTTTTCATGTGTAATTTTATCTCATATTACATGCATACAAAAAGAAAATTGTTGAAATACAGTATTTGCTTAATTACATGGATTTTCTACCTTTCTCCCATCTTGCATTCTGTATGTTTTTATATGATCAATATGCTTCTAGCATTTAAATTTTAAGTATTAAAAAATATCAAAACAAAATTACTCTATTAGATAGATCTTTCTTATTTTCATTCGAGCTTGACAGGGAGGAAAATACCTTTTTATTGATTATTTGTATTGTGAATTTTCTTTTACCAGAAATAAAGCCTAAACATCCCTTTTCCTTAGCAGCATAGTCAATATTGTTAATTAAGATGGTGTAAAAATGCTATGTATAAGCCTTTAATGTTGTGATTAAAAAAAAAACAATTTTATGAAAAGCCTAAGAAATGGATCACATGCTTCTCAAGCTATGTACTTTCTTTTTAAAGAAGTCTTGAAGCACCAGCATACATTTATAATGGATTACAATTGCTATTCATAATTCTTTGTAAAAATATTATCTCACTTAATCACTTAATCAGTCGTCCTCACTTAATCGGGTCACAGACAATCGAATAACCTGATTTTTTCAAATAAAATCTTCTGGAACTAAATTTATTTTTATTGAGTTAGTGTTATTTTTCGTCTCTTAACCAAATATTTTTACAGAATGTCCCCACTTAATCGAATCACAACTGAGTGTGATAATTTGGAAAATGAGTGTAAAAACACATTTCAGCTGGAATTCCCCCACACACCACCGATTTTTTTCATTTTTGGTTTTCTTACACTAAAAAGAAACTTCTAGTATTTCCTGTATAGATTTCATCTGCAGGTGTACAATGGGCAGGTCATGTGAGCTCCCTCCTTTTTTAAGGGTGGGGGGGGGATGAATTTAAAAAATGGTAAAATAAATTGCACACTTTTGTATTTTGCTTGTTTTCATTTGTCAAAGTGTGATTTTCTTTTTCGATTTTGTTTACAGGTATTTTTAATCGGGTTTACTTAATAATTATGGAATAAAAAAATTTATATCATTTTAAAAAAGAAAACATACAGTTTATTAATAAATAAATAACAATAACCGGGTTACCATGTGAGGTGCATATAATTGCCATTTTGTTGCAATCGTGCCAATGTGGTGCATATATGATATCTGTGTCTATTTCTCTAGCAGAATCTTCTAATTTGGAAAAAATTGAGCATTTAAAATAAATGATTAATAACAGCAATATGATTTAATGCTTAGTATACATTAAAGGGAGATCAAACTGGTCGCCAAGGGTGGCTAGTCTTTATAAGTTTCTTTAATAGGATTAGCATTACTAAGCAAATCCTTTTGTGTGATTGAATAGCCCCTAAAGGATAATGTTCCTCCAGAGGCTCAACATGGTAATTATGATACCATTTGAAAAATAACTCATCATTTCTAGCTTTCTTCAGTGTCCAGAAGATTTTTATAAAAATCTATCAAAGTAAAATCTTAATCTAACCTCTTGCTTAAGTACCATCACTGTAATAAGTTAAAAAAAAATGTATATGTCAATCAAACGCATGTAAAAGAAGATTGCAATATAATTTTAACTATACAATGACCTATATAAACCAAAGCGTATAAATGAAATTCCTTAAAATTAAAGGGTATAGGAATTTTTTACGCATATATTCTTTTTCAGCACCTTGAAATCTATTAGAAACACCCATTAGAGGATCAAAAAATTCATTAAAATGTGTTTATCAGTATTATTTTATATTCATGTTCACTGCTGAATTCTTTACAATATTGTTTTTTGAACTATTCCTTCCTACTGCCTAGATGGTAAAAAATTTTGAAGAAAATACTGAAACCTTTCCCTTGTTTTAACATTATCTAAAAGTGTGTTTTTTTTCTTTCTTTTCAGGCTAAGAGCTTCATAAAGGAATACAAGTTCCTTGTTACTGGATTTGCTGGGGGATTTCTCCTTGGCATTGCTATGTGTTAAAATATTAACTTCTTCCATTGCTTTATAAATAATGTATGTATATTTATTTTGCCATATGTATGCATTTACTGCATCTCAAAGATACTGCTTCATAATAAAAAGATTTTAGAATATTATTCTGTTTATTTTTTGTGATTTCTAGTTCTATTACTTCTCTGTCAAAATAATCTTTGCATATTAATGTAACTTTGTAAGGATCAACAGCTTTATATATTCATTTAAAATTCTTTCAAAAATATTTAATCATTTTCCAAAATGTATTAATATTTAGTTAATTTTAATACTATAAAAATTATTTGAATTTTGAAATTCAATGAAAAATAAAAATGCTGTGCAAAGAACTGAAATTAATAAAAATGCATCAGATAAATAAGTAATAATAAAAAAAAAACTTGCTACAACATGTAAACATTTTGTTGCTGCAAAAGAAAATTGCTTATTGTGCTCTTGATTTTTTTTTTTTTCAGTTTTTTGAAAAATGTCTTTTCATAGAAAATGTGCCTTTAATAAGCTAGATTGTTTGTTTTGAAAAAGGAAATTTTAGATATTTGTACATATCTAAACATAAAGACATTAAAAGTTTTTTTATTTAAGCTGTAGCTAGCTTGTTGATATCATGCACAATAAAAAGGTTGTCCAGAAAAAGAAAAATCCTAATGCAGGTAGCAATAAAAGTTCAAAACAGATGTTAGCAAAACACAGTGATTTTTTAAATGTTCATTTACAATTTTTGATAGCAGTAATAAAGAAATTTAATGACATTCATTGGGAGGCTGGTAGATACAGGCAAGAGTTGTAAGTAGCATGTTTCAAGTAACAAAGCTACAGAAGTCGCTACTTTTTTTGATAGTTTGTGGTCTAGTATTGTAAGTTTTTAAAAATGTGGCACAGCAAATAGCACAATCCCCTCCCCCCCCCCCCGAAAAAAAAGAATCAATAATTTGTAATGAGCATTCACAATATTTTTTAACCCTTTTGGGTTCAATTTTTTATATAAAAAAATTAAACATGAAAAAATATTGCTCTGAAAGGCAAAAATTAAGTAGTATTAAAATATTATTTAAGGAATTACATTATGTACTAATAATAATACAGTGGTTTTTCGAAGGACAAGTTGTCATTTATGGGTATACTATTATTAGTACAATATGCTCAAAAAGATAAATGTAGTACAATTTCAAATCTAAATTAAAAAAATATATATAAAAAATGTAGAAGCTATATATTAAAAATATGCAATTAGCATTATATAATTTGCAATAGTTGACACTCATTTTACACTTCTAAATAGAAAAAACAATGTAAAATTTGCAAAAAAAAAAAAAAAAAAAAAAATTGTAGATATATTTTGATGACCTCTTATGTGGTATGAAAAGTTTTGAAGCAATTCCTGTCAGCATGGAAATATAAGTAGATGTTGCATTTTTCAGAAAAAAGATGTTTTTCTAAAGTTAAATCCTCCTAATTTGCACCTTGCTTCTCTCTATCCTATGCCCACTATTATACCTTACATCCTCAATTGGGTGAAGTGATAATTTGAAAATTTTTTAGAGGGGTCAAAGGTGTGTAAAAGTACTTGGACGACCATGTTTCATGGAGTTTGTAGTTTGGTTTTTGAAAGCCAGTGCTTTCAACTGTTCTAAAGCAATACTGTGATTAGATGTATTCTTTTTACATTCCAATTATGAATTTCTTACACCCATTGAAAATAATAGAATAAAAGTTGAATGGTCCACTTTCTGTACCGATTGCTGATTCTATAGAAGTATGGTACACCTATCATATTATTTGTAGAGAGCTATTATTTTAGGTCACTCAACTTCAATGCATTTGCCATCCTTCTTACTCCATCTTGATGCAACATACTTTATCTGGAATTTGATTGCACAAATACTGTAATATAGCTGCATCTGAACCAAATATTTTACAACCCTTCATCAACAGATGTTTTAAAAGCCCTGCTAAACTATGGAATTTTAAATTATTCCAGTTTTTCCACAAAGCATGAAAGTTTTTATTCTCCTTGGATTAGGTTTCCCTTTCACAAATTGCTCTATTAAAACTTGCCCTTTGAACACCACTAAAGATTCATCAATACACAAATTTTCTTCCAATAAAAGCTCATTTGAAAGTTTTTCAAAATTTTAGGATCGACTTTCCTAATAATATCAACACTATGTTTTGCATTGATATCTACTGTGTGCATCATATTTCACAATTTTTTGAATTGGTTTTTCAGTATTTTAACTTTTTTTACCACTTTTAGAAATATTTTATGTCCAAAGCATATTTTGTCTGGGGGAAGTTAATACACCCATTACCAAATGAAATGCAACACACTTTTTTATTTCATCTTCGATTGTGTTAATTGATTTTCCTTCTGAACACACACTGTATATATTAGTTTCTTTTGCCAACACACACACACAAAAAAAGCATTAGTTCAAATCAAAGCTACTTCTGGTTGCCATTCATCTTCTGAATCTTCAAAATCTACATCAGAATTTTGCAGACTCTGAAATAAAGACAAAGCCTCTTGCAAGGATAAACATATAATTTCCATCGATGTTAAACTCCTATGTTGTAATATATCATATATATTATAAAGCAGTAAGCCCTGAAACTTCAACTCAAGTGTTTTCAAAAACCACCCAGTGGATTATTTTGCAGATTTTATCATTCGATAGAAAATATTTTTGCGGAGGTTTGTAATTAAAATATACAGATATAACCATGATTTTTGGAGATAAAAAAATTTGTATTTTACAGATATTTTCGACGAAAGGGATGCCAGGGGTTATTTTTTGGTGGAAATTATCACCCCTAAAAGAATTCAAATGGCTATATCTGCTAGAAATATTACAAATATCTTGCAAATAAAAGCAGGAAATAACTAATTTTTATAATAATATAATAACAGTAACAATAATAAAACCTCTTAAATGAGGCATAACATTATTAAAAAATTCGCATTTATTTTAAAAATGAAAGAAATAGTTTTAATTCTTAAAAAATAACGTGAAATTTTACAATTTATACAACATTTAGCGAATTATCCCTTACATTAGAATAAAAAAATGAACTTGAAAATTTGATTAAATTAATTTTGAATTATAGTTATTTTTATTTTTATTTTCTTTCTCTTTTTTATTGAATTTCTATATCAAATGACTTACAGAAAAAAAGATATAATTGGCTAATTCCATGGGTTCTGTAGTGTAAGTCACATAACTTATTAATTGCTATGCTTGTTGGCCACCGTTATTTTCGAAAAGTCTGCTTGGCCTTATTCAATTAATGAGAATGTGCCAATAAAATTAATCACATTTTTTTGTTCTATAATACTGGTAGCCAAAAATTGTAGCCTGTGACTTACACTATAAGTACTCATGGAAATAGCCAATTGTAAAAGTTATTGTAAGTTGTGAATTACATATTTGTTTCTATGCAATTTTTATTTTGCTTTTTTCGTTAAGGAATGTGTTTTTAAGTCAAAATTGCATATGTCTGACATTAGGTTGTTGATGGTCACAAAAATGTTGTTTTTCCAAGAAAAGATAATTTTTTGAGCATATTTTTTTAATATTCAATTGTAAATTATATCGATATGAGTTAATATTTAAAAAATTGAAATCAAATATATAAGTTATAGCTTTAGTGTGAGTTTTCATCACACAAGTACATTGTAAAATAATGTCACACTTATCAAAAGTTTCTCATGGTAATTTTGAAAAATGCTATCAACAAATTTAATCGTTTTTTTATTATTGTTCATTTATTTTTTCTTGTGCCATTTCATCAATTTCACTTACAGAAGAAATTACATTTCTAAAATTTAGAAACTGAAGGGAGAATTCTATACAATTCAAAGGAAATTTATGCATTATTACTATCGATAAATTCTACATTTTGAAATAAAAATTGCCTGCAGAAAAAATAAGTCTTTTTTGATTAGCCATTTCTTCTTCGATTTTCTTCATATTTTCCTTGTGTTAGGTAATATTAAAAAAGATATTGGATTAACCTTCGATATGTCAGTACCACCAAATGATATACTTACAATACTATTGGAAATTTTGTTGGCACAAATATCATATACTCACCTACGTAACTAATGGACTAAAAATAGGTGTTATTTTGTCTGACATGGTAACTAGAATATTGTTATTTATTTATTATAAAAATGTTTATTTTCTTCCATTCTCTTCCAGGAAATTATGCAAAATGTTTTGTTCTATACTTATTAATTAAACTATTTTTAATAATTAATGTTTTTTTAAATAATAGAAAAAAAATATCGTGCCAAATGTAGCATGTATATGACATCTGTGCCATTTTTCTTATGTCTTAAAGAGACTTCTAGATCATAAATGTATGTACAGAAAATTAGTCAGAATACTTAATTAGAGATTATTAAATTTATATTTTTTCATTATAAAACAAACAAAGAAAAGAAAATTTACTACTGGTGCAACTGGAGAATTAACGACTGATTGGTGTTATTAAAAAAATCTAAATGGCAATTTTTTTATTATTGTTTAAATTTTTTGTTTATATTACTGTAAGTATTTTTCCATTTTTATATATTCATCCCCTTAGCATGATTTTGTTTGACGCCACTTTGGCAAACAGTACTTTTTCAAATACCAATAACATACTAAATTTCTTTTTAATTATTTTCTATTATAAAAAAGAAATAATAATACATAAATGAAGATTCATTAATAAGTATAGAACAAAACAATTTATATGATTTTAAAGTAAAAAACAGTTCATTAATAAATTAACAACAATAACCGGATTACCACATGAGGCAAAAATCACAATGTTGTTGCAATCCTGCCAATGTGTTTCGTACATAAAATCTGTACCTAAACGTTATTGGCAATATTATTGTCTTTGTAATTTGTTTATATTATTTGATACTACTGGATTATCCCATCGACCAAAAAACTCACCAAAGTACAATATTAAATGTCAATAATGGATGATTGTAAATGTCATGTTCATTTGATATTAAACATGTTACACATGTTTCTTACGTCATCAACTAATTTTTAATTTGACGTTTTATTTGACTTTCTATTAATATTGCAGTAATTTATTGATTCTTTGATTCTTGAAATAAAAATTATGTTCATTTGAATAATTTGACGAAATTGATAGACAAAATAATCAAGTAATACCCATTATTTGTTTACATTCTATCTGGATATTTAAATTGATAGAATTGGCACACTTATCGACTCTTCACGAAGACAAACGTCAAACAGTCATTAATTTTGTGTTTTAGCCATACAATTATATATTTTTCATCTGCAGTTATTTTACTATCCCTAAAAAAGCAATATTTACAGTGTGCAGGAAAAATCTTTGTAATGACAATGATGTAGAATAAAAAAAAAAGTATATTTGCAATTTATCATTTATCCTGATTTGAAAAAAAAAATGTTATGAAAATATACTTTAAAATTGATTAAGAAAAAATATAAATGAAATGTCAACAATAGACAATTTTGTTTTTGATGATAATGCAGCAATTTTAATTAACATTTAGCCCTATCAAAAGAACTTTGTCAAAAATTAATTATTAGATACTACTCATTATTCCATTAAATAAAACACTGTCGTCTAGCTATAAGATTAAATGCCAGTAATGGATGATCGTAAATTTCACATCCATTTGACAATAAACACGAAATAAGTCTGGTACATTTTAATAATTAGTAGCTGTAACAATAAAGTTACAAGCACTACTAATGTCTGACACCAAAAATCATAATGAAGTCGATTACAGAAGGTAAAAAGATTTTATTAAATGCAAGTGAAAGGTTTATTTTTCTGCAAATATTAGTCGACAAGATTATTCCTAATTTAACAGCTACATGTTTGCAATTGATTTGTAAAATAACAAGCTAGGGAAACTGATGTATTTTAATTTTATGCAAATTATTCAGCTTTGAAACACACTTTTTATGCTTCATTGTTCTAATAAATATATAAGTTAAACACTTTTTTATCTGTAAATAATTCTTTACATTTTTTACTCTTATGTTCTCTACTGGAACAGACCAAGTAGATAGAAATTGTAGCAAACCTGCCAGAAAAGGGCGTTTATTAAAAAATGTAATGCCACAGGTAACAAGATTGTATTTAGGCTACTAGAACTACACATTGCACAAGTATAGATGCTGGGCATTTAAGAGCTAACAAACGATAACGTTTGTTCCAAAAGTGAATAGAATTTGATAATCTCAGTAATCATTGCTATGCTCTCTAATATAATAAAGTGCTGACTAGAGAACATTTTATTCATGTAGCCTTAATGGTCTCATTTACATCCGAAACTCTACTATAAAAGATCAATTGAAAGAGATACTTATTGCCCAAATTTTGTCGAAGGCATATAGTAGTACAATATCACAATGGCATTGGATCTGTTTTTAGCAATGTGGAAGCAGATTCCAGGTGACGGTCTATACTGCTTTAAAATAAAAAATTTAAATCACTATTTTGTTTGAGTCAAAGTTTGTTTGGAAAAGTGGACCATCGCAGTGGGCATAGCCTGCTAGTATATATATATATAATATATATATATATATTTATATATACACACACAGCTGAACCTCTAGTTTGCGAATTTCTCTAGTTTGCAAAATTTTTCCTGGAACCAAGTACATTTTTCGAATTTCTTTGTAAAATAACCTCCAAATAACGAAGTACAATCTCTAACGAACTTTTTCTTGTGACCTAATTTTTTTTCTCTTTATTTCTCAAAATATTTCCAAATTGTTCTTTCTTTTATCTCATTTTATGATGATCAGTGACCTTGAATTATTTTTATAAAGCACCTAACTCACCGAATGCAATAAAATCGTTGTGCATTTATCCAGGAAATCCAGACCTTTATCCATTTTCAATGGAGCTATCCCATGTCCCTGCATTAAAGCCTCCTGTATTCTAGATTTTTGATTAGACGTGCTTTTAATTTTGGTTTTCATAATTTGAAGATGTCAAAAGGAATGTGTGTGAGCATGAATGAAAAAAAATAATTCTTGATCAGGTGGATAAATGAAGAAAAAGTTTATATTGTTTTCAAATTTGATATTCCTTCAAATAGCTTATCAACTGTAATAAAAAATTGTGATAAATTGCAAAATTATGATTAATCGAATTCTTTTTTAAAACGTTTAAAAACTTGTGTCTATGAAGATATGGATGAGGCAGTTTTGAAGTAAATACACATAATGTGAGATAAAAATGTTCCAATCTCTGTACCTTTCAAAATTGCAAAATATCTTAAATTTGCAAAAGCACTGGAATACAACGAATTTCGAGGAATCAGTGGGTGGCTTGAAAAATTTAAAAGAAGACTGTAAAAGTAATATCTTATGAAAATTAAGATGTTGATGATAATGATAGTGAAAATTGGATAACGGGGACACTGAGTAAAATTTTAAAAGCCTATTTGCCCAAAAACATCTTTAATGCGGATGAGATTGCTTTATTTTTTTCCAATGCTTGCCTCAAAAGATATTAACATTTAAAAAAGAAAAATGCTTTGGTGGAAAAAAGTAAAGTAAGAATAACTGTCATGTTAGGTGCGAAGATGACTGGAGATCAGAAATTGAAACCATTAGTTTTCGCAAGAAGCAAGAACTCAAGATATTTAAAAGAAGTAAAATCTTTAGAGGTTATGACTTTAACAAAAAGTCTTGGATGACATCAGAAATTTGTGAGAAATGGATTAAAAAATTGGGAAAACATACAATTGCAGAATGTTGCCTAATTGCTCTCATTTTTTAAAACTGTCTGCCTATCTGGAGGAAATCAACCAAAAACTGAAACATTTTACCGATTTTTACTTACCACCTAACAATACATCAGAACTGCAGCCAATGGATCAAAAACTGATCAAAAGCTTCAAAGTACACTATCAGAAGTGAATAATGAGAAAAGTTATCACCATACTTGAGAACAATCTATCTATGCCAAAGATCAACTTATGGGAAAGCATATCAGAAATTTCCAAATCATGGAACTATGATGTCACTCAGTTATGCCAAAGCTGTCATTAATGAAATTTGTCATTAATGAAAATTCGGCAAGTATGGAAGGCGAAGACGTTATTGAAGAACTTAAGAAAAATGTGGATACAGTTGAGAAAAAGATTAAATTGACGATGATGTGCTGATTGAGGATTTTCTTTCACTTGATTCCAAAGTTGAGATTGCAAAAACACTGACCGAATTGGATATTTTGGACAGTGTAAAAAATAAAAATGATCCAGCAATAAATTGCAAAGAAAATGAAGATGGAAATGATCATGATGCAGAAATCATCAAACCTTCGTATGATGAAATGATAAAATCATTTGAAACAATACGACGTGAATTACAGTTTGGAGAAAATATGCCTGAAGATATTTTATGGTACATTGCAGAAATGTGAGACATTATTAGAGAAAACTTTTTTTTCAAACAAAAAACTCAGACAAAATTAATAGACTTTTTTATGATAATACAGTAGACTCCCCCAAATCCGCAAACCAGAAATCCGCAACTCCCTAAAATCTGCACATATTTTATGGATGTAAACAATGAAACTTTCAATTCAGATATTGGGACAAAACTTGATTTTTTTTAGTTTTGTATAAATTCCATGTATTTTTTAATTTGTAATTTTCTTAATAATAGTCTATTCATGTTTTTTTCATGAAGAATACCTTTTTTTGGAAAAAGTTCAAGATATTGCTGATATCACTGGTAATCAGAATCTTCTTACCAAATATGCATTTATGCATTAATCCAGATTTTTTGGTTATTAATGCCAGGTTAAACTTGGGAAAAAAAAAAAAAAACCTTATTTTATGATTTTGATGTGAATTAGCAAGTGTGGCAAGTTTTGTTGAATAATTTTGGAAGCATTTAATCTTTATAATGAATATTTAATCATACACTATTAACTTGACCTTTGCTATAAGTACTTTAATCATTTTAAAAATTATCTAAATTTTTATTATTTTAGTTTATTACTTATTTTAATATTTTATTATATTGTAAGCATTCATTTTATTTCCAATTGCACCATTAATTGCACTCAAATTACTGTTTAAGAAATGTAAACAAAGCAATGACCAGAAATCTGCAAAATTCTAAAATCCGCACAACCTCTGGTCCCAAGCTGTGCGGATTTGAGCGAGTCTACTGTATATACTTAAAACTGCTTGCTATAATAAATACGACAGTGATTCATTAAGTTTAAAACTATTTTCTTAGTACTGAAAAAAGAGTGTATTCTTGTAGAATGTTTTTTAGATTTATTTTTGATGGCTAAAATAAATAAAGCAAATTGATGTTATTTATACAAAAAATAAATAAATAAGACTAAATACTTTTTCTAATAATATTTAGTTTTTATAAATTTAAAATCTGTTTTATGTTTTTAAAAATATTTTTTTAAGTGAATCTCTGTTTAACGAATTTTACATATAACGAAAATTTTTTCGGGATTTAGCGACTTCATTAAATAGAGGTCCTACTTTATCTGTATATATATCTATGTATCAACACGTTGGGATTTTACTAAGTGTAAATGAGAATTCATTTGTTGTATAAATATTGATACGATCTAGCAAAAAACTAGTAGAGTTTTTTTTTTACAAATTATGGAGTAATAATATTGCATAACAATATTATATGACAAAAAGAATGAGAAATATTGCATAACAATATTATATGACAAAAAGAATGAGAAATATTGCTAGAAAACCGAAATATTCAACTTAAGTTACTACAAATTACATTTTAAAAAAATAATAAATACAATGTACATATTTTAGTAAAATCAATTCCTTTAAAGACCACTGTACTACTAATAGTTCACATATTCAAAGATTGGTAAATCATAACTTTTGAATGGTTTTGAATACAAAAATTACATGAAATATCAGATACAATAACTTATTTTATGAATCTAATTTCAAATAATAATTCTAATTATTTGTAATATCAATAATGAGAACAAATTAAAAAAAAAAATCCCTGTTTGATGTGCATTCAAAGTTTCATCCATCTTGAATGAGTGTTCCTAGATTTGTAAGGCTATCTTTTAGTGAAAAAAATAAATGCATCCTTTCAACAGGAATCTTTAAAATAGAATATGATATTCTTTAAAAAAAAAGACTAAATACTGAAAAAATATTTTAGTTGAAAGATGATGTACTATTAGTAGTACATGTTACTTTACACTGTAAAAAAATATGGTAACGTTTCAAAAATATCCCTGGAACGTTTTGCCTTTTTTTAGGTTTTCAAAGTAATATACCACTTTCCTGTAAAATCCTGGTTTTCATACCTGAAACGTTCCAGAAAACCAGTTTCCATCAGCAAAAAGCGTTGGAAGCGGAAGTGCAGAAGCCATTTTTTTTATTTTGTTGTCCGTAGCTTGCACGTGAATGTCGAAAACGAATTCCTTATGTGAATGTCAAAAAATCATTGTGAAAAGTGAATAAGTGAACGAAAGTGTGCGAATAAGTGAATAGAGGACAGAATCATTTCTGTCTGTAATGCCAAGGTCAAGCCCTTTCAGAGGAAAATGTAATACCTTTGTGACATATCGCTAAGAGATTACCCCCGTACCTGTTTATGGAACGTTTAACGTGCAAAAATCGTTTGCACGTCCTAGTGTTTTGATTTCTATAAAGACTGTGTATTAATTCTGGTCTAACTGGAGATTCTGTTGTGGCTTGATTAATTTAAATGAAAAAGTAATTAATCAGTCATCTAGAACACTCTTTTAAATAAAATTTTTTCCTCCTCATTTAAAGGATTATTTATTAAAAGAAAAGGATAATCGCAAGAGTAAGTGAATATTGACATATAATATTCTATCTTAATCCACTAATATTTTTATATGCTATATCAATTTTGGAATAAATATGGTTTTTATAAATGTGTATCTTAAAGTTATTTATATTTTAACAAGTTTCTATTTAAGAATTACAGATCATGTCTAAAATTTAAAATTAATGTTAATCCATATTTATGCTGTTTTATTTTCTTGTAATTAAAAGAAAACAGTCGAAAATAACCTTTCTTTCGTTCTATTTTTACTTTTTCATTTTAAAAAATTTCATTTTTTTCATTTTATCTCTCTCCACAAAAATATTATATTATGTTAAAATTTAGCATTATTTAACGTGATAATATCCGTATGATTTTATTTTTATCCTTGTTTTTGAAGCTATCAAATTCAACTTTTGCTGCCAAAAATGTAAATTTATGTATAGTTTTTCATTTAATTTTGCTTGAGTTGAAATATTTTATATTTAAGTCAAGTTGAATAACGGCTATTCTTTTTCAAAAGCATTTTTATAAAATTCAAACTCAACTTTAAATTATCCAATTTCTTATGTGATTTATTGCTAATAAATTACAATTAATTTACAATTAAAACAGAGCTTTGAAAAATGGTTGTAAATATGGAAAAAAAGAAAATTTGTAGTTACATACATGTAGTATTATAGAATTAAGATTATAATTAATATTATACTAAATATCATTTTTTAAAAGACGAACTAACGAGTTGAACGAATTAAAGTATAAAATTTTGGCAAATTTAATTATTAAATGTGTTTATATGTTATGTGGAAAAAAAAATATGCAATGTTTTCAGAGTTTGATAACTTTTTGATAACATAAACTGCTTCAACTATGTGCTAAAGTAAAGAAAAAAAATTGTATATTTTTAAATCTTAAAAATGGATTAATATTTCTTTCATCTAATCTAATAAAAGTAAAAAAAAAAAAAAAAAAAAAATGTAATGTATGAAATGTCCTTCTATTGTAAAAAGAGATTCGAAAATTCTAAGAAATAATGGGCAGATGAATTGCTCATTATTTATACGAAACATTTCTGAAAAATAACAGAAACCTTTTTGAACACGTCTGAAACGTTCCATAGAAAATAAGGTAAGCTTTCTGCGAAATATCAGTAATGTTTCGTTGTCAACAGAAACGTTCCTGGCATTTCACAGGAAGCTTACTGACATTTCTGTGGAAAGTTTTTAAGTTGTACAGTAAACTTTCAGTCATTTTCAAGAAATGTTTCTTGGAAATAATGGGCAACTCAGTTGCCCATTTTTTCCCAGGAACGTTACTGCATTTTTTTTTTACAGTGTAGTGGGGGAGGAAATTATGCCATTCTTCTAATTACATGATCATAACCCACTTCTATTAGATTAATTTATAACACGATTTTATTCAATCGGGAATTAATTATATCAGAGAGGTATTAGTATTTGTCCGGAATGGCTCAATTGGAAGAGCATTGGCAGCTTCAGCCAATGCATCCCTAGTTCAAATCGAAATTTTTTCACCCACTTGGAAAATTTACATCTGATATAACCACTTCTATTGTACAATAATATGTGGATTGTGCAATACTGTGCAATAATATGTGGATATCAGTGACAAACTTCAGTTGTGGTGTAATAAATTTTCCATTGGCTGTTTCTAATAAAACAAACAACTTCTAACTCGCCAAAAAATTACTTTTTTTTCTAGTAACAGGCTAGTGTAATCTAATATTTTGTAAAGAATTGAGGCTGATAGTTTTCATAATTTTATTTAACAAAAATTATTTTTTCCCCTTATTTATTTATTACAAATTGCGTATATTGCATTAACATTTCAGAATGATTAAAGATGGCAAATTGATATTGCAGGGTTAATTTCACTCTGAATAATTTTTTTCTTAAATATTTGACAACAATTTTATTTCTACTAAATTTGAGAAAATTTAGTACTAAATTTACTAAACTTACTAAATTATTTAAATTTAGTACCACAATACAAAATTTGCAACAATAAATATGCCTCAACTTTAAAAAGCTATTACTTAGTCAATAAAATATCAGGCCCTTTTTTTTTTTTTTTTTTTTTTTTTTTTTTTTTGTCTTACTTGCATGTATAACAAGAAAAATTTACTAAATATAACTTACAAAACCATATGAAAATTTAAATTTCATAATTTTTTAACCTTTTTTTCTGCCTAAATCGTTTTAAAAATATTTCTTTAGCTCTTTTAAAACTTTTTTGTAATTGGAACTATATGCCTATGACTAACTGTTTAGGAATTTGTCATTGAACGCTGTTGAGAATGGGCACCCTGTATATGTATACATACTGTAGAAGATCTGTATAACTCAAGCCTAAAAATGTAAGGTTGTGTGTTACATAGAATTTTGCATTATATGGATCACATTTTACACATCGATAAATTTACCTCATAAATATAGCGGAAATATATCAAAACATATTAGAGTATATTTATACTGCGTTCCTTATCCAGATTATAAATTTTTGTATTATATAGATTTTTTCACATTTTGTTAAATATACTTTTTAAAAATGGTACAAATGTACTTGGACCCAAATCATTCATTACATTACTCATTTTCAAAAATTTTTTCATTGAAAAAGTTCTAAATTAATGAAATAAAATTGAACTAATGCATTAAATTTAATTTTCTAGAAAGTAGCGATTTTTTACAGTCTGGGAATCCAGATGCTTCTTTGTAAAATGCATTGTTTACATCTGAGAAGTTACGCATTATATGGAGAATTGCATAAGAAAGATCTGCTGTAAATAACAGGTTAAGTGTCAGATCTATTTTGTTTGGACTTCAAAATAAGAATCCCGTTCCACAATCCCAATACTGTAAGTCATCAGTGACTGATGTGGCCTAAACAGAAAGTTTAGTGTCAGTCACCAGTGACTG
Source organism: Maratus speculifer (assembly GCA_964019185.1). Taxonomy (NCBI): domain Eukaryota; kingdom Metazoa; phylum Arthropoda; class Arachnida; order Araneae; family Salticidae; genus Maratus; species Maratus speculifer. Next base: position 419,506,623 of record OZ025293.1, read on the forward strand.
ACTTGTCACCCAACTTGTTAAACATTCAATCCTAACTTTATTTTCTGTTGAAGACAAATCTTTATGTGTGTATGTGAGAAGGAGAGCTGTAAACATTTAAAATACAAATAAACATACAAAATTATTTAATATTTTTTAATAAACATAATCATAACAATGCATCTCTTTTTTAACATTGAATACTTTCCTGTTCTGCTGCTATTTTATAGTTCTAAAAAAAAATCACTTGACTTCAGGAATAGAGTTATCCTCAAAATTTGTGTGTCTCTATGTGTAATAAGTTTCATATTCTGTAAACAAAACTTACTTTCAGTTGGAAAAAAAATGATATGTTATATTTCTTTTATCTGGCTTAGCTATTATTGATTTTTCTTTTTTAAGTTTAATAAATATATCTTCTTATGGTATTCTCTAATTTTAAATAATTCTTCTTTCTATAGTTAGAGGAAGTTCATTTACTTCCATAAATCCAGTAAACTTTTTCAATTCTAATGGTACCTGAAAACACAAAAAAGTTAATGTTTATATTATATTATGCAAACTTTGATCAGTAATATACGGCTAATACTACTTGTATAAAAAAAAGCCTGGAGACTGTCTGCTCCAGCAGATATGTTTCATTTATATCATATATTAAATACCTTCAAAGTATTTTCCTTCAGCAGCTATGTATTTCTCCTAGCATGGTGTATGTACAATGTACACGACCTATGTATTTCTCCTACAGTTATTGAAAACATTTCTGGAAACCTTTGGATAAAATAGCCAAAAAAGAATAGCCTTCATTACATCTGTTGCAGATGCCACCAGGCCCTTATTATCACATGGGCAAATCGGGACTTTGCCCATGGGCCCCAGACCTTAAGGGACCCCCAAATCCATACATTAAATTATAACACATTTAAAATATTTTTCAAATTCCAACTCTGAAGTTACTAAATTCATCTTAAAGTAATATAACAAATTGCTAAAGTTATATAACAGAGTTTTGTTTTGTACTAAGGGGGAAAAAATGTGTACTTTTATTAATTAAGATATTTAATTTAGAATTGACTGAACTAAGAGTTTTTTTTTTCTATTTATATCCAAGGTGCGAAAATATGTTTATGCATAACACATCCACATATGAGTGACCATCAGTTCTATGTGAATAACGTTGCAATGATTCAAAAGGGGACCCCTAATTTATTTTTGCCCAGGGCCCCAATTAGTTATAATCAGGGCCTGGATGCCACTCGTTAGATAGAATACTTTGAAAACACTTTTGCATTGAGTCCTTGCTTTCCCACAGTACATCTGATATAGGCTTCTATAGGCAATATGTCTATACACTTTGACAGAATTTGATATTTGCACATTTTTCTTCAAATGTTATTTCTACCATCTGTCAAAATAAATAACTACAGTTTATTGATATGCATTTCTTTAGAAAAACACTGTACGACCAATTTACTTCTTTCTTATGACATTATGTCTCATGGTAAAATAGTTTTCTCCTTCTCCAATTAAGTCAAAGAAATCAGCATATTCTCCAAACTTTTTTATCCTAGTAGGGTAACATCCCCAGTAATTGGCACATTAAGGATTTGTCTTTAAACTTATTTCTATTTTCATTACCAAGAAATAAAATATTTACTTGCAAATATTTTTAAATCAAAGAGTGCATATCTGTGCATCTATTTTGCTCACTAAAAGCAAAAATATTTTAAAAAGTATTTTTATAAAAATATATTTATAAAAAGTTGCTGTAATTCTGCAATCACCAGTAATTGGCACTTAGACTTTTACACAATTAAAGTAACCCTTTTCAACTAAAAAAAACTGTTGTCAATTAAAATTTAAAATATACTATAAATAAGGTAATAATAAATTGAATGCCTTTCTTAAGCCACAGATGTAGCATTTGCAACAAAAATGGTTAATTTGATACAAGCCATAATTGTTTCTCTTTCCTAGGAACTATTGTCATCTAATAGCATAAATCAAAGTTATAATCTGTAAAGTAAATGAGCATATAACTGGTATATGGCCTTGCATTTTTAAAAGACTGGATATAAATCTTATTTTAGGACATTTTTGTAGGATGTGCCAATCACTGGTGCCTGCCAATTACTGGGGATGTTACCCTACTACCATTTTATCTGCTAATAAATTATGGAGAGGCTAGTTAAGTAACTTGGGTAAAAAAAAAAAAAAAAAAAAAAAAAAAAAAAAAAAAAAAAACTTTGTGCATCGTGTGAAAGTTTTCATAAAGTTAAACTCTAAAATAAATTTTTGAAATTTTTTGATAGTATATTATCAGAGATATCGTCTTAAATGTAGTGTAATATTTCCCCTCCCCGACCAATTTTTCTGAATCAAGTGAAATTAAAATTATGAAAAAAACTAGAGGTAGCAGACATTAATGTAAAACTTGCAGGGAAACTATAGCGATAACCCTCGGTCACATAGTTTTTGAGAAAAACACATTTTCCAAATTTCGATTTGTAGGCGTTCAGTAAAGGTATTGATGAACGCTAAAGGTACCTATCGTAACAGTAGCATAAAAGCATTGTTGATAATGAATTTCAAAAACAATTGTTGATAATTTACCAAAATATTGACCCTGAAAAAGACAGACTGTTTGGATATAAAATCTAGATAGCAACTTTTAATAATATATTTGTGTAATGCAATATCCAGTAGCAGTGTAAAAGCAATATATGTCTGATTGTTAAAAAATTATTAATTTAATTAGAATTAATTGCATGGGTACTATGGGATTCAGGACTTGTTTGCATTGAGTAGACTTCTCAATATACCTCTGTGTCTTTAAAAGTTAATTAAAAACCTATTTGGAAAAACATGGTACGGACCAAGGCTGCATTGAAACTTTGTGGCCTCCTTTTGAAGTGCATTTTAACACCATGTCAAGTTTAAACTCTGAACAAGGTTTTGTTTCAACTTCACTCTAAAGAAAAGATAATTACTATGCTGAATTTAGTTTTATAAAATGCCAAATGAAGTTTAAATATGCACTATTTTTATTGTCACTACCAAATTGTTAGTACATAACGTAGTTGCATAAACACACACACACAGAAGAAAAAAAATAGAATAATGTTTAAAAAAAAAAAAAGATATACAGAATAACAATATTTGATATTATATTGGCTTCATATCTCTATGAACTTTTATGTTGTACTCATTTATACTTTTCTAGTATACAGCTAAACCCCATCCAACATTGTATAATTCTTTATGAAATCTTTTTATTCTTTTAGCAACGAGTTTTTTAACAATTCCATTAATAGTTCATATATTTATTGTATGGAACCCTCTGAGCACGAGTAATACTCGTACTTGACACTTTATTTTGAGCGTAAAAAACATTGTGTCTGTTTTTAATTAGTTGATCTTCAGTTTTGTTACATAAGCAAAAAACATTTTGAATGTTGTTTTATTAAGTTTTCATGCTACATGCAACGTTTTAATTTCTAATTTATATTAGGTCTGAAAACATTTATAAATATCAATAGTGTGACTATTTTGAAAATATCGGATATACATCAAAATATTGAATATTTTTTATGTTTTCAAAAATACCATCTGTACGAACCCTATTAATAGTAATAATTAAGAGCTATACTTGATAAAAAAATAAAAATCAATAGTGTAGTTACCTTAACCTTGTGTCTTACCTCATTATGAAACTGTTGATCTTCCAGATAGCTGGTGATAGATTCATTACTTATGAAACTTGAAAATTTTTTATGCAAAAAAAATGTTATTGATAAAAGCTACAATTTAAATGTTTGGAAATATGGTTTTTAAATGTAAATATATTTGGCAGATGAATCTGCTTTAATTTCAAAAAAGTTTTTTTTTTTTTAACTTTATCCTTACACATCCCATTCCAAAATTATGTGGTTTTCTTACTGAATTTATATATTTTCCGTTATGAAATATCCTGTATTATGTAAAATGGATTTAATGGTGGTGTCAATAATTTTATTTTTTGTGGTCATTTATTTATTTATTTATTTTTTTATTTTACTTTCAAATAGTTTGACAAAATGCGTCAAATATTTTTGATTTCCTACACTTTCATTTTTATTTATTTATTTATTTTTTTATTTTTATTTTTATTTATTTGTTTTTTTTGTTTTTTTTGTTTTTTTTTTTTTTTGCACTCGCCTCCTTGTTAAAATTGATCTTTTGCCAAATTTAAATATTATAATACAGCAGAAGATGTATGTAACGCCAATGACCGTCTTTGGGAATGGCCTTTTCTGTACGAACTATTACTCCTGCTATACAACAGGCAGGGGTCAGAGTTGTCCATATATCCTATATTAATAAAATAACCTTCAAAAATGTCCTATATTGTCCTATATTTTTCTAATGATCGTATATTTTCTATATTTATCTACTTTTTCATGTATTTGGTATTAATATCATCACTTGTTTTCTCATACATCGCTTTGCTCACCGAGTTAGTCTAACTTTCAACGTGGTTCTGTGTTTCATTGCGATTATTTTAGTTTCTCTTATCGTGTATTCAGCTGCAATACATCGTTTTTATTTATTTTATTTTTTAATGTAGAAAAAGCATATTTATTGCATTACATTAATGCAATGACACAATATGAACATAGATTGATGAAATTCTGTGATGCTTGGATAGATCAGATTGACGGGCATGGAAAAAAAATTACCGAATGTTGTGTGAAGGGTAAAGATCATTCATTACCATGTCCGGTTCCCATCAGTAACAGTGGTTATTTGCAATTAATGCAGCATTCCAAAAGAGCAAAACACAAATATAATTCAGAAAAACAAAGCGACTAGTTTCAATCTCGCTTTGTGGATTCTACTGGCAGAAAAAGCTTGAGTTTGAATATCAAATTAAAAAAAAATTAGAGATGATTTCAACAAAGAATCCCCCTTTTTTCACTCTCATATATTATGAGATATTAAATGACCAGAATTAAAAACAATTAAACACTTTTGCTAGATATTGGAGTGAGGAAATAGGTGGTATTACCAAAAAATATATTGGTAGTGAGCTTTTTGATCATGTAACTGCAAAATGAATGTAATGAAAGCCTCTAAATCCTTTGCTCATCTTTGGATCAAATGGTCCTAATGTAAATAAATCAGCTTTTAAAATTTTGCATAGAGAAGTACAATCTATGAGAAAATTTGGCATAGTGTTGAAACCTTTAATTCACACATCGTTCACAATGCATTTGACAAGGGTATCTATCACATGTGAGCCTTTCTCAAACATAACAGATTTCCTTGAAATCTAACATTGTGGTTTGGTAAATTTCCATATCAAGAAGATTTAAGAACAACAATGGAAAAATTAACTATATATATATCTATTTTAATATTGTATCTTGACTTACTATTGTTAATTAGTGAAAATTTATAAACTAACATAGATTATGTTTTTAAAATGTATTTTATAGCAATATATATCCAATAACATTATTTTCTAAATGTCCTATATATCTCCTATATTTTTCACAAAAATGTCCTATATTTTATGAAATGGTCACTTCTACCCCTGAATAGGTCATATACAGGGTAATTGTAGCGATACTAAGCTTTAACGCTTAAACACATTTGACCACTTCTTGAATTTCGGTGTCAGCTCGTTTGATGTAGCGACGCGGTGTTTTTGATCTTAATGAGTTTTGCAGGAAAGGGACGGTTGTCCAGCAAAAGGAAAATCTTTCCATCAAGTAGGGTGGATTGCTTATTTCCCGATCCTTTTGTTAATTCCCCTCATTTCTATTACGAAGAAACCACATATGGATCCTATACAAAAGACTTCCCCACTTTTTCCAAGAATTCAGTTTAAGGGAAGAGTATTGCAGTCTAAACTGAACCTTAAGAAATGTTCTCATGAATGTATCTGGTACTTGTGGTTACTGCAGAATAGACCATGAACGACACAAACTCTCTAGACATCATTGCGGATCATTTGCACCATTACATAGTGTACGTCTTCCAAAATGGAAATGGAGTCTTTTTGCAAGACAATGCTCAATATCACATGACTCAAATTCTGATTAGTTTATAATTATTACAAAAAGAATTCAATGGTTAGCAAAGACTTTAGTTACATTAAAAATCTTATATAAGACCACTAGTATGTTCTTTATCCATCAGTATGCATCCTTCAGATATGGATAATCTGAAAATTTCATAAAAGTGACAACACAGTAATGTGTTATAAAGACAAAACAATTTGAATCTGAATATTTATACTTACCTTAGTGATTTCTGATATTTTTAAAGTATAATGTCGTAGAATATGACTCATGCATAGCTTTATTTCCATTAGTGCAAAGCGCATACCCAGGCAGTTTCTTGGGCCTGCTCCAAAAGGTAAATATGCATATTGAGGATGATCTGCATTTTCGCTTAAAAATCTGCAAAATTATAAGATATAATGCCATGACAAAATCTGTATTTTTTATACAATTTAATAATCTAATCCCTTGAAGTTTTAGTTTTAGTTTTTAACACTTAGTTGACTAGTAGCAAGCATATTCATCAATAGTTTCACAGATTTTTATTATTCAAAACGCCTACCCAAATTTTTGAACTGTATTACATTTATTTGATCACAGAATGTCTGTGAAATAAATAAAACGAAAATTATTATTCGAAAATTCTTGTAGACATTTTGAATAAAAGAACATGCTGAATGGCAGCGCAACTGGTCAACGATGTATTTATATGAAGGAAACATATATACTTGCCTTTCAGGGTAAAATTTTTCAGGATTTGGAAAGAATTCTGGATCATGATGCATTGCATGAATGTTAAAACCAACAATAGTTCCTTTTTCAATTGTTATACCAGTATTTCCTAACTTGTAATCTTCACATGCTGTTCTTTCAGACCTAAATTTTATTTGAAAGGAAAATAAATTTTCAGATAAACTTGTTTGCCATTTAGTCCTTTGAAAAAAATTAAAGGCTAACTATTAGCTTTCCAAAATAGTTGAAATGCGTTTATGAATATGGTTTGTCTGTCTCCTTTCTTTAACTATTGTAAATATACTCAAATTACCATAAGGTTTTATATTTTATTGAGGTTTACTGTAGAATGTTCGGTATTGAAAATGAAGTGTGTCATATTTATAGTTCTTTTACAGGGACATACAAAAAAATTCACAGACAGTTGGCGCGCTTTTCTGCATCGTATTATTTGTAGAATCTATACCGCTCGTGGGCTGCAATAGTGGCACTACTCAAAAAATACGAATTTTGAGTTAATGCGCTCTCCAGCATTGCAGTTTGGTATTTTTCCCAGCAGCATATCTTGTAGTTGAGTATTTCACCAAAATATGGCAGAAGTGCCGTTGTTGCCTTCCTTGCTTTGTTATTACAAGGCGAAACTTCAAACCCATTAATCTCAAAACCTGATTGTTTGAGTTGTGCTACTATTGCAGCCCACGAGCGATATGTAAATTTCTGCACTATCATTGTATGGGTCAGAAAAAAATATCGGTGGTAATTTTTAAAATAGAGCGACTTCAGGATGTGACTTTTAGACAAATATTCCAAATTTTAGCATTCAAACTCTGCATTCAATACGTTCATTAAAGGTGTAGAAACTTTAAAATGGCTCAATGCATTCTCACAAATATAGCGAATAGCAATGAATTTGTGAGATTCTACGCTATCACTGGCAGGGCCATTGCTAATCCTTTTTATTGGTGAGGGAGAAGACCTTAAATTGCCAAGTCACATTTTCATATTTACCAACTCGTTTTATAATTTTGCCAAGTTACCACATTTAGAAAATGTAATACAGTTCTTATTTGCAAAAAGTTTAATAATATTCCCAATTAGAGTTGTAACTTTAGCAAATTCTATTAAAAATAGGAAATATATTACAGTTTTCATTAAAATTTTAATTAAATTTGCCCAGTGTAACAACATTTTCAAATGTTTGGGAGGGAGGCTCCCCCCTGTCCCCCCCCCTTAGCGAGGCCCCTGATCACTGGCTATATATTGTTCGGCGAGGTAAATCGCGCGCTCGCTCACATTTTTGCTCATATCTTTCTTAATTGAGCTACCTATAACTTCAAATATGTTTGTATGTAATTCTACACAATAAAGGGGTTTAATTTCTGTCAAAATAGAAAAATGTATTTTTTGAAAGCATAAACGTATGTGTAACATTTTCCGGTACATATAAATTCTGTTCGTAAAATGAGAAATTTTTGACTGGCACTGGAATTTACAGACGACTTTTTTAGAAATTAAATACTCCTTTAATTTAAGCTTTTATTGTAAAAGCAAAAAATTATTAAATTATTATTGGAGTCATTTACAAGTTTGGAATTAAAATTAGGAGTGTTTGGAGTGGGGTCACTATACTGGAAAGGGTTTTAAGCAGATTAAATTGAACTACACCATGAATATTCTTCCATATATATTGAAGAAACTTATTTCTGAGGATATAATGTTTTCGAATTTTTCTCCGTGATTTTTATAGGAGATCCATTAATTTTTTTAAAACATCGTGATCACAGAGAACCTAGTTGTCTTACTTTTTATTTCATGATATTACAATCTCTTTCTCTCTATTTCACACACACACACAAATAAATAACAAAAACGATGGATTGAAGATATTTTGTTGATTATATTTCGTTAAAACATGAAATTTTCTGTTTTATTTTGTCCCCTTTCCTCCCCCCCCCCAAAAAAAATAAGTAGAAAAATCATTAATCTAACGTAAAAATTACCTAAAATCTAAAGCTTCATTTTCGTCAAATCATAGACGACGGTTCCAGCGAATGTGTTGCTTATTACTTTATTGTATTATATAAACATAAATTTATGTATGGCCCTTTTTCCGTAATACACGGAAAATTCGCTATCATAAGCTCAAAATTTTCTGAAATTCTTTTGTAAAAAAACGGGAATTTCTTCAAGTGGCTGAAAAATATCTTCCAATCACAGGAATTTTCCGGCAACTTGCTACTTCTACTTTTCACTATTTTAACAAAAAAATTTTAAGAGTGCATATAGTCAAAAAATGGGATCTTTTATGATAGTTTAAGGAAAGTACGAGAGATTTCTTGCAGTGGCCAAATTGTCGAAGAGATGCTTTGAGCAAGGCCTTCTGAATTTAAAATGCCAGAAATCCAATTTCTACAGGGAAAAACCGGAAAACCTTACACAATAACACCTCACACTGGTTTCAAGCTCACAAAAACCAAAATGATTTTGTCATGTTATTTTAATACCAATTTAAAACATGAGGGTAAGTGTGATCGCAGATCGCACAGAGGGTTGCATTTAATATTTATTTCAAAACAATTTATCCTTTAATAAATAAATCCAAATTGTTAATTTATTATTATTAAATTTTTACATACATGATAGCAGCAATAAATTTAATTTAAAAATAATTATAAAAGAAGGTTATTTTGCGCAAACTGAAAATGTTCAAATCTTAAATATTTAAATAAAATTTTAAATTATTTGAAAATCCGAAAAAAATAGCGGAGTTATAAATAAAATTTTATTCTAAAAACGAAAAATATTGTTTAAATCAAATTTAAAATGCTGAATCAGTAATAAATCTCAATAGTTTTTAAATTAAAAAAAAAAATAAATTCCAAAAAATATTATGAATATCAGTGATAAAAAATATAATACAAGTCCTTAAATTGACCAAAAAATAAATAAATAAATAAATAAAATAAATTACGAAATTGCTTTTAATTAAATCTATTTTATGAAAATTTTCAAGTTCCAGGTGTGAAGTTTGAACTAAGAGTCTTTTGTTTACTAGCGCGGCGCTTTACCTCAATGCTATGATGTCTGCAGGCTATTTTAAAAGAGATTTTAATAGAGAACCTAAAATTAAGGTTCTCTTTTAAAATTTAAATCGCAAAAATGAATGGACGACATTGAAAAAAATTATTATATTAAAATAATAGACTTTTCCAAAATTTAATGATTTGTCATGTGACACAAGATATTCAGCTGTAAGTACACAAAATTTGAAGTCTCTGACTTTTACATTTTTTGTGTACGGACTCTTTGATAGACAGAGGACAGACGGATAGGGTTTCGTCAGATGAATGAAACCCTAGAAATGACGATTAAAATTGTAATTTTAAATCTGAAATGATCCCTGCAATTTGCATTTTTAAATATGTAAATGACTTCTTTTGCTAACAAAGTTATAATATTCTGAAAAATACCAAATTTTATGACTAATGGCTACTTTAATTTCATTTTATTATGCAGAATTTGTGAATAATGACTATGTGTCCATTTGTTTTCATAAATAAAATTTCTTACCGAATAAGTGCTGGATACATCCTTAGTGTTTCGGATATAACACAGTCTAAATACTTCATATCTCGAATAGCATCGTAATTAAGTTCCTTCTAAAATATAAATGATACCTTGTGATACATCTCTGAATATTATCATTGTATGAATACACATTATATAAATCACATGGTAAATATATCAGAAAACTAGGCAATTGATACCAGAAGAATTACGTGATTATGTATCGAAAAGAACGGAAAATCCTATGATACCAAAATGGTAACATTACTTAACCAATCTGGGCGGGGAATAAAATTGCCAAGTGCAGTGTGTCAAATTGCGGATCAGGAATATATTCGAAATGGGACGACCTATTCTACTGGTATAGATTATACTGCATGTAATTTCAATTGACTTCTCAAGGTCTGTTTCTTTGTCTTTAACACTGCATTTGGCTGACTGACACATGATGTCTATGACAATGAAGGGGTGGTGTAGAGAACAGATGTTCTTGAGAATCCAATGGAAAACACACACACTATACTTAGTTATCACATGTTTTCTTTCACTAAAATTAACATGAATTAAACAACTTCTATAGCTATTCTTGGTACTATTTGAAATTAGTAGTAAGATATACCTTGCCGTTCTTTGCAATAATTAGCAATATTTGTATATCAATTAATACAGGTTGTATCTGAAAGAATGGCCCTATTAAAATGTCAATTTCGTTATATACAGTAATTGGAAGTAATGCTTTAAATACAATACTGAAGAAAGCTCAAAGTTTTGATTTCGTTTTTCATAACAAGTGACTCCTTTCAGTCATACATAAAACATAAATGAAATCAACCAACTAATAAATATATAAGTCAAATTAATGACAGATAGTGTGATGCATGTTTGTAGAGACACTGCTCTCAGTGCTTTCTGTATTCTATATTCGGCTCGTTCGTTTTTGTATGCAAAGAAGGCGAACACGAGATGTAAGAGCACATGATGTATGAGCAGATGTAAGAGCACATTACATCTACATTTTTGTATAAATTCTTGCATTGTGTGAACAATTTCGATTTTTTCCATTTAATTATTAGAAGTAGGGCCCTCTACTCTCGAGATTTTGAACAACTATATTGTTGGTGTCATACAAAATCAGGTATCCCGCTGAATATTTATTTATAAACCGCATATTTTAAATATATTTAAAGAGTATACAATCTATTAACTACAATGCAATAAAAAACTGAATCTCTTTATTTGAATCTTTAATTTTTTTTTTCAAAAAGTATGCATCCCTATTTTACATAATTTTTTAAGCATCCAAGTGCGCATTAAAATCCAAAGTTAGAAATAGTTTTTGATGCAAACATTTTAAGCTTTTCGTGTACCGGGTGTTTCAAAATTTCATTACGAAAGAAAAATGCGATAAAGAAAAATCTATGGTGGAGAAGCATGCGGTTTATAGATAAATATTCAGCGGGATACCTGATTTTGTATGACACCAACAATATAGTTGTTCAAAGTTTCAAGAGTAGAGGGCGCTACTGCTAATAATTAAATGGAAAAATTCAAAATTGTTCACACAATGCAAGAATTTATACAAAAAATGTAGATGTAATGTGCTCTTAGCCCCACCAGTGACTGAAAGATTCTGCTCTCGAAGCTGGTAGACGGGAAATACTGGGTTCGAACCCAATTGCCTCCGTCGGCCTAATTGTTTGGAATTTTCCATGGTTTTCTTATAACCTTGGGTTATCTTGCGTAAATACGGGTTAGGATCCCTTAGAAAAACTCCCACAGAGGGCATTTCCCCTTGGGCCTGCATCCCTCGTGTAGATAATCGGCCGTCATAAGTAACACACGCAGTATTATTTTTGTTTTTGTATCCAAAATTTGCGTTGTATAAACAATATGGAATTATTTCATGCAATTATCTGTTGTAGCATCCTCTGTCGTCGATATTTTGAAGTAATTTTCATGTTGGTGTCATACGAAATCCCGTACTAAGGTAAATATTTATTCTCAAACCTCATGTCTCTACAACGCATAGATAATTTTTTTTGTGTGTGTGCCTTGTTTTACTTTCACACCGAACTTTTGAAACACCTGTTATATATATATATATATATATATATATACATTGCTCAAAACAATTAAAGGATATTTGAAGTTTTATATAAAATAAAGATATAAACGAAATTTTTTTTGCCGAAAATAGAAGAAGAGAATCACAAATGCAAATTTTTCTGGTTTTCAAACTGTGGAGTATGCAAATTTTGAGTTCGACGTCAAAAGCGTCGCTTCAGCGGCAGCGAATGAAATTTGACTTTCAACTGGATAAAAGAGAATGAAGACAAGGATGATCGGCATTCAGTGATTGCTTTGTTTCGATGAGTACGATGTCTCAGCGAAGTCATTTGACACAAAGTGTCATTCCCAGGATCTGGAACCGTTTTTTGGAGAGTGGATGTGCAGGCCGAAGACCAGGGCAAGGTCGTAGACGGGCAACAACTCCCAATGAAGATCGGTATTTAGCGTTAACAGCTCGGAGACACCGAAACATGAACGCCACTCTTCTCCAACAACACCTTCGCTCGGCTACAGGCACCACGATTTCAACTCAGACTGTCCGAAACCGGCTCCATGCTGTAGGTCTGTATGCTCGCCAACCGATGGTATGTGTTAGATTAACATCAAGGCATCGTCGCGACCGCAGGGAGTGGGCAACCGAGCATGTCAACTGGAGGAGAAATGAATGGAGCAATATTCTGTTTTCTGACGAATCCCGTTTTTCTGTGCATCCGGATAATAGGCGTATTTTCATCTGGAGGGACTGTGGCAGTAGGAATAATCCTGCGTTCGTGCACGAAAGTGTCAGATTTGGCGGTGAAGGAGTGTTGGTGTATGGTGGCATCTCCATTGACGGGCGCACTGACCTCTACATCATTCGAGATGGAGCTCTGACTGGTCGCCGATATAGGGATGAGATCCTCAGACCTATTGTAGTCCCTTACGCTGCAACAATCGGAGATAACTTCATTTTAATGGACGATAACTGCAGGCCACATCGTGCAAACCTGGTGGAGGATTTCCTTTTCGAGGAAGGAATCGTTCGAATGGAATGGCCAGCGTGTTCTCCAGACATGAATCCAATCGAACACGTTTGGGACGCTCTAGGAAGACGAGTTTCTGGCCGCCAACAACCCCCACGAACTCTCCAAGAACTGGAAAGAGCTCTTCTGGAAGAGTTGGGCAGAATACCCCAACTCGTCATTAATAGCCTCATTGAGTACATGCCTCAAAGGTGTTCAACGTTGCTGGCCGCCCGTGGAAACCATACCCCCTACTGAAAATGATTTTCTTTGAAGAAAACACATTTTCTTATTTTTTTTTCTCATATGCACAAATTATGTTTTTTTCCTTTTGTACACAAATGCGCAATAAAATGCATTTTTTTCTGCCAAACCCGTAATTTATTCTCATACTAGCTGACCCGCCCGGCGTTGCCCGGGTCCGTGTTAACAATATTAAACGAACTTGAAATTTGTATGATTTTATCATTAACTCGAAACATGCAGAAATGCGTTGTCTGAAATACGTGGCCACTGACTATGTGAAAAATCGGTTTAAAAAACAGCTAATGTTAAGCTCTAAAAATACTCAAAATGAGCGATGAGAAATGTGGGAGGGAATATGTATCCAACGACTGCGTGATTTTCGTGTTAAAGTGTTGATATTTATCAAAAAACACTGTTAAGTCACGTAACTAATTATTTTTTTTCACATCCAAGTGAAATATTTTGAATTTCAAACTAATTATATCACTCTTAAACCCGACTATACCATGAATGAAATCGATACTCGCTCATAGCTAAAGTGTTGGTATGTAGTATTATAATTTCAGAGCCATTTAACAAAAGTAAGTGTTATTTTTAATCAAATCATGCACAATGTCCACTCTATGGATAAATTCCTAACGGTAAACTTTTTTACCGTAACCATAACCTGCCTGTAAACTAACTTTGACTTAACAGTACCTTACCGTAAATTAAATATAACATAAATGTAACCTAGCCTTCACTTTATTGTAACATATCCTTATTCTAACCATAAAACAAATGCGATTTAACTTTAACCTAACTTTAACTTAACCGTGACCTAACTGTAACCTAACAGGATATTAAATATAATCAAAGACTTACCGTAATGTAATTGCAACCTAAATGTTACCAAACCATATATTGGTTTCATGCCCATGGAAATTATTTTGTCTTGTTCGGACCTGGTTATGATTCATTAGAACATTTTTGTCAGGTTCAGATTTTAGGTATTTTTTGATATTGAGTTATAATGTTCGGGTCGTATTCATGTCCATGGAAATTATTTTGCCTTGCTCGGATACAATTATGGTTCTTTGGAATATTTTTGTCGGGAACAGATTTGTTTCAATTCAGATTTCGGCTTTTTCTTCAAATGGAATTTTTGGGTTCGGGTTTTCTTGCGTGTTCACGGAAATTATGCTGCCTTGTTCGAATAAGAACATGCTTCACTGGAATATTTTTTCGGTTTCAGATGTGGTTTGGGTTAAATTTTAATTTGGGTTAAATTTTGGGTTAAAAATCGAATTTTTTAGGTTCGAATTGGGTTTATGGCCATAGAAATTATTTCGTCTTGCTTGGATTGGGTTATAGTTCTTTGGAATATTTTTGTCAGGTCCTGATTTGGTTCAATTCAGATTTCGAGTTTTTTCTTCAAATATAACTGTTAAGTTCGGGTCTTCTTGCATGTTCACGGAAATAATTCTGTCTTGTTCGAATAAGGACATGCTTCACTGGAATATTTCTGCCAAGTTTAGATTTCATTCAGTTCGCGATTTTTTCAAAGAAATTTTTTGGGTTCGGATTGTGTTCATGTGCATGGAAATATTTTGTGTTGTTTGGATCCGGTTGCGTTTGTTTGAAATAGTTTTGTCAGATTCAGATTTGGTTCGATTCAAATTTCAGGTATTTTTTTGAATGGGAGTTTTAGGTTCGTATCGAGTTTATGTCCACGGAAATTATTTTGTCTTACTCGAATCCGGTTATGGCTCTTTCGAATACTTTGGTCAGATTTAGATGTGGTTTGGGTCAAAGTTCAGGATTTTTCAAACGAAGTTTTTTAGGTTTGAGTCGGGTTTATGAACATGGAAAGTATTTTGTCTTGCTGGGATCGGGTTATAGTTCTCTGGTATATTTTTATCGGTTTCAGATTTCGTTCGAGTCATATTTCGGGTTTTTTAAAAGAAAATATTTAGATTCGGGTCAGATTTCATGCCCACGAAAATTATTTTTCCTTGTTTGAATCGGGTTATGCTTCACTTGAACATTTTTGCGGGATTCAGATTTGTTTCGGGTCATTTATCAAATCCATAGTTTTTCCCAAATAGAATTTTTAGGTCAGGGTCGGGTTTATACTCACGGAAATTTTGTGTATCACAGATTGGAATGTGGTCTTTTTTTTTTTTTTTTTTTTTTTTTTTTTTTTTTTTCTGGTTGGAATCGGGTTATGTTTAAATTAGTCTAAACATTAAGGTTATAATCAGTTTTGCTACTATTCTTTTTATGGCTATTTCTGATAGATAATTTACTTAGCTATTTGATAATTTATTATGGTGAATGAATCGTTTGCGGATACAAACAATTGTACGCCAAACAGCTATTTTTTTTTGTTTTAAAAACAAATTAAAGCCATATTACAATTTTAAATTGAATAGAACACATTTAAATTTAATCAATGATTAAAAAAATAAACTCATAGAAAAATCTTGTGTAATGTTTTTTACTGCAACACAGCTAATAACTCATACATTCTAATGTTCGAAATGCCAAAAATCTGCGTACAATCATACAGTAAAAATAAATTAATAGAGTGGCAGTATAATGTCTTGGGGTGACGCAAAAAATGTAACTCTAAAATCCGCGACATTAAGTCCAAATAAGCACCAACAAAACCATGTGCTTTGAAACTCCGATCAATTCAAACTGGTTTAAACCAGTATTTCTTTGTTTTTGTTTTTTACCTTTTAAACTGTTATTGAATAGATGACTAAAATTTCGTTTAAAAAATAACGTTTTGTGCCATTATTGCCTGTAATACACGATCAGAATGCATGAAAGATACAATTAGATCAATCATAGGCAAGAATTATTTGATTATTTTTATCATATGACTTTGAAATATCAATATAGAAGCATCATTTAAGACTTTCCTTGAAAAATCAACATTCTTTCGTTAATGTCTTAAAATCGTCTGCACTCTGAAATCTAGATTTTAGATTAATATTATTATTTAAGTGTTCATGCATGATTTTAAAAGAATCTTTTCATTACTGTATTTTATATATTGACATGGAATTATTAATATGTTGTTAAATCATAAACATTTTTCATCTACATTATAAAGTATTAAAAATTTCTGAAAAATAAAAAAAAGAAAAAGAAAAAATTTTAGTAATACAATTTTTTACTTCAAATCATATGTTTTCAATATTTTATTTTATTTTGTTTTGACATTTAATTATTTTTAATTTTCCAATTTCAATTATTTTAAAAGCAAACATTTATTTTAATAAATAATATAATAGAAAAAAACATTTAAAAAAATTACGATTTCTTCGTAAAATATGCTTCAGCTGTAATTAATTTCTTCCAATCCGTCTTATTAATACAAAATTCCTTCCTCGTGCTTTATTTTGAGACATTAAAATTTCAGCGATAAATGGTTTCCTCTTGCAAACCTTTCTTTTTTTCGGTTTACTTCGCCACCACCTATCTTTTTCCTCCATTGAGGAAAGCAGCTGTGATAAAAAAAAAAAAAAAAAAAAAAAAAAAAAAAAAAAAAAAAAAAAAAAAAACCTCATTTAAACTGACAGTTTGCCAGTCTATGAATTTTAAAGGTCAATCTCAGTTTTTAAAATTATTCCTGCGAAAATTTTATGCAACCTACCAAACATAAGAGAATGAAAAGGAAAAAAGCTAAAAAAAAGCGATTTTTTATGAGAGTGAGGTTTGGAATTTAATTAATTACTCAGTTAATAAATAGAATTTTGAAATTCTGAGCGTCAGGTGCATCAGGAGAGATATTGGGCTACTCCAGGGGTGCAAAAATCTAGGCGCCAGCTAGCAGTCTCTCACCACTAAAATTTAAAAGTTTTCTTCGCTTAAAATTTAATAGCATTCTTACAAGAGTTTTATACGAAATATAATACGAAAATTAACGATATAGTTTTAGTGGTGGGAGTCTGCCTGCTGGCGCCTAGATTTTTGCACCCCTGGGCTACTCTCAGAAAAATTTTGACTTTCGTACGTACCGTAGTTTTCGCTAACTATCGCATACACACACGCACACACACAGAGCGATTTGTTATTTTATTAATATAATAACCTACTATGTCTGTCGACCATGTATCAATCAGGTAAAAAGTTTCCCACATACAAAATCCACCTAAAACTGCAATATCCTTTAATTGTTTTGAGCAGTGTATATACACAGTGTGTTTCATAAAAAATGGGCAAAACTTTAAGAGATGATAGTACACTTCCAAACAAACAAGTTTGATCAAAGAATACAAAGGTGCTGGCGCATTTAGAAACTTGATCCAAGCAACCGTTAAAGCTCCAGTTCTGTTGCAGGTTATCGGGAGAAGAACGACACTATAATAGCATGCAAATGTGATATGTGGAAGAAGAAAGCGTATGCAAAATTATGTTTTAGTTGATACATAAATACAGGGTTAATGAAATTAAACTTCTATTACTCAAAGGGCCCTGAAGGACGTTCTACTAGTTCAAAGAGAAAAATATTTGGACAACACACATTTCAGAAAATGCTCTCAAAATTTCCGAAATAAAGATTTTTAGTTTAAAAAATCGCTACCAGGTTGCGCATCGGGGCAGTACACTTCAACAACATATACAAATGTTGAAAATAGAGGCTCGCATATTGAAGACATTCATTTGCATACTTAATAATGCCATTTACAGAGGGGTTTTTGTTGTAAAAAATTGTAAATGCAATATTTTAATTGTGTTATTGTCCTTAATGTGTTCCTTTTGTGTAGGACCACTAGTCCTTCAAGTGCTTCGGGTTCTCAGTTTGTCTTCTCTTCACACTACAACCTGTAACGCCATCTAGTAGTGATTTTTTTAACTATTATTTTTATTTTGGAACTCTCGAGCGCATCCTCCGAACGGTCTATTGTCCAAATATCTTTTTCTTCGGACGAATAGAACGGCCTCCAGGGCCCTGTGAGTAGAGTAAGTTTAATTTGGCTAACCCTGTATATATATATATATATATGTATATATAAGATGTCTTAAAATATGTTCGAAATCTTGTAAATTCTATGCCATAACTTTTCGTTTAAATTATTAAAACAGACGCAGTTGATATGTATTATGTATTTATATAATTTAGAAAAATCTGTTCTGTTCCATTTTGCCCCCAAGAATAACCAGTGAATATTCAGTGCATGATATTGTAATATTAAAAATTGTTTTACACAGTTTAATATTGGATATTTAGTTTGATTAAAATCAATGTAATATGATTTATGTGAATATAATTTTATTTATTCTTTTTGAATAAAATGATCGTTCTCATCATTTCCGTGTCATTAGTTGTCTTTTCTTTTGTGCTTATTTAACCCCCGAGAACTCACGCATGAGATTCTCTTTTTCCACCGTACCCTTTTTAAGACTATTTTAAAGACTATTTTTTATTTTAATAAAATTTCAAAATGTAATTTCGATTACTTTACCTCTTTTTTGAATAAAAATACTAAGCCAAACAAAAAAATTGACATTAAGTGACTGTAAAGTAAAAGAAAAGAATTGGGCACCGTGAGAGAAATTCTCATAGCGAGTTCTGCCGGGTTAAAGTTTACATGGATTTTTTACTCAACCTGTAAATCGGAATCCCAACAATAAAAAATGACTCAATTTTGTTTCATTGTAAAAATGACAGTGATTTAAATTAAATGATATATATTTTTAAAAATAAGAAAAATTTTGGTATATTTCTAAGTGTTTTAAAAGAATGTAATTCAATCCTTACACGTTTTTCGAAAACTTCGTCTATTTCTGCATTCAACTTTTGCTGGCATTCTGGATGTAACGCAAGACAATAAGCCATAAAAGAAAGTGTAGATGCGGTTGTTCCATAGCCAACCAAGAGAAATAGGATGCATTGCGCTATGAGTTCATCCTCGGACATCTCTGAAACAAAATAAAAATGTACTGAAGCACTTGTATAATATAGAGTTGCTATATATTCATTCACTTTCAAAAACCAATTTAATCAAAAGTATTATAATTTCAAATATTTGACCCATCAGTTGCTGAGAGGTTGTGTTCTCGAAGATTTTCTGTTGCTCAAAAATTGGCGTGATCTGGCAGTCACTGATAGAAATTCTGGAAATTTTTACCGAAAAATAATAGAATTTTTTAACCTTCCTACCCTGAATGGGTCTAATCGACCCATAACTATAATTTGTTTTATACGATTCGAACCAGAACTCTTTTCATAAAGATCGTTAAATAAATGATTCAGAGAAATAAGTCAATTAAATATAGTAACATGTTTTAAATAACAATTCTGGTGTGAAATGTTTTTATCAAGATTGAGTAAAATTTGTACAGGGTAGGAAGGTTAAAATGTAAATTTAACAAATAAATGTAATTAAATAAAAAAGTTCTTGATATGAAAAAATTTGGAGCTAAGAATCAATATTACACCTATAGATTTTCTATTGCTCAAAAATAGGCGTAATATGGCAGTTACTGATAGAGAATCTGTAAATTTTCACCGAAGCGTAACAGAATTAAAACAAAGTAAATTTAATAAATTAATGTAATTAAATTAAAAAAATTCTTAAGGAAAATATTTGGAGTTAAGAAGCGATGTTACGCCGATATATTTTCTGTTGCTCAAAAACTGGCGTGATCTGGCAGTCACTGAAAGAAAATCCAATTTTTTATCGAAAAGTAACAGAACTATTTTAATGTAAATTTAACAGCTTAATGTAATTAAATTAAAAAAAAATTCTTGGTGAAAATATTTTCAGCTAAGAAGCGATGTCACACCAACAGATCTTTTGTTGCTCAAAAATTGGCGGGATCTGGCAGCCAACTGATAGAAAATCAGCAAATTTTCACCAATAAGTAACCGACAAAAACTAAAGTAATTTTTACAAATTAATGTAATAAAAAAAATTCTTGAGATATGTTTTATTTTTGAAAAAGCATCTTTCAATGTTTAACTTAGTTCAGTTAAAAATTTTCCTTTCGTGTTTTTTAAAATGCTTCTATTTCCTTAAAGTTATTTTTATGAAGTGATTATTTTTCAAGTCCCTCTCATCCATAATAATTAAACCGTATAATCGTGTTAAACATTATTTTTACCCTTTAAACGCCTATGTTCCCAAGTGGGAACATTGAATTATTTGTAACACAAAACATATATTTTCCACATAATAACAATGTCCTTATTTTTCCTATAAAATATAAGGTTGATTTAAACTTTTGAAAAAAATATTTATGTTTAAGCATTTATCAGAGGTATAAGGAAAATGTAAATTCATTAATTTGCATAAAAAATACGTTATTTGCTTTTATCGTTTTCTCTATATTACTTACATTTGACCGCTAGGAATCTAACTGTTTTTGGAATTCGACAAAATACTCAAGAACAATATACAGTAACATATAGCGGAAAATAATTTGTTATATTTGCATTGGTTGTCAATCAATAATCATGTTTCAAAATGCGAACACTGAAATGAAAACAGCCAAAAAAACTGCAGAAATAGTTTTTTTTATCAGTCATTTTCTAAATTTGTATGCATAAATTAAAACATTTGAAGCTGTAATATAGGAAAAACAAAATTACATTGCGATATTAATTCGGCGTGTAAACGGTTAAATATTCTTTTACTGATATTATTTTAATCGATGAAAATGAAACAAGCCTTTATTGATGGTGTGCGATATTAAATAGCGATTTTTTCCTATCTGTGTTTCCGTTATTTCTGACAGCAATTATTTTTTTTATGTAACCATAATTTGACATACTTTTATATTTTATCCGCTGTGACATTTCGCTGTTTGTGACACTTCCAAACTGATCAGTTTCATCTTCTTGGTCATCAACATTAACTGTTTCTTTTGATTTATCTTTTTCAAATTCTTCTGTGGCATCAAGGAGCAACTGCAGCATATCGTCATATTTCTAAACGAATTCAAAATAGTATGAAATTTTAGGAAATTGAGTGAAATTTTTATGAAAATATCCTTTGCAATTTTTCAAATTACATACAACAAATATTACTTAAAGTGAGACAATATATTTCATTTATTTGATATCTCTTAGGCAAACAGCTACTGATTAAAATTTAATTATTTATGTAAGCATATCTTGGCAAAACAACTCTGCAACTTAATTTTTTAACTAATCATAATATCATTATTTTTCAGGTTTTAAATTAACTATTTAATGTCAAAATAGGTTCAACTTAAAATGTCATTCATATATCTTGCTATTGAACTTTTTATATAAATTTTAAATGATTATGATGGCCATATCTTCAATTAAAAAATCAATAAACAGAATTGCTTTAATAATCTTCAATTATTCTGTTCCTCGTGATAGGCTAATAATGTTATTTCATACTTATGCAGATATACAGGGTGAGTCATAAATATCGAAAATATAGGCTATCTCCTTAAATATTGCCCCTAGACCCATACTTCCAATTGCAAAATTTCATCAAAAAAGGTAAATTTTTTGATAAGATATTTTGCAACTCCATTGGGGGTCTCTTTTAAAAAATACGAATATTAAATTTTCATACGGCCCCCAGAGGATAAAACTTCCATTTAGAAAATTTTTCCTTATCCATTCCTGAATTGAACAAAAAAAAGTACATCTTGATATCTTCAAAACTCAGATAGTTATGACAATTTTAAAAAATCGTAAGGTTTCAAGGGATCAGACACAAATTGAAATGCGTGTAATTGAAGAAACAATGTTGCTGTAAGTTGTCCAGGAAACATTATTTATTCTTCATTTATTTTATTTATTTATGTATAGAGCTAGAATTTGGAATGTTTTGTGATAGTTAACCACATAATTTGTAACATTATCACATCATAAGCTTTCTTAATAATTTTTTTAAAAAAAATTTAGAGTAAATTAAAATTGTCATAACTCAAACTATTATTTGTCGCGTTGAATTTTTTTTTCTTTTGATTAAATAAAAATGTCTGATTTTCAATTTTGATTCAGCATTTTAAATAATATTTTTTTTAAATAAAAGTATTTAAAGTAGCAATTAAAAAAAAATGCAATTTTTTGTAAACAAATCATATTTTTAAAAGTCAATTTTCTGAGGTGAAAACATCTTTCGGCACGTTGGTCTTTTTTTTTTTTTTTTTTTTTTTGAGGTGTTAAAAAACTATTGAATTCGCGGGGCTGTCACCGTAATCGGCATATCTTGTTACCGTAATAATTTTAAAACCAACGGTTTAAAAATGAGAAATACTGAAATATAAACATCTGATGCAGAAAAGTGCATTTAGTTTTAAACAAAGATGGGCTCCTAACGTTTAAATGCTTTTTAAATGTTTCTAAGTGATTCGTCTTGCATAGTTTCGATTTCAGATTTTGTTTAAGCTTTGCCATTCTCGCCTTCTTTAATTACTATTTAAATGCTTCAGTTTCTTTAAATCTCATTTTTTTATCACGCCGATTTCAATTTTTTCATTGTTTTATCCCTGTCAACTTCACATTTTTCTTGTTAAAATTGCTATTACACGATGCGTAAAAGGTGCCTCTAATTACGGGCCTCCAAACTGGTAGACTGTAGGTCCTGGGTTCGAACCCAGTCGCGACCGTCGGCCTAACCGTTTGAAGTTTTCCGTGGTTTTCTTCGAACCCTGGATTTCTTTTGGTAAATATGCGTTAGGTTCCCTTAAAAAGACCCTCACGGAGGGTACCCTTCCCCTCATGGGCTATATCCCTATTGTAGATAAATGGCCGGCATTTAAAAAATCACAAGGTGTTAACCGCTCTCAAAGGCCGCTGCTTTTTTTTTTTTTTTTTTCATTTTTTAGAGTTTAACATACAGTTTTCAGTTCAACCACAAATACATTCTAAATTTTGTTTAACGTGCGAATCAATTATCCACTTTAAAACAAGAACACGTGTTTAATGAATCTTTGGCATATTTAATTTAAACGTTCTAAGTTGAAATTATTCAATTGAATTTCTTAAAAAATGTTTGGTTCGAACGCATTAAACCTTGATCAATTAAATACAGTTATAACGAAATATTAGTGGGAGCTTAGCATAAAAAAATAAGCAACAGAAACGTTATACTCTTAAACTTTAACATTCGAATAAATATTTTTGTTTTTTTAAATGCCTTTTGGAATAAATAAACTATTCGGTTGTAGCAATCGGAGAACTCTAAAGATACGAAATTCCGTGCATTAGTACTTGATATCACTGAAATCGTGTAAATTATAAAAATTCATTATAACAGCACCACCCGAAAGATGATTGATACAAAAACTTAAACAAAACCAATTCATATCAAAAAGTAACAATCTGACTTTTCATGAAAATTCCTGCATTAGTTCTTAAGGTAGAGCTATTGCAGAAATCGTAACAAATTCAGTATTGTAGCGCCACACGTGGAGCTATATACAACAAAATATAAACAAAATCAATTCATTTCAAGGACTAACTGAATCTGAAGATTGATGATAATCCTTGCATTAATTCTGGAGATACAGCTATCGCGGAAATTGCACAAAAGTCTGTACAGTAGGGTCACCTGTTAAGCGATTCACACCAAAAACTAATCAGCACCAATTTATATCAAGGACTAAGTAAATATAATTTTTTATTAAATTCTGTGGATTAGTTCTTGAGACAGCGCGCTTACAAAATTTATGTCATATACGGAGATACAGGAGCAGTGACTCACAGACAGACATTTTATAAAAAGATGTTTTTCAGTATCTCTGAACCATAAAACGTGTGAATCCGTCGAAAACCGGAATTCAAAATTTTCATGAATCCAATACTTTTCTCTTGTAAAGATAGAAAAAAGTAACAATAGGTTTAAAACCACATAAGTTTTGAAGCTGAATAATAAAAACTAGATTTTTGAAATTATTTCTGTGTAATTTATTAAAATATATTTCCATTAACATTAAAATATAAGGTACCCTGGGGTAATAACGCCACGTTAAGCTTCTACCAATTTTCACGGCTCAGTTTTAGATTGTATTTTTCAAACAAATATACGATTTGATACAGCAACTCATTGACTATCTATATAAAAAAATAATTTAACAGATATGTATTCATAAAATGTAATGGCGTGATTTCTTGACCAATGCTATTTGCCGTTATTACCCACCTATATGGGTAATAACGCCATGCAAACAAAACTATGAAGTTAGATGGAATAATTGCATGTAGATTGCCCAATTCTAAAAATACAAACTCTACAAACTTAGAAATTGACAAATTGCATTCTAAGCTATTGAAAATGTTCAATTTTTTGTGAAAGTGTAAGAAAAATAAAGGTGTGGTATGGGGGGGGGATGAGGCAAAAGAATATCAGACAGTGAGCTTCTTTTTGCTTAAAAAGAGCCGTTTAAATAGAATTATTAGAAACATTGCACAGTTTTAACTGTGTTTATTTGAATCAGTATTTAGGATGTAGCTCGGCCACTGTAGGGAATCAACCGGGGTATTAATGCCAAGGATTGGCGTTTTTACCCCGTTATAGTTATTGTGCTGTACATTTTAAATTACAAATTATCTCGAGAAGATATCCAAAATCTTCAACAATCTTTTGAAAGTCCATGAAATGTACTACAAATTTATGTAGTTAACAAAGCATTTCCGGATAAAAAAAATAGTCTTCACATCACAAAACGTATCTCACAAATTTTAGATCAAGCGTTAATTTTAGTTGCTTGTAAAAACAATAAGACCTAAAAACGAAACAAATTAACTTGAAGCTGTTTTTTGCGATTTATATGACTCAAAACCCTTCTGCGCAGAGCACATGGGTGTCATTTACCAGATTATTTCATAATTATGCATAATATTAGCACTTGGCGTTATTACCCCGCCTGGCGTTATTACACCAGACCACCTTACATTAACATTAAAATATATTCCATATGATTCAGTTAATAGAAGTGTCATTATCACTATTACTATTTTTACTAAACTTATTGCCTGCGGCAATATGTTTTAAAGACACGTTTGATGAGAGTTTAATCAATATCACATAATTTAATAATACTTTTAATAAATGTTTAATAAGACGGGCCAGTGGGTCGTGCCAATTACGAGTCTAACGCTAAGCTCGAGTTAATGCAACCATCTAGCATATTTCAAAGAAGTTTAAAGCAAAAACCTATACGCTTTTATTTTATACCTAAAACTTAAAGTATTGTCTTGGATCGACATTTAATAATGCGTGAATTAATGGTCGATCCCTAAATTGTATTTCAATTGAACTGATTTCGCTGCGCTCAGAGCTATGCTTAAGTGGTGTAAGTCACGAATTTTGGAAAATTTTGGATTTTAATATCTTTGAGGGATTTGTAGATATCGAGATGTATTTTTTTTTTGTTCGATTCAGGAATGGATAAGGAAAATTTTTCTAATTGGAAGTTTTATCCTCTGGGGGCCGTATAAAAATTTAATTTTCGTATTTATTAAAATAGACCCCCCATGGAGTTGCAACTTATCAAAAAATTTAGCTAATTTGATGAAACTTTGCAATTGGAAGTATGGGTCTAGGGGCAATATTTAAGGAGATAGCCTATTGTTTCGATATTTATGACTCACCCTGTATATGCAAGTTGTTTCATAATTCTTCATAAATACATGGACGGGAGATAGAGTGCATCAATACAAACCATATTCACATTGAAAATATCACGTTAAATGTTACGTGGAGGAGCTGAAAAGCATAAGGACAAAGGACAGAGCAAATACATGACAAAAAAAAGTGTGTAAAGATGCGATTATATTGAGATTTGAACATTCCCCAACATAAAATGGTAAATCATTCCCCCGGCCTTTTTTTTTTTTCTTCAAAAGTTCATTGATCATCGATAAAAGAAAAGTGAGCCTAAATAAAAGAAAGAGGAGTTGATAAACATGTTAGGAATCACCCCCGCTGGCCTTTGACCTTTAGACAAGCTTGTGAAGACTGACCGACCACATGTAAAAGAGCGTCTGACCGATTAATAGAAACGTAATCTGTGCGAACCCTAAAGCGTTTTTGTGCATCGCAAGTTGTGTATTTAACACAACAGGGCATTAACACATAACGCCAGGTAGATATGCACGAAATTGTATAGGGAGTAATAGTATTGTATTGTACTTTCGGAATCGATGCACCGGGTGTGGAGGATCAGTACACTGTTAAGGGGACAGTGGACGTTGAAATTTTTTTTTTAAATTTTAATCATAGCAATATGAAATTTTGTGCATATATACATTTCATCCAATGCATATAGAACACTGTGAAAAAAATTTCCAATCTTATTAAAAATTTTAAATTAAAAAAAATTAAATTTTTAAAGGAAATTTTAAAATGCTCCTCGTGTCTTAATTTTTGAGATATTTTCTTGCTTTTGCATTTTTATCATTTAAAACTCTATTATAAAGGAATTTGTGTAAGATTTTTGAAATCTCTTGAATAATTAATATTTTACTGATTTTTTTCTAAATTCCATATTGATTTTCATCAAAATTTTGCCTTTTAATAAGTAAAGAATCAAATTTGACTAACTTAATGAAGACGAATTTTAAAAAGCTTACACAATTTCTTTTTAAACAACATCAGTATACTTCCTTATCAATTTCATAAATATTGATAAAAAATTACGACGCAAGGAGCATTTAAAAAAAATTTAAAACGCTGAAAAATTAGTTTTGAGAAAAACATATTTAAAGCATATATAAATACACTTACTTTTATTGTTTACTTCTTAAAACCTTCATAAATGATATTTTAATAAGAAAAAACTGTTTTGGTACTATTATACCAAAGAAATAGACCTTTTTAGCGACGACTTTGCAATAGACGATATTGCTCAAATAAAGGTCCACTGTCCCCTTAAAAGAAAATCCTAAATTGAAGAATATATTTTTCCTGAATTTCTCAGAAAATGTCTCGTTTTATGAAAAGGACATTTTTCATTAAATATCGGAAAATTTTATCATATTTCTTGAAAATAACGAAATCAACGGAGATACTCCGTTATGTGCCGAAAATTTCACTTTAAATGTTTTAAAAACTGCTTGTTGTTGCACAGAAATAGAAAAAACTCAACGAAAGAATCCTGGCTCTTTTATAAGATTTGTATTGCGCTGCTGAATTGCAAATGTATTTATATTTGTCATCGAGATTAAAAATTATTATATTTCTTTCCAGCTTTATGACAA
The DNA here is from genome assembly GCA_964019185.1 of Maratus speculifer. Taxonomy (NCBI): domain Eukaryota; kingdom Metazoa; phylum Arthropoda; class Arachnida; order Araneae; family Salticidae; genus Maratus; species Maratus speculifer. The sequence goes on from OZ025293.1 coordinate 419,534,450, forward strand.
TTTTATGCTACCAACTTTATATAAATTCATAACGGAAAGTTACCGCTTCTTCAAATCAAGTTTTTTCTTCTCTTATTTCCCAAAAGGGAAAATCTGCTAACAGAACGGAAAAAGCCCGGCAACTGTGCTGGCAGTAGTTTTACCGTGAATTCAAGGATTTATTTTTATCAGTGTACAATAGCTTCTATAGTGCCATGATTTAACATGCATTAACTTATTTCTCTGAAGGAAATTCAAAGTCATTTTGTGCGAATCCGTATACGTTTTACCTACCTCTTGTTCCATTCTCCTATAAAGCGTTTTACAGATTCTTTTGTCTTGTGTTCTTGCTCTATCTTTGTTCCTTTTTAGGTGCGTTCGTAATTATGTAAATACGTAGCACTTATAATCGACGTTCAGTCCATCCGTCCGTCTGTCCGCATGTAACAGAGCGAAAACTACATAACCGAATCGTTTGAAATATGAAATATATAATTGTTACACAATTTTGTCGAGTCATTTCAAACTTTACGAAAATTGGGTGTATAGTTTAATTACAAGTACAATCAAAAGTATTTCGTTACATTACCACCGATGGGGAAAAAAAGTGCATTTTCATGATATTACACTCTTTCAAACATAATAAAATTGATATGCATCTATGAAGTATATTCTAAAATAAAGAGACTGTACAATCTGTGGTGGAAAGAATATTTGTTATTGATTTACAGGACCACACAAATGTATTACTTACATAATGATGTTTGGATCGCATTTTAATTATATTCAATTATTTCACAGTTTATGAAATTTATATACGTTGCTGAGCTTGTTCTACAAATTACTTCTTGCATAATAGAAAGCAGATAGCATTTACAGGGACACACTAAAGATTTGAGCTACTATACTGTATCCGAAATACTGTATACAACACTACTGGCTATTAAAATTGCTACACCATAAAGACGACATGCTACAGACGTGGAATTTAAACGATAGGAAGAAGATGCTGTGATATGCAAATGACTAGTTTTTCAGCGCATTCTGACACAGCAGGTGTTAGTAGCGACACCTACAATGTGTTTAAATGAGGAAATTGTTCAGCCAGTTTCTCACACAGAAATTGCATTTGAGCGTTGTTGCCTGGTGTAAGAAGGAGAAATGCGTACCAACATGTTTCTGACCGTGATAAAGGTCGAATTGTAGTATACCGGGATTACGGTTTATAATATCGCAGTATTGCTGCTCGGGTTGATCGAGATCCAATGACTTTTTCGCAGAATATGGAATCGATGCATTCAGAATGATAATACGGAACGCCGTACGGGATCTCAACGGCCCCCTATCATTAGCAGCCGAGAAGACAGACATGTTATCCGTATGGCCGTAATGGATCGTGCAACCACGTCACGAGCCCTGAGTCAAGAAATGGGGTCTTTGTGAGACAAAAAGTGTTTGCACGAATAGTTCGACAAGGTTTACAGCAGCACGGACTTTCAGGTCAGAGACCACATGGCTGCGACTTTTCTTGATGCTACGTCATAGACAGGAGCGCCTTCAATGGTGTGATCAACGACGAACCTGGGTGCATGAATGGCGAGGCGTCATTTTGCAGATGAATCCAGGTTCTATTTACAACATCATGATGTTCGCATCCGTGTTTGACGGCATCGTAGTGAACGCACATTGGCAGCGTGCATTCGTCGTCATCATACTGGCCCATCACCTGGCGTGATGGTAAAGGGTGTCGTTGGTTACACGTCTCGGCCATCTCTTGTTCGCATTGTCTTCACTTAGAGCAGTGCCCGTTACAGTTCTGATATTTTACGACGCGTAGCTCTACCCTTTATTCGAGGCCAGCGAAACCTTATGTTTCAGCAGGATAGTGCCCGACCGCATATTTTCGGAATTGTACGGCCCTTCCTTGATACGGGAAATGTTCAGCTGTTGCCCTGGCCAGCACGTTCCCCAGATCTCTCAACAATACAAAACGTCTGGTCAATAGTTGCCGAGCGACTGGTCATAACCATACATCAGTCACTACAATTGATAAACTGTGGCATCGTGTTGAAGCTGCATGGGCATCTGTACCTGTACATGCCATCCAATCTCTGTTTGACTCAATTCCCTGGCGTGTAAGTGCTGTTATTTCTGCCCGAAGTGGTTGTTCTGGGTACTGATTTCTCAGGATCTATGCACCCAAATTTCTTGAAAATTTAATCACTTGTTATTTCTATCATAAAATTATCTGCAACACTATTGAGAATTGCAGATAACAAAATGGTATATATTTGTCCAATAAATACCATTTTGTTATCTGCAATTCTCAATAGTGTTGCAGATAATTTTCCTCTTAGTTTTTTTTAAATCTTAAATTTTCATTTAATAAATTATGGAGTGATTTTGTTGGAGTAGGATTTCATCTGTGTTATAGTGGATTCATGAAAGACGTGAAAGAATCCAAGTAAAATAAAGGATAAGAAGATAATGAACTACAGGTGAAACATTGGATTCTGTCAACTTTTTTACTTTCATTTTCTTAAAGCTTACTTAAAAATAATGGTGGCTTATTTTCACCCCATATCCGTCTCATAATATCCCCGTGGGTCAAACATAAGTCTGAGGGTTTTTTATTTTTTTTACTTTAATGACACACAATATTTTTAATGAGCAGATAAAGAAAAGAAAAATACAAACTTATTTATTTTTTATTTGAGTTTAGAGTCGACAAATCGGAAGTGACTATACAAAGTTTAGAATTTTCTCTCCATAATAATCCTGTTGACCATATAAAATTTACTTTATTATATAGGTATAACTGTAAAAAAAATTACGAGTAAATGTGACACATTTTCATAAAATTTATAGTGAATAGTTTAGTGAAATTTTATAGTGAATTCAAATTTACAAATTATCTACAAAATTTCAATGATATTGTGTTCACATTACCTAGCATTTCACAAATTAAAATCAGAATTGGGGAAAAAGTTTTTTTGATGTAATTCATTATAGCAAATATGTTAAGAAAAACATCACATTCCACGTATATATGCCTTTCTTTATACCAAATTACTAATTACTTCAAAATTTTCATGACCTTTTTTTTATTATAAACAAGTCGGAAATTTCACATCAAGCGTAGCGTATGAGGCGCGTACGTACAAAATTTTAAAAATGCTATTCAGAGTTTGGTGCAATACTATACAGTACTTCGAATACAGTATAATAGCCGAAATCTTTTGTGTGTCCTTGTAAATATTATCTGGTTTTATTATACAAGAAGTGACTTCTAGTATAGCAAGTCAGCAACGTATACCTTTTTCATAAATTGTGAAAAAGTTTAATATAATTAAATGCCCCCAAACAATATGCTTCTCTCCTTTACCATTATGTGTTGGAATACTTTTGTGTGAATTTGTAAATTAATAACAAATATTCTTTGCACCACAGATTGTACAGAATGTATGTTTTAGCATATAGTTTATATATTCATATCAATTTAATTATGTTCGGAAGAGTATGACATCATTAAAATGCGCTTGAAACTATTTTTTCCCATTGACCGAAATGCAATGGAATACTTTGTTATTGTTTTTAATGGAATACTTTAATTTTTCTGTTCCTGTATTTAAACTATAGATCAGATTTTCATAAAATTTGAAATGACAGGACAAAATCATGCAAAAATTATATATTAAAAAAATTAAACAATTCAGTTGGGTAGTTTTTGCTCTGTTGTATACAGACAGATGGACTGAACTACAACTATAGGTGCTACGTATTTACATAATTACGAACGCATCTAAAAAGCAGTTATCATTTTGGAGATCTTATAAATGAGGAAATTCAATTATTTTAATTTAGAAAATATGTATTACAGATTTGTGGAATAAGAAAATTGACATCCATGATATAAAATATTACAATAAATGATATTTTAAAACACCAGTAGTTTATTTTCCATCATGATTTCGCTAATTGAAGCTATAAGTGAATAAGTACTTTCGTAAAATGAAAATATGGGATACTTACTTTTCCAGTTTCTTTTCGATCTTTGATGACTTGTAAGACAGCATTTTTGAAGAAATCGGCCGACGGTAGGAATCCAAACTTTAATCGTTTTAGCAGCCAAGCGGGTAAGATAACTGTAACATTAGAATATTTTTAATATAATGCTTTTAAAACAAAATCTTGGTCTTAAAAACATTTTTTTTTTTTAACATGCAGTGGATTATCACGGGTAATTCACAATAAATCCCTATTGTGAATTACCCGTGATAATCCACGACATGTTAAATGAAAAACAATGTTTTTAAGACCAAGATTTTGATTTTTCCAATGATTATTATTGATTGCGATTATTCCAACTGCTAAAATTAAAGATATGAAGTACGGATTTCAGATACAGTATTTGTTTCAAAATTGCTTGCATATATATATACTTATCATCACAACAGATTGTATACATAACTCATTAACGCTCGAATTATTTTCTTCGTTAAAATTTAAATTTTGGATTTCCCACCACTTTTTTTACACTCTGAAAACGAAAGAGTGAATTTGGCTTCTCAGGAAAGAGCTGTAAATTACTGGATCGTGAATGAGTTGTATTTTAAATATTCTACTCATCTTGATTTAAATTGCTTAAAAACAACTTGTTTATTCGAGATGTTTAAACTCTTTACGGAAAGCTGGCTTTAAATCTTGAGTTTTGTAGATTCTGCCTCAATTTAAGTTATTTTGTGGCTGAAGTTTTAAGAAAGAAAAAGAAGAGTATTTTTTATCTTATTTTATCGAGTAATTTACTTCGTGAAAAAAAGTAAATATTTATCTTCATATTTACTAGCGTGAAAAACACTTTCCTGCCACTAAGTCTGGCTATATAAAAATATATCCCTAGGCATTAATAGGTTAACTTTATACAGGCTGCAAACAGCATTTTCAAATCTTGTTGGTGTTTTATTCAGAAATTTCAAGATCACACCAGAAATTTTTTAATACTATGTTTCCTTCCTTTTATTCACGAAATTTTTATATCATTGTAATAATGAAAAATAACTCAATAAATTCCTGGAAAGAATTTGAAATTTTTTAACGGTAGTCTTATGTAAATGAGTGCATTTAAGTAATTTTAGGCAACTGAATTTAGTGGAATAATCAGATTCTCTCACTCGCGTCACATTTATTAAATAAAGGGCAATTACGTAAAGGAAAAAGTGAAATATATTACAAAAATTGACCTTTTGAAATACAAGCAAACCATAATATTCATCAGTAACAATGTTTTCTTTATTATTTAACACAAACTATAAAATAATAGGGCATGGAACTGTTGCACAAAACTGTAGCACTAAATTTTTTGTTTTGGCGACTAACTTTCGACGTGTAAGTCGCCATACTTCTTTTAAGGATGCCCCTTTTTCATCAAATGATTTTCAGATTATTATTTTTTTTCCCATATCAATCGCTGCATTATGTTTCCTCCACATAACCCCACGATATTTACCGCTTTTTTTATTTTCCTTAATTAAAAAAATATGATTAAACATGGACGCCACATTTCCGCGGAATCATTAATTTATTGTTTTCTTTTAAAAAACAGCGGTGTCTCCGGGATTAGGAAAAAAATGACTTCTTTTGTGCGCAGCGAGTTAATTTAATAGCACTTATATATCACAGTTAGCTTGTGACGCAGAAAAAATTGAGCTTAGAATATAATGCATTTTGGCATCACTCATTAAATTTATTGCTCTGGGATTATTCAGATAAGTTCTTACAGGTTGGGTACTAGAAATCGGCATGTAATTCTTCTGTGAATTAGCAGAATTCCTTGAATTATTGTTTATTTATTTGGAAGATTCCCGCAAAATCAATCCATCAATCGGTCATGAAAAGAAATCGAGAATTTCCTGGATCAGTCATGAACCTCGTAAAAATCGTCATTGAAAAATCTGGTAAATTACGTCGATTCCTAATCAAATAAAACCATGGATTTCATCAATCGTTCACGAAATAAAACCTCAATTTCCGTAAATCTGACGTGAAATGAACCGTGATTTTCATCAGTTGGATAAAAGGAAGAAAACATTACTTTCGTCGATTGGTCGATAGAAAAGAAGCGCGAATTTTATCAATCGGTCAAGGGGAAAAAAAATCATTTTCATCATTTCGTTGCAAGAACGATTGCACAATCGAAAAAATTGAATTTCGCCAACCGACCGAAGAAAAAACTGGAATATTGCCCATATTTTTGCAATCATTTGACGAAATTGTGTAGGTTTTTACAATTTTTTTGACAAAATTCACGTTTTTTCTGCAAGCTCTTGACAAAATTTGTATCGTTTTTATGATTCTTTGACAAAGTTAGCGTTTTTTCCGTGGTCCTTTCATGAAATCAGTGGGCTATATTGTGGTCATTTGACGAATTTAGCAGGGTTTTTTTTTTGGGGGGGGGGGGTGGACTGTAATGAAATTCGCATTTTTTCCGCAATCCTCAAACTTCCGGTTTTTCCTAATTCTTTGACGACATTTGCAGTTTTTTGCGATCCTTTGGCGAAATTCGAGTTTTTACTTGATCCTTTGGCCAGATTGCCGATTTTTTTTTCTGCGAATGATTGACGAAATTGATTTTTCGGCGACCATTTTTTGAAATTCGAGATTTTTTTATGTCCGAAATTTCGGAACCGAATGCCTTAAAATGCCTAAAATACCGAAACATAAATATATTGATTTCGCGATTTTTGCAATTTTATGATGTGAATTATGAAATTGTTATTCGAAAAAAAAGTATTAATTGTAACGTATATATTTTTTTTTTGTGTGGATTTAAATTTAAGTCTAGCTTTATGGAAATTCTATATTTCAAATCGTTCTTCCAAATAGATTTCAAATTATGCTTAAAAAAATGGCAAAATAATGGTTTAATCGACCGTCTACGTTAGAAGTGACAAGATATCTTGAAACTTCTTATACTATCCTGTAATCTAGTAATTTCCAATGACTGCTTGAGTAGCGCGCCTAAGATGCCTTGATCAAGAATGGATCTCTCTCGGTCAACAATAGAATGCGGAACTTCAATTTGGATACAGCCTCTAAAATATACTCGTTTTACAATAATTAATTTCTCAAAAACTTATCGTATAAATTGCATGAAAATTTATTTGTAGGCAAATCGAAGGGTGTAGAGTTCATTTATGCTCTCAGAATTGGGTACTGCTATAAAAAAAAAAAAAAACAAAGTTAGGGTTTGTTTTGTTTAAATATGTAGATTGCCTCCTAAGTAAATATTATACACATCATTTAAAAGTAGACTCAATTTCCAATCGTTTGGTACCAGCAACTTTTTCTACTATAATTTTTTCAGAGTTAGTAGTGGGTGTTTATTTTTTTCTCCCAAGACTCTACATGTGTATGCATTAAACAAATTATTTTTCACTTTGAATTTCCGAGTTTTTCCTCATGTAAACTTTATTACTTTAATGCAATTTTTTTTACAATGTGGCGACTGGATTTTTCGGGTTTATGAGCTACAGGCTCCTTAACACGTGCGCTGCCAGTCACGCGCTAGCGCGTGAAATTCTCAATCATTTAACACATAGGGCGGAGTTATCGGCTGCGAACGTGTTAAATATTTTGGTAATCTGCACTTATACCTTGAAGGTGTTAAAAGACTGTAGACTATTTTCATGAGTAATTGTAATGTAAGTCACATGCAACAATTTTTAGCTTCCAGTACTTTAGAAAGGAAAAATGTGACTTACTTTATCGGAGATATCTCTTTAAAGCGCCACATTAGTCACTCAAAAAGGCCAAGATGATAATGTTAAGTCTATGGCGGCGTTATTTTCAAATATCTCACTTACATTTTAATATTTGTACATGGTTTTTTTGCTTAGAATAGCTGAGGATGATCTACAACCGGGCTAGTTTTAACTTTTTCGATTTCGGTTTCATATTTTTCTTAAAAAAATACTTTAAATTTCGGAACCGGTTCGAACCGGTTCTGAAATTGAAACTGGAATAATGTAAAAAAATATAAATAACTGAAATCGAAAAAATAAAAACTAGCGAGGTTGTAGGTCTTCCTCAGCTATCGTATGCAAACAAAAATCATGTAAAAATATTAAAATTTGTACAAGATATTTGAAAATAACACCTCATAGATTTAACGCTATCATTCGGATCTTTTTGAGTGACTGAGTGGCATCTTAAGAGCCACACTAGTCACTCAAAAAGACCCGGATGATAGTGTTAAGTCTATCGGGGCATTTTTTTCACATATCTCGCTTAAATTCAAAAAAAAAAAATTCATGATTTTTATTTTTTTTTTCGCATAGGGTAGCTAATACGATCTACAATCGGGCTACTTTTTACTTTTTAGATTTTGGTTTCAGATTTTTCTTAAATTGTCTAAAATTGAAACTATTATAACATAAAAAAATATATAACCAAAATCAAAAAGGTAAAAATTAGCTCGGATGTAGATTGTCCTCAGCTATCCTATGCAAAAAAAATCATGTAAAAATATTAAAATTTAAGCAAGATATTTGAAAAGAACGCCCCAATAGACTTAACATTATCATCCGTTTCTTTTTGAGTGACTCCAATGGCATCTTAACTGAATACGGTCAAGCACATTTTTCGAAAATATGGATGGTTAAAAAGCATAGCGGTTATCTGCTATTTGACGTACTCCATAAAATCCCACGGAAATAACCTGTGCAAAATCTCAGTACTTCCGACCAAATATGTAACATACTTTGCTGTAGTCAAGAGGTTAAAACCACATTACTTAAAAAAAAAAATCTCTAACATGATTTATAATAAGAATAACCAAAGAAGAGTTTATTTTATTGAACTTACGCAATAGAAGAAATCGAAGTACTGAGTTGCTAGAGCTGACCTTTTTAACCTTTTTTGCAAAAATATTCTCAGGATCATTCAACGAGTCGATTTTTGTAGCAAAAGCCGCCTTCGCTATGACATCCAATGTAAAAGCTCCAAATATGCTAATAGAAAGAAAATATTTTCTTTGAAATACTTATTTTTAAAATCAATTTATTAATAATATGCTGATTTTAAAATTGAAAAACAACTATACATACATAATAAACTACAAAAATAACTCATTACTGGACTTATAAAAATGAATTTCGATTGTGCATTGTTTTACCTTAATGTTGGTTCAGGGCTTATTTATTTATTTTATTTATTTTTTATTTGGACAACATACATCCGACTTGTGTGCTAGACCATGAAAGTCTGCTTATAAGTCATAGTCAGTATACAAGGACGAGATAGCACAAGGAAATTTACAGCACAAGAGAAATACAACCAGGAGCTCCACACAAAGTGTGTGTGCAATGGAGCCAGCGGGAATCGAACCCACAACCTCCAGCATAGCAGAGCGGGGACTTAACCACTCAGCCACGGAGGCCCGAGGCTTATTTATTTTATTGGATATATATACATCTGACTTGTGTGCTTGACATGAAGGTCCGCTTATAAGTCATCTTCAATATACAGGGACGAGATAGCACAAGGAAATTTTACAACAGGAAGGAAATACAGCTGGGAGCTCCACACAAAGGGTGTGTGCAATGGAGCCAGCAGGATTTGAACCCACAACCTCTTATGATCACAGGCGATTGGCGGAGTGGTGCCTTGAGCATTCAGCCACGGTTATTCCTTTTCATTGATGAGGGAATCTGTTTTGTTTGTTTTGAAAAATGGTTCCGAAGAAGTAATTTAAAGGCGTGTTTTTTAATTATACCTTCTGAATTCCGCAGGCTTTTCTTCGTCGGCATGTTTCCCTAACACTTTGACGACAGTATTGGAAACTTCATTAATAATATGTGTCATCTGAAAAAGAAAACAGAAAATTACATAACTTGTGTAGTTTTCTCTTACTAAATTTTAAATTTTGGTCATCTGATATATCAAAGTTGGCTGATATATTATCCAGGCAAGTAATTGTGTAAATTTGTATTAAAAGGCAAGTAATTGTGTTGATTTAATTTTAAAAACTCACCATTTCAAAAATAAGTACTTTTCAAAATATCTCCACGTAAATTATAAAAGCAAAATTTTATATTAAAAAAAAAATTCTGGCGTATTTTTTGATTAAAATTAAGTACCAAAAATAATATGCTACCGTCCTTCAAATGGTTGAAATGAAACAACCCATGAAAAAATTATACCTGCAATCACACAATAGTTATTTTTCTTTATTAGTTTTAATATAATAAAACTACTTTTATATCAGTATGCATTTTAAAATAGATACACGTAAATTATAAAAGTAAAATTTTATTCCAAAATTCTGGTACAAGTTTTGATTAAAATTAAGTGCAAAAGATAATTTGCCATCGCTCTTCAAGTGGTTCAAATGAAACGTTTCGTGAAAAATAAATACATTAACAATTATTCAATAATTGGGCTTTTTTAATATTTTTAATACATTAAAACAATTTTATATAAATATGCAAATTTATGTTAAAAATATTCCCGTCCGAGATGATGAGTTTTTATAATGAGAGATGAACCAAAAAATAAAAAAAATAGTATTACCCATAAACTATAAAGTTCAATCGGTTCAGTTTATTTAGGGGCTACCTCCCTCACACGAAAACAACTACTCAGTAATGTTAATCGTATGGGAGAATTTTTTTTTAAATATCTTGTTTGAATTTCAGTATTTTTAAAGATTTTTTTTTTCTTTTGGATAGTCGAGGCCAAGCTCAACAAAGGCTGTTTTTTCTTTTTCGATTTTCTTTACATGCATTTTTAGGATGCTTTTACTTTCGGAAAAGGTTTCGAAAGTGAAAATATCCTCATAAAAAACCTTGCAAATAAAATCGAAAAAGTAGAAAAAGAACACTGTAGTAATCGACCTCAGCTATCCTGTGAAAAACAAATCATTTAAAAATATGGAAAAACAAACGAGATATTAAAAAAATTCCCATAGGATTAACATTAGCGTGCGGGTGTTTTCGTGTGAGGGAAGTAGCGCCTAAAGAAATTTGAAGATGCAATACTCATGCAATCTGTAAATAACTGGCATTGATTGGAAATCTTTACGAAGGTATGTAGACAAATTTCATCAAGTTGAATACAGTGAGATGAAGTCAAACTATGTGACAACTGGTGTTGCCATGTCGACTGTCACAAAAAGTAGGACAAGGAGAAAAAAAGGGGGACAGAGGTTTCCGGATATATTAATACATGAACCATATGAAAACGGAATCTGTGTCTAACGGAGTACAACTTTAAATGTTAAAACTTCATTTTCCCGGCTATACAGTTATATCTATCTCACAACAGACAAAATCCTGTTTAAAACTGAGTTTTTCTCTTGTGGCTTGCTATTTCGTCTAAACACGTTTCTTTAAGGCCCCTGTCCTTGCTCAAGGAAACGCTAGCGAGCTAATGCTATTCTTATGGAGAAGCATTTTTCTAATAACTCTTTCGTATTTTGACATTTTTGAATATTTTTTTTGCATTGGATAGTTCAGGTGCATGCCGACAGCGCACTTTTTTTACTTTTTCGATTTCAGTTGCAGATATTTTTTACAAAGTTAGTTTCACTTTCAAAACCGGTTTTGAAACTGAAAGTGCTTTTTAAAAAAAAATATCTGGAACCAAAATCGAAAAAGTAAAAAAGGTGCGCTGTCGGTATGCACCTCAGCTATCCAATGCAAAAAAAATTATTCAAAAATGTCAAAATGCGAAAGAGTTATTAGAAAAATGCTTCCCCATAGGAATAGCATTAGCTCGTGAGCGTTTCCTCGAGCGAGGACAGGAGCCTTAACATCATATATTCAAAAATACTTTTTTATTTTATTTAAAGCACGTAGCATAAAGTTATTTTGCTTTTTTTAACTGCATTTATCTATCTTTACAAATATTTTAATATAAAACAAAGTGGATCAAGCCTCCAATATTGTAGACCAATTCTCTCATATGTGGGTAGCCCTGACGCATTATTTTCCCATGATTAAAATCAATCTTTTTTTAAGTTTCTTATATACTATACTTATGTAGAATTTTACTTTTGATAACTTACTGCATAACAAATAAAATGATACATAAAACTTTATTCTAGGTTCAATATTTATTAAAAACAAAATCATTTTGTAAACAGTTAGTCAACCTTCCTAGTTTTTTCTACATATTAATATTACATATGTGTTCATATGAGGACTTTAGTTTCAAAACTCTTCTTATACAGAAAATCAAATTTTCAGTAATCGCGAAACACCTACAGCTACGTCATTTTCATTGTAAACCAAGATTTTACAATGCCAGAAATACTCACTAAAACTAGTTTTTTTTATGCCTGTTCACCAATAGAATAAATTGATAAAAAAAAAAAAACTCGATTTTTAAAATTTTGGATAAGGCGAGTTTTGAAATTCAAGTACTCATATACCGGGTGATCCAAAAGTCAGGACGAACTTTAAAAATGAATAATTCGAAAACAAATCAAGATACAAAGATACGGTTTGCACCAGATGGATGGAAAAGAAACTGGGTTTTGTGTGGCAACGAAAATATATAGTTCTATTGAGAACCAACGGCATCACTAGCAGCACTGAAAGATGTCATCCGCCAAAATGTATCGTCATAACGCAAGAAATTATACTAAATCTTGTGAATGGTTTGGTGTGTAGTCTCACAGCTGCACTTATGAATGATGGACAGCACATTGAACATTTTGAATATTTCCAAACTGAGCGAAAAATTGCCCAGTCCGGGAATCGAACCCGGATACTTGGCTTACAAGGCCAATGCTTTACCTGTTAAGCTAACCGGGCGATAACCAGCTGGGATTTTTCGCTCAGATAACCTTGTTGGCCGTAACATCTGGTCTGTCATTTAGACAGCTCGGCAGAATAAGCCGCAGGTAATGGAACTCCATAGAACGATGGATACGTAGATATACTATTAATTAAACACAATCTGACTGATTGGTAAAGTTATCATACGAATTGAATATTTCCAAACTCCCAGCCGGTTATCGCCCGGTTAGCTTAACAGGTAAAGCATTGGCCTTGTAAGCCAAGTATCCGGGTTCGATTCCCGGCCTGGGCAATTTTTCGCTCAGTTTGGAAATATTCAATTCGTATGATAACTTTACTAATCAGTCAGATTGTGTTTAATTAATAGTACATTGAACATTTACTGTAGTACTAATTAACTGTAATTAAGCTGACTTTTAAGGTGTCAACATTTTTTCATTTGTAAATCATCTTTTGGTGCAATAAAACACTATAGCGCCATTTGTTGGTCTCGAACAAAACTATTTTTTTTTTGTTGTTGCACAAAATCCGGTTTCTTCTCCATCCGTTCGGTGCAAACCGTATCTTTGTTTCTAGATTCGTTTTCGAATTATTCATTTTTAAAGCTCGTCCTGATTTTTGGATCACCCGGTATATTTCATACAGAGCTGCCAAGTCTCCGGCTTTTTGCACACTACTATTAGCTATGTGAAAATTGAGAAAATGCTTTTTTTTTTTTTAATCGCCCAAATGTTATAATTAAATAAAACATTTTCTACATTAAAATATTGGTATCCAAAAAGCCGGATACTTGGCATTTCTGTAAATATTATATATAATTATATTAATAATCGATATAATTGTTTATGTACAAAAAATTATTAGTGATTTCATGAATTATTTAATAAGGTATTACCTACCTGTCTCATTCTTTTTGAAGTAAATGCAGGCGTAATTAAAGTACGAACTCGTTTCCAGTCCTCTCCTTTCATTATGCTTACTAACTTATCTGCAATTCCATCACCAGTTTTAAAATCCTTAATAAATAAATAAAATTAAAATCGAAAAATTAAAAAAGTAGAAATTGTACTTGTCTAAGTGTTTAAAATGGCTAAAACATGCAATTTTATAATTGTTATAATATAAGTTGCATATTGTTGTGATACATATATACATTCAACAGTCAAAACATCATGACCATTAACCTTTTAACGTGTTGGCCCGAATTTGACCCGCAAAACAGCTGCAAACTGCTTTGGCGTGGATGCCACAAATTCTTGATAAATGATCGTAGATGATTTGTATTATTTGTTCAAGCAGCGATCATGCATATCCGGGATGTTCCAAAATGGCTGTTTTATAGCTCTTGGCTGCCATTGAGTACATCCGAAATGTGCTCAGTCGGATTAAGATCCGTCAAGTTAGGCGACCAGGACGTTAACTGCAATTCAGTAATATGATCGAGGGACCAATTGATCATATTTCGCAATTTTTGTCATGTAACGTGGAGCGTTGTTTTGCATTGACTCGATTTTCATTGCGAAAGACAAATACCATGTAATGGTACAAATGATCCGCAATGATGTTCAGATGGTCCGTGGCATATATGGTCTGTTTTACGAAAACAAAGGTCCAGGGACGCCCACAAGAAATGTTTTCCAAAGTTTAATATCGCCACAAACTGGTCTGTGTATGAACAGTTCACATAGAAGACGGTGTAAAAAAACAGGGGCATCGATGTGTTAAAGGATAAGTTGTGTTTCATCTGACAAGGCATTTCTCTCCCTGTTCCTTTGTCCAGTCATAATGTCCCCGGGCCTAGTGTAAGAGTACTTGGCGATGAAGACTGGTCAAAAGTGGCACATGAGTGGAAAATTAGCCTCTTACACTGTAAATATAGGATGATTTTTACGGAAATACTAATGGTAATCTGGACGCCATTATAATTGACTGTATTTTAACGGAAAAATTTCCGTAAATTTCAGAAAATTTTCCTGGAATTTACGGGAATTTTTCCGTTAAAAAACAGTAAATTGTACTGGCATTCAGATTACCAGTAGTATTTCCGTAAAATCGTCCGTTTTTTACAGTGTAGTCTCACATTCAACAGTGTCAGCTGAACTGTATGCTCCGAAATAATTCCACTTGGGCCTATATTGTCTTGGGATGTAAACTGAGCCAGTTTCTGGTGCCTATTTTGCTTACCGAAGGCGGAGGGGGGGGGGGGAGGAAAGGTCTCCGACTTCTTTTTCATTTGATAACGCATGGGCGTCCTACGCGATGGTTTCATCGTCTTTCATCCACTTTGTTCAAGTACTAACAACGATATGGCCCGAACAACCCATGAGACGTACAGTTTCGAAGTTACTCATTCTTAGTCGTCAGGCGACTGAGTTGTTCGCTTTATAAAAGTAACTTTGATCAGCAGCTTTTACTTTCACAAACATATTTAAGCACAAAAATGATCCCCGAGACTTCCTAGCAGCGTTTGAATACCATTCCCATTTCATTATGTACCTTCCACGTCATCCAGAATAGTTCATTACAAAATCATAATGTTTTGGCTCTTGAGTGTATATTTTTATATATTTAATATTGTAATATAAGTTAATTATGTATAATAATTTATATATTTCGTATATTTTAATATAAAATAATATGTAAGAATTTAATTTTAAAGTCAATACCTTTACTAATTTTAAATCTTGTCTTCATAATTCTGTATATCGTAATATAATACTTAACCATTTATATAGAATAAAATGTCTATGTTCTTCCCATTTAATTAATACTAATATTAAAAAGCTTGTTTATGATGCTATAAATAATGGTTATCCTAAAAAATTCATATATTCTTTAATTTATAATTACTGATTATATGATCTTATAATTAGCTATTACATGATCTTATAATTAATTCTTTGCGTAAAAAATGTATAAAAAATTATAAAACAAAAAAATAATATAAAAAAATTTAAAATGTTATAAAAGTAATAAAAAATATATAAATAGGTCGGTTGGGCGGGTAGTTGTTAGAGTAAGGAGGAGGGTGGTGTTGTCTGGATAAAAACGCAAAGGTTAATTTAAAAGAGAGAGAGAGTGGGTTATTTATTTTTACATTATTTTTACATTATTTTAACATAATTTCAAATAGTTTAAATGACACCAATATATGGATATTTGTCTATTTTTATTTATAGTTAAATAGTTATATTTTAATTATCAAATTAATTTTAATGTTATTGATATAATTTTTGGTATTATTATTATTATTATTACTATTATTTTTATTTATTTATTTTTATTTCATTAATAATTATTTATTTTTTATATTTAATTTTTATATATATATTTTTTTTAATTTTTTTAATTTTTATTAATTAATTAATTAATTTATTTATTTTTTATTTTTATTTTATTTTATTATTTTTTTAATTTTTATTATCCTATATTAAGATAATGAGTTTATACTATGTAAAGTCACAATAAATGTTACTGATTAAAGTAACAAAATGGTATTTTAAGTTATAAGTTAATATGAATGTTATAACCTAATTCTAATTTAATTATTTTATTAATTTAATTTTATGTAAATATTGATCATTATTTTCTCCGGTTCAATTATATTTCCATTCAGCTTTATCTTTTTTGTTCGTTATGGATAAATCATAGCAAATTTTTTTCTTCCTTTTCAAATTATTTTTTCGCCATTTGGCGCGCATGACATTCTATTTAAAAAAAGAGCAACCCTGCTGTTCCTGCTACGATCCGATGCTTGAATTTCTAACAAACTGGTTTTTCTACGTGATACTGTTTTAGCTCGTATAGTAAAGTATTGCTTCTTGCTTTTATAATTTATTAATAATTCTATTGCGCTGTCCTCTACATTCATGGTGATAACCAGATAAGTTTCTTTTTTTTTCTCTCAATATCTTGTTTTCATACTTTTTATCGAAATTATATATGCAAGTAATGTTTATCATTTCCACGTGCATAAATAGGGTTAATTTGTACTCTTGTTACTGACACTATTTGCTGCACGCTATTGTTTCAATATATGTATATTTTCATTTTTTCAACTATTTATTTCTATGTTCCTTGTTTAATAATATGGTTTTTGTGTGATGGTACGTATTATTTTGCTATTTCATGGCTAATACGTGGATGAAACCGCACACTTCATTTGTAGTTCCAGAGCATTTGGGGCCTGACGATTCTGTTCTGTGGACTACAAATTTCCTTTGCATTCATTTTATTTTATTTATTTATTTATTCAGATATTCTCGTTTCACTATTTTTTTTTTAATAATTCAATTCTATTCAAATCCTTCGTTTTGGTTTATTGTTTTATTGATAAAATCTATTGGTGAATTTTGTCTACTTTTAATGGTATTATATATATATATATATATATATATATATGTATGTAAAATAATTATATATAATAACATACCTATTTAATTGTAGTATGTTATTGTGTATAATTATAATGAAATGTGTATGTAAAATTACTACATATAATATTTTATTGTATTATCAACTTTTTGTAAAACTAACAAAATCTTAAAAATACTTTTCACTTAAAAAAAATGCTTATTTGTTTTCCAGAGGGCTAATTTTTAATTCGATTTTTTATTTTTTCCCCCTTGCATATGCTATTGCTGCCCTACATACTTAATTATTTAATTCAAAACTAACAGTAGTGTATAATGTATGTGAAAGGTTAGGGATAAAACGATGAAAGTCATAGATAGCTATATGATAGTTATTCACCTTTCTTTTTTTACAAGTGTCGACTTTCATACAAATCTTCAATTGTGTAATCTTCATATTTGGTTTGAGCAAAAGTTGTGAAATAGTAGTATGCTTCTCATGCTAAACGATGACAGTGCCGTATCGAATTTCGCAAAAAAATGAGTTAACACCGTTTTCCCCATTGACGCTTCATATCCTTAGCACGGAAAAAAGATAAAAAATTACATTTAAAAACTAATATTTGAAATTTCTCATTTTATATAGAATTATTCAATGAATACGTTTTTACTTTTAGAAATATCTTCGTCGGCTTTATCCTCTGATTTTTATACTAACTTAAATTGCTTCATTATTTGGATTTACTGTATAATTTTGTAATCCTAATATTTTTGTGTTTTACGAATGGATAACGATTTTATATTTCCAATGATTTAGTTTTTCAGTTTTGTGTGAAAAATTTTTCTAAAAATTGTCATTACATGAAATGCATATGCTACATATTCCCAATGAAGACTACAAAATGTATTGTAATGAAAAACGTTCCTGTTTTAGGAATTCAGGCAAGTGTTTTATTGATGATTATCAAAGTATTAACTTTTGAAAACTTACCCTTCTGTAATTGAAGCTAGGAAAATCTTTAACAAGTATGTCTCGTAGCAATTCAGGGTCAGATACTGTTAAAATTGGCTTTCGGAATTCAAATGATCTGTAAAAGTAATGCAAGTATTTGTAGAAATTTCTTGTTTTTTAAAAAGCGAATGCAGTACACTGGCTATAAAAACTAAAGGAGCAACTGTAAAAATGTACTTTATGTTAATTCTATTAAGCGCAGTTAATTGAAAGGTAGTAAGTTGGTATACCTCTGACTAAAATGTTCGGTGAATGAATTCAAAACGACCGAGCTGGCAACACTAGAGAAACAAAATGTTGCATCTGCATACAGGCAAATGTTGACCATCTTCCCCCACAGTTGTTCAGTTGAGCGTCGTTTAAGTTGTGTATAAGACGTGCTTTACTAAGTGCTTGTTCAGCGGGTTGGTTTTTACCTGAGAACTGGAAAAGGAACGAACAAAAGATAAGTTTAAAGTTTGGTTTTAAGCTTTGCAAGACAACGAAAGAAATTCATGAGGGATTGTGCAAATTGAACATCCATCATACTCGCCAGATCTTAATCCTCCAGACTTCTTCCTATTTTCACGACTCAAACTTTCTTTGAAAGAGATTTGACCATATTGCTGACATCTAACAATAGGTGACGAAGCTTTTGGACTCCATCCCAAAAGAAGACTTCTTGCGAATTTTCCTGGACATGTATAGCAGATCTCAGCGATGCATAGTAGGGTGGGCCGAAAAAAACTTTTTTTCGATTTTCGATTATGGCGGGTGCGGAAAAGTGGCCACTGGTGGCACTCAGTTCATACAAAAAATTTGAGATTTTTTGGACATTTCCTTACCCTGCCGCACATGGCTTGAAGTTTTGCAAAAATGTTCATTTTTGAACTTTTTTCGAAAAAAATTAAAAAATGTTAAATTAAATTTATTTTGGTTGTATTTACTTGAAAAGGCATATTTAATGTACCAAATGTTTAAATAATATCTGATCATGCATTATTTAATATCTATGTGCATTATAACTTAGGCTATTTTTATAGCTTTTTCGCGTATAACAGGCGAAAGTTGTATTTGTTTGAATCGATCATTAGTTTCTATATTATTTATGTCTCTTGGTCTTCTTTATATTTTTTCTATGTGTCAAACGTCATATATTTAAGGAAAAGACAGCAGTATACTTCAAAAACAAATCTGGAAGGTGAGAAAGTGGTGAAACAGGACTCTAAGCGAGAGCAATGACTCGTCGTAATACTCAGGGAGTGAAGGACGAAATAGCTGAGAGCCAAAATGCGATAAAGGATTCTTATTATTTATCCTTGCTCAGTAACCTGCGACATTTGTTCAGTGTTAACGTGAAACCTTTTTGTAGTGATTATACAGTGCTTTTGGGGTCGTTTAATGTGCCATTGTAGCGTAATGTGTGTTTTATTACAACGAGCTTAGAAATGGCTAGTATAAAGGGCCATGAAAATGCAAAGACACGCAATAGCATGAAAAGTAACTTTTTGGGGGCGTCATGCATATTGAAAGAATTGCAATTGCCAACTTATGCTGATAATCATGCGCCACTACTACTGGTTGCTTCACCATGTAGAAGTTGTGACAGCAGAGGATACGAATCTCGTCATCGATAAAAACAAAGTCAGAAGAGAGAAATAGAAACTTGGAAAGAAGATACAGGCAGAAGAAGTTATTGAAAAAAGGAAAATTAAAAGCATATTTTTTGATGGTAGAAAGGATAAAAGTATATTAAGAGGAAGAAAAATAACAAGCGGCACCGTCGAGAGAAAGGCGAGGAACACATCACCGCGTTCCGGTCACGGAAAGGAAATAGCAAAATCATTATACAATCTTCCAAGTCACCACAAGTTAGACTTTTCTGAACTGACGAGGTATCAAGGTAACGGAACGAGGTATCAAGTGACCCGAGTATTCCTAACCAGGTTCAAACAACACGGTGATGTGTTCCGCGCCTTTCTCTCGACGTTGCCACTTGTTATTTTTCTTCCTCTTAATATACTTATCCTTTCTACCATAAAAAATATGTTTTTAATTTTCCTTCTTTCAATAACTTCTGCCTGTATCTTCTTTCCAAGTTTCTATTTCTCTCTTCTGACTTTGTTTTTATCGATGACGGGATTCGTATCCTCTGCTGTCACAACTTCTACATGGTGAAGCAACCAGTAGTAATGGCGCATGATTATCAGCATAAGTTGGCAATTGCAATTCTTCCAATATGCATGATGCCCCCAAAAAGTTACTTTTCACGGTATCGCGTGTCTTTGCATTGTCATGGCCTTTTATACTAGCCATTTCTAAACTCGTCGTAATAAAACGCACAAAACACTATAATGGCACATTAAACGACCCAAAAAGCACTGTATAATCACTACAAAAGGGTTTCACGTTAACACTGAACAAATGTCGCAAGTAATTGAGCAAGGATAAATAATAAGAATCCTTTATCGCATTTTGGCTCTCAACTATTTCGTCCTTCACTCCCTGAGTATTACGCCGAGTCATTGCGCTCGCTTAGAGTCCTGCTTCACCACTTTCTCACCTTCCAGATTTGTTTTTGAAGTATACTGCTGTCTTTTCCCCAAATATATGACGTTTGACACATAGAAAAAATATAAAGAAATGAAAACCAAGGGACATAAATAATATAGAAACTAACGATCGATTCAAACAAATACAATGTTTGCCTATTATACGCGAAAAAGCTATAAAAATAGCCTAAGTTATAATACACATAGATATTAAATAATGCATGATCAGATCTTGTTTAAACTTTTGGTACATTAAATATGCCTTTTCAAGTAAATACAACCAAAATAAATTTAATTTAACATTTTTTAATTTTTTTCGAAAAAAGTTTAAAAGTGAACATCTTTGCAAAATTTCAAGCCGTTTGCGGCAGGGTAAGGAAATGTCCAAAAAATCTTCAATTTTTTGTATGAACTGAGTGCCACCAGCGGCCACTTTTCCGCACCCGCCATAATCGAAAATCGAAAAAAAGTTTTTTTCGGCCCACCTTAATGCATAGTTATGGGAGATGACTTTTTTGAAGGATGATATGATAACTTTCGTTAATATTTGATCTATATTAATGTTACAGGACTATTCACCGAACTTTATTGTCAGAGTTTGTATAAAGTTCAACGTTATCCTGTAGTCCATTTATTTAACTTCTTTACACGTAAATATGCTAATTCAATAAAAATTTTTGCTTGTGAAACATGCAGCATGTCATTGAGAAAACATTTGACAGATTGAGTAAAATGGCTTGCAAGTGGAAGAATGGAAGAACTAAAACTATAAATATTTCATTTAGGTCAGTTGTGTCTACGCACATTATGAGTGTTTTCTATGTATCTCTGAAAAGTTATAAAAGTAATACAAACTTTACGATACCCCACTTTATATTACATTTTAGTATCCTTATTTTAATTCGTATTTTTGCAGAAATAGGTTTTCTTTATTTTGAAAATCTGTCAAGTACGACCAGATAAGAAAAATCTGGGTTATTTTCAAGTTTTAAGGAGCAAAATTTTTAGGAGCAGTTAAGTTGCATGAACTTGTATATTTGTTTCAATTTTCCCAATCTAAATTGTATGTACAAAAAATTATAATTTCAATTAAACTTATAAAACAAAAACTGATAAAAACAAATCTAGCGTGTTTCAGATTCACCACCGATCCTGCGGATCAATGAGCAAACGCCATATCAACTGGGCTACGACCAACGAAATAATTTCTTTAAGCAAGTATTTAAGTTGTGTTAAAATATTAGATCCCTTATTTGTCAAGAACTATGGAGCGTTCAATAAAACCCACTAAATCTGAGAATAAGAAGGCATATCTACGAAAAGGTAGTTTATTTGAACTCTTATTACCTTTGATTTTTCCCACTCAGCCAGATGAATAAACTAATTTAAAGCAACGTGTAAACATTTCACAGTTACATTAAATAATTTGATTTCATTTATTTAAATAATTAAGATTTTTTTCATTAAATTTACATGATTATTTATAATGAAATAAATTAAATTTAATAAAACTCACAAATAAATCCTGCCATACTTTTTATGCGCATCAAGTAAAATTTCGTAGACCGGCTAAAAAAAAAAAAAAAAAAAAAAAAAAAAAAAAAAAAAAAAAAAATAGAACATTTAATTTTTTTAATTTAAAGAAATTTTTATTGCATTTAATAAAAATCACAACTATACAAAAAATATCCACATTTGTATGTCATACTTATTTTGACGCAATCAAACGCGAATAAAATAAATATTTTTAAATTTTATTAGTAATATTTCATATTTTTAAGTTATCAGAAGAGTTTTTAAAAGTTTTGAAATTTTTAATTAGAAGGACATTGCTTTAACGAAAACTTTTTGGCCACAGTCAGGGCCTGACCAATGCAGAGGCATGTGGGGCAGCTTCCACAGCCCCCCCCCCCACTTTCTTTTAGAGGGCCCTCTTTGGAAATCAAGATTTTCATTAAAAGATGCCAAATGTAAACCATTTGGCTGACTAAAAGCGAAAAAAATTCAAACATTTTCAAACATTTAGGGCAAGAGAATGGTTCCCTTTCCCCTCTCTCGTTACTGTAATCTCTACCTATACAAAAAATGAACTGTATCATTAGAAAAACTAAGGATTAAAATTTTATTATAACAACTTAATATTCTATTGTTTTCAAAAATAATTTTTTATTAACGTTTTACGCATAAAGATAAAACAATTAATTATGACCCAATGGGGGCACCTTTTGTTAGACATCTTATGACATTACGTAGATATGCTAAATAAAAGCCTGTAAACAAATACTTTTGTCAATCAATCCATTATCGTCCCAAGCCTAACTTTTTATGCTTTTCAGTGTCTTTAATTTGTGTAATTTTCCTTTTAAATTTGTCCAGTATCAATTTCTGAAAAAAAATTCCCTATTCCTCTAACTTTTTATGCTTTTCAATGTCTTTAATTTGTGTAATTTTCCTTTTAAATTTGTCCAGTATCAATTTCTGAAAAAAAATTCCCTATTCCTCTAACTTTTTATGCTTTTCAGTGTCTTTAATTTGTGTAATTTTCCTTTTAAATTTGTCCAGTATCAATTTCTGAAAAAAAAATTCCCTATTCCTCTAACTTTTTATGCTTTTCAGTGTCTTTAATTTGTGTAATTTTCTTTTTAAATTTGTCCAGTATCAATTTCTGAAAAAAAATTCCCTATTCCTCTAACTTTTTATGCTTTTCAGTGTCTTTAATTTGTGTAATTTTCCTTTTAAATTTGTCCAGTATCAATTTCTGAAAAAAAATTCCCTATTCCTCTAACTTTTTATGCTTTTCAGTGTCTTTAATTTGTGTAATTTTCCTTTTTAATTTGTCCAGTATCAATTTCTGAAAAAAAAAATTCCATATTCCTCTAGAGAGTCGGATATTCAAGATGTGGCTAGGGACCTGTCGAACTGTCTTAGGCTAGAGTCTCGGATATTCGGGTCGAACGTAGGGTCGCGTACGGAATTTGGTAGCTGCCGCGGCGGTCGGCAATTATCCATCCTACTAGTATTTTTTTTTAATTTGAGACCATCTTTTTATGATTCCTTGCATGTATACCTGGTACAAAATTTATGCATACATACAATATGTAGGTACTAAGCTTATCACTAACTGCTTGCGCATTAATCGCAAACAATTTCTATGGATAGATAGAAGAGGGGCCCTCAGAATGGTGCTTGCCACTGGGGCTTAGATAACCTAAGTCGTGCCCTGGTCACAGTGTTCATTCTAAATACAATAACTTTTAAAATCATTTTATGGGTAAATAGATTAAGATGTAAAACATCTGAAAAAAGAAAGCGGAATGATTTCATACTATAATAATTAAATATCTTAAAATACTCCATAGTTAGTTGTATATATAGTCAGTAACCTCCCATATCATCAATTTTCCTGAAAGTTAAAATATTAGAGGGGACGGACAACATACATAATACATTTTTAGCTAACCAAACTCATAAAGTATTTTAATCTAATATTATTTTAAAAAATCATATTACACTTCGCAGAGCGAAAACAATTGCATAAAAGTGTAGTTATATTAAAATTTCAAAAGTTGAGTAAGAAAAATAAATAATATGTAAATAATTCCAGTAAAAGTAGAAAAATATAAATAAATTATTTACTTCTCAGTTTATTTTTTCTCCTCGCGTTCTTTTGTTTTCTTTAAAAAAGAGAATAAAAGTTTTCAAAATTATAGCAATTTCAATTAGTATTTTTCTTTTTAAATTAAAATATCCATTTTAAATGTGCTCATTTAAAATACATTTTAAATGCTCTTTTTTTGTAACTTTAAAAAATAAATCATAAATACTTTTAAATGAATCAAAAAATTATTATTTATTTTTTAAATTTGAAAACGTTTCTTTTTTTTTTTGTTGGTGGTTATTTTATCTATTAAATTAAAAATCTTAATTTATATAATTTTTCGTTTTTCGTTTTTAAAATAATTCCAGATTTAATATTTATAAAACAAATACGAATGCGAGGAAGGAATGAACGGGAATTTCTCTCTTTATTTTCTCACTTTCAAGAAGAATTCACGGATAAACCATGTTTTTAGGAGTACGGAAATTATTTGTGGAAAAGCGAGGACTAATTTAGTGTATATTGACGAGTTTTTCTGACTGTGAACAAATATCAGTTAATATAGTATAATATGGTTTACATAAAAGGTCTTTTGACTCGACATAGTAAACTTTTATATTATGTTTTTCACTATTATAGCATAGAGTATTGCTTTAATGCTAGAGAACTATTTTAGCCTTTTTTAAAATATTTTATTTTTCAAGTTGTATCCAATTAGAAATAAGCGTGCGATGTGTAAAATGTTTTTTCATGAAATCAAGTTAAAAGAAACTCGATAAAATAAATGAAAGATAATTTAAAACTAAACCTTCTTATAGATTTCGAAGAATGAGTTGACGATGCTGTTATTAGCAA
Organism: Maratus speculifer; assembly: GCA_964019185.1. NCBI lineage: Eukaryota > Metazoa > Arthropoda > Arachnida > Araneae > Salticidae > Maratus > Maratus speculifer. Next base: position 419,559,577 of record OZ025293.1, read on the forward strand.
AAGGAACTCCTCGTTTCTCCCAATAAAGTCGAGCTTTTCTCATCAGCCTGCAAATGGAAATAAAAATTATGTTACGTACACTGTAAAAAAAATCTGTAACCTTAGTAATCTAAATTAACCGAAATCTCTTATGCTTACTAAAATTTTATGTGTACACTGTACAAGAAAATGATGTCAATCTACAAAACTTGTAAGCAAAACTAAAACCATCTGTAACTTTACAAAAGAATTTACTAAAATTTTGGTAACTTTACTAAAATTTTATCTATAATGCTCGTTATCGTCACTTAAAAATTTCTTGGAATACGATTTCCCCAAAAAATTCTTAGTAACCTTAAAATTTGTTTGATTCAAAGTGCAAATCTGTATCTGTTACATGAATTTTTATTGTTGCCGTTACATAAAAAGTTCTTGGAATACAATTCTACTAGAAAAATTTTTGTAATTCTCCCATTTTTTTTTTTACAGTGTAAGTTTTATTCATGATACGTGTTCTTAACCTCCTCAGTCCTGATGTCGCGTGTATTCGACACTAAAGAACAATCTTTAAATCAATTTAAATCCTTCTAAAATTGTAAAAAATACTTTTCAGTCTTCTTAATAAATGCCTACATTTTATAACAGTCTAAGTGCCGACCGCACAAAATCCTATGTCATCAGCACAAGAAAAAATCCTTTATTTTATGGAAGAGTAGTAATAGGGGAATCTAATCATCCATGTCTGCCGGAAGCGAGGTGGTGCATAAGCCAAAAATTGATACCACAAGTGGTTGACTCGTAGACTTAGCATTATGTTTTTCTGCACCCACTTTTCCAAGTTTTCGTACTTTTGACTGTAGGGCAAATACAATGCTAAACCTACGGGTCAACCATTAATGGTATCAATTTTTGGCTTATGCACCACTTCACTTCCGGCAGACATAAATGATTATAATCCTCTAGCTCTACTCTTCCATAAAATAAAGGATTTTTTTCTTGTGTTGGATGACATAGGGTTTTGTACGGTCGGCTCTTGGACTACAAGCATCGATACTTTGACTGATACATCTTTGAAAACATTTTATAGTAATTTTAAACTGGTTTTAGTGTTCCCTCGTAATATTTTTCTCAGATGTTGGTGTTGTTTATGACGGGACGAGGGATATAGGCCCTACCTGGGGGTCTTTCTAATGGAAACTAACTAGTATTTACGCAAGGTTCGAAGAAAACCACGAAAACTCCGAACGGTTAGGCCGACGGGCGTGACTGAGTTCGAACCCAGCGCCTCCTGTCACCAGCTTCGAGAGCGGAGCCTATTTGTTTCAGGACTGAGAAGGTTATGGTACATACATATAATGTCCAAATTAATAAAAATAAACATGTTAAAAGTGCAAGTATAAAAACTAAGTAAACAAAATTAAAATCCAGATTGCATGTTAATTTTAAAGATGGACATATTTTACGTAATCCTGTAAAATAAATAATTAAATAAATAAATAGCGATATTTAAACTAGAAAAAATATACAAAATAAAAACACTTATTTTTTTAAAAAACTTTAATGGAATTTGAATGGCTTTTACACAGCCAACTAAATATTTTAATTTATCTATTGCTTTAGGTACACTTAAAAAAAGCAAGCGGAAAAACAAGTTTAAAAGATGAAAAATCTGAATTTTATTTGGTGCCTTTTGCCTATAAGTTATTTTAGTAAATACATATTTGTAAGTTTGATCAATATGATTAATAGTAAAGAACAAAAATATGTACTGTCATAAATGTTTGAATCTAATAACAAAAATAATTGTTAAGAGACAATAATACTCAATCAAAAGTAGTGTTCTATGAATAAGACGCAAAAGACTAAACACTTTAAAATAATTATTTCTATAATTACTGAAAGAATTAAACAAAAATTTTAAACATTGAATTTTGGTCGTTAAACAATGGAATTTAAAGCACACGAAATACGCTTACATAGATCAAAAATTTTAAAATACACAATAAAAAAAATCTTACGCGCATTTACATTAAACTTATAACAAAAATTAACGTTAGAGTTTAACAAAAAAGAAAAATATTCTAAAACAAGTACAAAAAATAAAAATATGTTAATTTTACAAGTTTTCAAACTTACCATTTGAAAAATCCTAATACAGTGGCTATAATTATGAAAAGTATCGTGATGATATATTCCATTGTACAAATTTGAAGACTTCCCTCTTCTTTGTTAAAAATATTTTTGGAGTATTTTAACTTTTACACTGCATGACTCTAACAAAAAGGGATATTTAGCCTTTATCGGGCGTCAACGGATGAAACTTAACCAGAGAGCAATCGGATTCGAGAAGAATGACGCAATAGTCAATTCGAAAACAATTTTTTTCGTTCTTTTCTTTTCTTTTGTTTTGGTGTTGATAAAGAATTGTTCCGGTTTCGGTCTAAACGCAGGGCTGTCTACGCGGGGCCGGCGGGAGCCATGGCGCCTTTTGGAATTTTTCTTGGCGCCCTTTTGAAGGTTAATGTTATTAAACATTTTAGAAATAAGATTCCTTTATAAAGAATGTTTTCTTTAAAATAATTAATATTTGTACCAGAGATATTTTCAAAAGCTGTAAAAACGCATTAAAACCCACTGAGGGCTGGTGGGGTGGGATATATTATATCCCATCTAATTTGAATCAAGAATTCCACCAGAAACATTTAATGAATTTTTAATTTTATATATTTGGTGAAAAAGTTGTTGCAAAAGTGCCTTTCACTATATATATATATATATATATATATATATATATATATATATATATATATATATATATATATATATATATATATATATATACAGTCGAGTCTCTCTATAACGAAACTCTATCCAAAGAATTTCTCTATTTAACGAATTTTTTGTAGGAACGGTCAATTTTTTCATGATTACATTAAAAACAATCTACATACAGCGAAATGTATATCTCCATTTAACGAATTTTTTTTCAAAAATGTTCTTTCAAATATTTAGAAAACGCTTCAAATAATTTGTAGAATAACTTGTTTTCGTTGATTTCTGGTTTATATCTCATAGCTAAATTACTCTACCTTATTCCTTATGTTAAAAAAAAGACATTCAACCCCCCCCCCCCCCCCAAAGAAAAGCATCCTTTTTGCATGGTCACACTTGACTTTGTTTTAGCCAAGATGAGCATTAGTTCTTGGAAAAGTTTTAAACATATGCTTGCTACTGGAGCGATTTGCAATTATCACAAAGCATCCAAAAAGATAAAACTATTCCATTGTCGTCTTGAAAATGTTGTTCGTTTCTTGGTTTGGATAGTAAGGCAGGAATAAGGAAGGGATAAGGAGGCAATTGCTGAAAAGGTCGTGTTTTCAGCAGGTTTTCATCTACCTAAATTATCTCTCATTAATTTTAGAGTTTAGAGTAGATGTTTCTTATCTGCACCTCGGAGCATTTTTTGTTGTGAGGGATCATTTGAATGAAGAATTGTTACTAAGTACCATCTATGCTGGTGTTACCGTCTACTACATCTGCATAAAATTGCTTCTACGATAAGCATAACTCTCTCTGATAAAATAATAATTTTGAAAATAATCAATAAGACACTGGTAAAAAAAAAGAAAGTGGCGAAAATGTTAAAAACTTGATTAAACACCTCAAAAACAATTCTATTTCAAAATTTACACATTAAATGAATTTTTTTTGCCGTTCTCTATTCAACGAATTTTTCTATATAACGAATTTTTTGACTGAACGATTGATTTCGTTATATAGAGACTCGACTGTATATATTAATATCCAAAATCTTGGTGCGAGTTCAATAATACAGTAACATATTTTCTTGTCCTCAAAGAGTTAAAAACTAGAAACATACACTGAAAATTTAACTATGCATATTTTCACGTTTTGTAAGTTATTGTTTATAAAATGCAATTATGATGGTTAAATTTGGTAAATTTTGGTAATAATTTATGTAAATCAATTAATAGTTAGGAAGTTAGAGAAAAATAAACATTTCTCAACTTCACCAACATTTTGAAAATACATGTGTATGATGTGCAGGTTTTCAGCTTTTTTCTTTTTGTTGTTGTCAGTCTGACGCATTGGCTGTCTTATATGAGAGATAAGGGGCTTAATTATTCCTTCTTGGCTTTTGAAATTTTAAGTTTTTTTATACTTTACTTAAAAAAAGTGACCATGCATAACTTCCATCAGTGAAAGCACTTTCAAATTACCTCTCTGGAACCACTTCAGTTCTGGAACTCCTCAATTCCGGAAGTGAAAGAAAATTTGCAAGTGTGTGAAAAAATTACATATAAAACTATTACATAATGTAAAATAGGGATTTTTTTTTTACTTACCATTTATACAATCCCACAATCGTAACTATAATTATACACACTATTGAAATTATGTACTGCATTTTTAAAAACTGATTTATTTCAAGTGAAAAGGTTTATAGGGTGTTTTGATTTTTAAAGTGCGCAATTTGTAACTTAACGAAGGAAGGAATGCAACTGACTTCAGTTGGTGAAACTAGATAGCAGTAAGCCTTTGCTAATACAATGAGTGTAATCTTACACAGAATATTGACGCATTGATAAATGTAGAAAGAGATAGCAGTTTATTTGTGATTATAAAAACTGGTCATAAAAATGATTATATCAACTGGGTAACAGAAAATATAAAAAAGTTTATTTTAACCTTTTCAGGGGCAAGGTACTTCTGTTCATAAAATGCAAAAATGAATGACTGGCACCAGAAATTGTATTAATTTTTTTTTCCCAAAAGAAGCAACAGCTTTTACTCACGTACCTAAGGCCCCACACTAATCACTGAAAAAGACTCGGATGATAATATTAAGTTTATGGGTCGTTCTTTTCAAATACTTTGCTCGTATTTTAATATTTTTACATGTTTTGCACATTGTTTTTGTTTTGCATAGGATAGCTGATGGCGACCTACAACCGGGCTAGTTTTTACTTTTTAAATTTTAGTTTCAGATTTTTTTAAAATAAATTACTTTAACTTTCGAAACCGGTTAGAACCGGTTCTGAAGTTGAAACTATCATGATATAAAAAAATATATATCCAAAATCGAAAGAGTAAAAATTAGCCCGGTTGTAAATCATTCTCAGCTATCCTATGCAAAACAAATCATGTAGAAATATTAAAATTTGAGCGAGATATTTGAAAAGAACGCTCCCATAGACTTAACATTATCATCCGGGACTTTTTCAGTGACTACTGTTGCGTCTTAATAAAAGGAAAATTTCCATTGCAATATTGTGGTGTGAAAGTGACATTTAAAAATAAAATTCAGATGGTCTAAAAATGAACCATCGAAATTATAGGGGTTAATTGATTTCATATTTTTCAAGAAATCTGCTACATGATGAAGAAAAAAAAATAATTATATTTTCATGTTTTCACACATATTCATCATGTGAAATCTATACTTATAACTTGGATGAATAAAATTAGTGTTGTAGTTTGCAGCCGTGTCCAATAATTAAGGATAGATTAAGTCAGGTATCGTCCGGATAGCTCAATTGTTAGAGCATTGGAACGGCAAGCCAAGGTGCCCAGGTTCGAATTCTGGTTTGGCTTTTTTAGCTGTGTTGTAAGAAAACTAAACTGTACTGTCTTGAAGATGAATCTGAATTAATTGACCCTATTGAAATATTTTCTGTATTTGTTTTTATCTTCTTGTGTAAATCCCATTTAGGATTAAGACAAAGTTCATGAGAAACGGTATCTGAAATTGGAAATGGATTTTTAATGAACATTTGCAAGTTGTATATGAAACAGGAAATCTTATAACTCTCATTTTTTTTTTTTTTTTTTGGGAGGGGGGATTACAACAAAATTTTAATGCTATAGGCTCTGCACTGTAAAAAATTATAAGTATATCGTGATACCGTAGAACCCCGATAATTCGGATCGTTTTTTTTTTCATTTTTTTTCAAGTTTGAGATATAGCAAGAAGGTTTAGGAAAAAGTAATAAGCCTTTTTGGAATTCCCACGATTCCGATAGCTTTTTATTTATCACTTGAAAGCACAAAAAAAATTGTTTTCCGAGATTTAAAGAAGCAGTTTTGAAATAAAAGTTTCTTTTGCTGCCCGTAATTTTCAGAAGCATTCTTGAGTAGTTTTTATGGTACATTTATCAATTTTCTCAACCTGATAACAACACAAAATGTCAGGTTTCTGGTTGCATATAATTCTTAAAGAAACATTTTCGGCTGCGTAGCAGAATTAATGCATACAAGCGTACCGTAATTTCCAGCGTATAATCCGCGGATCAAACAATTATTTTTTTGACCCAGAAAATTTTTGAAATAAAATGTAACATTTTAGATCGCGGTAAATATTTGGCTTCAATTACTAAATAAAATTTCTGGGTCGAAAGCGAATTGTTTGATCCGTGGATTATAGGCCAAAAATTACGTTAATAATAAAAAAAAAAAAGTTTTTTTTTCTGCTAATTGAGTTTATTAGACTTTTTATCGTCTTTGTTGAATACGAAAAATGTTTGCATTAGAATTGTTAGCATGCGAAAATTGCTATTTCGTGTAGAAAATTATCTTTTTTATCCACACTCTCTCCTATTTGTCAAATTATGTATATATATTAAATATAAAATATGTGTGTTGGAATGAAAATGAAGAAAAGAGTGTACAAATAATAGACAGTTTACTGCTGCTACTATCTAGAAATTAATACATATGATTATATTTGTTGGAACATTTAAATAATAAAAAAAAAACAGTTTTTTCTGCGTTTTTTAGGAGATTGAAATAAATACCTTAATTTTCAAAGGCTGTTACTGCGATTGCTAGTGAATGCAGTAGCGCCAACTTCTATGGGTTCTTGATGCCGGAGCCCACCCAATAGTTTTGAATCTTAGCGTACTCTAATTTCTATTCTTCTTGTTATTTATATCATTATTATTTTATTATTCATCTTTCTCCTTAGAATAAAAGTCATTTCTTCAATGTCCATGTGTTTTAATTCTCCGAGTGACACCCATAAATCCTAAATGACTGAAATGTTTTGTTCTATGTTAAACTTTGTGCTAATTCAGTCATGTCTATGATATCAGTACATTACAATAAATGTGTCTTTATAAGGAAAAACGCACGAGAATATAATTTAATAAAATTGTAATTTTATTTAAACATGATAGTTTGACTTAAAAGTCTCATCTTTCACCACCTGCCAACCCTTTAAGGAAAACCAAACTAGTCGCACCATTTTTACGAAATTTTTTTTGAGCCCACTCAATAATTTTGAGTCAACCCAACATTTTTCAAAAGTTGGCGCCACTGAAGTGTATAAAATATTCTAAATATGATAGTTGTAGAAACTTTTGACCTCTTTAAGACATTAATTAAAAAATATTATGCTATGGCAACGGATCTCGAGATGTTTTAAAAAAGCAAGAAAAATTCCCCCTTTTTTGGTTGGGGGGGGGGGGTCACAGAAAATTTTCTTTTGGAAAATTTTGTTGGAGAATGCTTGCTTTAATTAATAAAAGTCGAAAAAAACCTTCTATCCGATGTTTTGTAAGGTAATATGTACATTTACTCTGGACTATAGATACTGCGTCACAAAATTAATACATTGTAAAAAAAATAAACGTCAAAAGAAACTTTTGTTTCAGAAATTCTTTAATTCTTGGAAATACATATGATGCTGAGATTACTGAATACAAAGAAACGTTTTTCAGGAACTTCGGTAACTTGGAAGATGTTACAATATGTTTTCGTAAACGTTCTTGTTAAATTATAAAATTATATCTTTTTCGACTCTGTACAAAACTTTAGCAGTAGCTTTAATTCAATTAGTATATTACTTTCTACAATTGTTTAACCCTTTCCGGCACACTGTGCCCGTTCTGGGATACCTATTTTTAATTCCAAACTTGCAAACAGCACCAATAATATTTTATTAAAATTTTGATTTTACAATAAAAGTTTAAATTAAGGAATCCAAAATATCTAAAAATTTTGTTTGTGAATTCCGGTGTCAGTCGAAAATTTCTCATTTTACTAACAGATTTTTCCCGTGCCGGAAAGGGTTAAACCAACAAGCTGATGTTAGAGCGAGTTTCGCAAAACATTGGAAAAATATAAAACAAATTTTACGAAAGTTCTGGTACGTTTACATTTTGAAATCCTATAGCCACTAATGAGAACCAGTATTAATAAATATTGGTTCCTAATAATTGGTTGCATTCTTAAAGCATTCGTGTTTAGCATATGTGCCATCTGGTGTGAATGAATAATAATTTCTTAAAGTAAATTTTGCCTCATATAATTACAAAATTCCTACGACGAAAAATTAGGCAAAGTTTTCCATTTGGATATACCGATGGTAAAAAATAAAAATATCCGTAAAGTAAATTTCGTCTCGAAGATGGTACTGTATCCTGACATAGCATTAAATTTTTTGTATTAAATGTCAATGTAAAATATTTTAGCTAAATTGGACATGTAGCCCTTTTTTGGAAGAATGCATACATTGCAATTTTAAGATAACATAAGAACAATTAAATAATTTATTCCATTTTTTTAATCAAATATTTCTCATTTGTTGGGAATGTGGACTTCGGTAATGCAATTTTTGATAATCTTACAGATAAAAATGAGATATATTATCAATTGTTTGTATATTATCTTAAATATGCATTTCTTTTTTCACCTGTAAGGTTATTTAAAAAAAAAAGCATCATGTGCAATGGAAATATCGGTATTTCATTAAATTATCATTATCTTTGGTAATATCACTTCACGAAAATAAAAGATTAATTGCGAAAAAATCATAAAATATCCAATTATTTTCGATTCTAGAGTTATCATAATAGCCCTGGAATTTTTATCCATTTTTAGGGTTCCGTTCTTAAGGAGTGAAAACGGAACCATTATAAGATCATTCCTGTGTCTGTCTGTCTATGCCAACTATTTTATTCATAAACTATGGAAGGTAGAAAGTTCAAATTATTGGACGTAAAAAATACTATTGACCCACATATTTACAGATTTTTAAGCATTCACAAATATATTTAGGAAAAAAGTAGGGGTATCAATTAAGTTACTTAAAAAAAAAAAAAAAAAAAAAAAAAAAAAAAAAAAAAAAATCTTTAGTTTTTATATCGTTCGGGGTATTGTATGAAAGCTTTTATAACCCTGAACTCAAAAACACATTTTAGGTATTATATTTTTAGCAATATCACCGAAAATACAGAGCAAAAATATATCCCCACCACATCTATTTCTGAATCTACTGAAACTAAAATTATGAAAAAAATTGAAGTAATAGACATTAATTTAAAACTTGCAGGAAAACTATGGCGATCATTCGAGGTCATATAATTTTTGAGAAAAGGGAATTTTTCCGTTACACATAAATTTCGATTTACGAGCATGCAGCAAAGGTGTTGAGAAGCGTTAGAGGTACTTAACACATGGAAACCTTTAAACATATGGGCGGTTTGAACATACATAATGACAGGGCCTGTGTACTCTATGTACCATCGGCTTTTAAAACCTAGGTAAAAAAAAAATCATATATTTGTGTAATATAATGCTCAGTTACAGTACAAAAGCAATAAATGCCAAATTGTTAAAAACAGACTAATTTAACAAAAATTAACCTATTAACGGCCAAATTAATTTTTTAGTTAAAATTTAAATTTTCCATTTCCCACAAGTTTTAAAAGAAGAGTATTTTTAAAGCTATTTATCAAGAAATTTTGTCTTGTGAAAAGAGTATATATTTATCTTCATATTTACTGGTGTGAAAGACGTATTTTTGTCCTAAGTCTAGTGATATAAAAATATGCCACTGGGTGTTGATGGGTTAATTAGATGTGTGGCGACCATCTTGCGCGGTCAGTAAAACGAGTTTCTCGCAGGAAGCGACCGAGGTACCCTTTTGCTCGGCGGATAAGACGCTCGCTTACTGACCTTGGGATCTTCGGTTCGAACCCTGCCTGGGCACCGTCACCTGCATTGGTGACCTCGGACAAACGAACACACTTCACCACCTTCGCTCTAGTCCAACAGATGGCAGCACTAAAAACACCCCCAGCATCCAAAGCCTGCGTAACGCTCGCAGCACGAAAGCCTCTGTAACGCTCAGAGCAAACGACCAAAGCCTGTGTAACGCTCACAGCAGCAAAGCCTGCCACGCCGCGCATCATCGATGGGCTCACACGTGCAATCGGCGGCAGCACGACAACGACAACGCATCTGGCACGCGCCAGCGCAATACGAGTGCATATCGCTCGTCCAACGTCAACGCGACGTTCTTCTCACTGGGGGTGGAGTACTGTGGCGACCATCTTGCGCGGTCAGTAAAACGAGTTTCTCGCAGGAAGCGACCGAGGTACCCTTTTGCTCGGAGGATAAGACGCTCGCTTACTGACCTTGGGATCTCCGGTTCGAACCCTGCCTGGGCACCGTCACCTGCAGATGAATACTATGGGTTTCACGACTAGTTTGCATTCAGTGGATCTCTCAATACACCATTCGTGTCTTTAAAAATTAATTGACACTAGAATTGACATGAGCGTTCATTTATATTTCTGCTACATGAATATATTTCGGTTCAAATCAGAAATTTTATTATAAAAAAAGTTTAAAAGATACGGAAGAGAAACGTTAAATGGAAATTTTAAACTATTTTAAATCATATAATGAATCATGAAATATTTTTATATAACTTGACTAAAATTTCCGGCTTTTCTAGTGTTAAAACCTATCTAGAAACTTGAGAAGGACCATGGCGGGATAAGAAATTTGCGACATACTTTCGCAGCGCGCTTAGCACAATGCCAAGTTTAAACTTGAAACAAGAGTTTTATTTTAGCTACACTGTAAATACAAATGATTACTATTACGTTGAATTCAGCAGTATAAAATGCTAAATGATCTTTAAATATTCACTATTTTCATGGTCAGTATTAAATTAAGTCCATAAAAAAAGATTTAAAAAAAAGATTAAAAAAAGATTAAAATGATTTATACAGAATAGCAATATCTGATACTATATAGACATTTATACTTTTGTAGTATGTACAGATATATCCAACCCTAGGTTGCGTTCGTTTTTGTAAAGTCTTATTTTTTTTTTACCATAGTTTTTTCTAATACTATAGTACATTTAATAATGCATATATTTATTGCACGGAATCCTTTGCGCGCGAGTAATATTCGCACTTGACCGTTTATTTTTCAATCTGATAAAAAACAGCATCTTTGATAAATTTAGCATTGTAGCTCCTTTTATGTAATCACAAAGTAAAATTATATCTCGTGTCAAACTGACTAATACGTCATTCTTAAGCGTCATCTATCTAGTTTCATCGACTGACGTGGGACGAACTTCCTTTATTTACAATGTTATTTTATGATAGTGCAGTTCGAGAACCAAACCACCTCTAAAATTATTTATAGAAAAGAAGAAAATTCTTCAAATTCCCACAATGGAGCATTTGATCGCAATATTATTAATAATTATAGCAACAGTAGTAGGACTTTTCAAATGGTAAGTCAGAAAATTATCAGAGACAACTATTTTTCTTTGCTTTATGAGTTTTTTAAATGTTTAACTTTCTTTTTAAAAGTTAATTGAAGTTTCTGTCACTGTAATTTAAATGTACATCAAGTTGTTATTAAGTAAATACACATTTTTTAATTAAAGGGGCAGAATATCTTGTCAACAATTTTGTTTATATTTACGTGTATGCGCAGTTATGTAAATACGTATCACCTTCAGTCGTTGTTCAGTCCATCCGTCCGTCTGTCCGCATATAACAGAGCAAAAACTACCGAACCGAATTATTTGAAATTTAAAATATATAACTGTAACATAACTTTGTCGAGTCATTTAAAAATTTATGGAAATCGGATGCATAATTCAATTACAGGGACAATCAAAAGTATCAAATTACATTATAGTCAACGAGGGAAAAAAAGTTTCAAATGCATTTTAATGGTGTTACATTCTTTCCAACATAATAAAATTGATATGCATCTATGAATTATATACTATAATATATAGTCTGTACAATCTGTGGTGCAAGAAAATTTTTTATTGATTTACAGGGCCACGCAAAAATATTCCATTACATAGTGGTATATGGAGAACATTGTTTGGTGCGTGTTTTAATTGTATTAAACTGTTTAACATTTTATGAAACTGATATACGTTGCTGAGGAATACCACAAGTTATTTCCTGTGTAATAGGAAACAGGTAGAATTTACAGAGACTCACAAAAAATTTCGGCTACTATACTGTATCCGAAATGCTGTATGCATCAGGATCTGAATATTTTTAGGCGTTTATGTTAATTATATAAATACGTAGCACCTATAGCCGTCGTTCAGTCTGTCTACCCGCATATAACAGAGCAAAAACTACCCAACAGTATAATTTGAGATTTAAAATATAAAATTGTTATATAATTTTGTAGAGTTTGAATTTTATCAAAATCAAATGTATACTTTAATTACAGAGATAATCAAAAGTGGTCAATAGGAAAAAATAGTTTATGATTTTACACTCTTTCGAACATAATAAAATTGATATGCATCTATAAAGTATATACTAAAATGTATATTCTGTACAATATGTGGGGGAAAGAATATTTATTATTAATGTACAGGGCCACACAAGAATATTCCACTACGCAATTGTATACTGGGAAACATTGTTTTAGACAGATTGTAATTATATTTAATTATTTCATATTTTATGAAACTTATGTACGTTGCTGAGGTTTAATACAAATTACTTCTTGTATGTTTACAGGGACACATAAAAGATTTCGAGTACGAAGTACTGTATACTTCGATATCCGAAGTACTGTATACTATAACAGCAAGATTTGAGTATTTTTAAAACTTCGATATTGTACGAACGCACATCATTTGCTATGCTTCACGTGTACTTTTCGACTTGTTTGGAATTAAGGGGGTAATTTACCTGTTCAACAGCTTTGTTTACTTTTTAAACTGCATATTTCATTTTTTTTTTCAAAAAGTTAGAATTTTTTTTAAAATTACTTTTTAAAATGTTTTTGTACAAAATGGTCATTACACAAGACTGCGTGTGGATTTTTAAATACATCTAGTATTACATTTAATGTAATTTTTTTACTGCACATTTAGTGTAAAATGATGAAATGTAACACATTTCCATATACTTTTATGTAAAAAAAAAAAAAAAAAAAAAAAAAAAAAAAAAAAAAAAAAAGAACCTTGAAAGCTCCCTTTTTTTATTACGAATATAATAAAGAACATGTGCAAAAAAATTTAAATCTCTATCTGAAATACAAATAAAAAAAGCCTTAGTATTTTAAAAACATGAAAATGAAGAAATTAGAAACATGTAGAAAATGCCGAAGTTTTTATTTGTGTGGAGAATTGCGCTGTTTGTATTAAAAAATTGTACAATATGTCGCGATATAATTATTGTATGGGTAAAAAGAGATGTAAAAATCTTCAAAATTAAATGGGCTTTCATTTAATATATATATATATATAATATCGACATTTTGATTAATTTTGATTTAAACTGTCCCCTTAAAAACAATTTCTTTAAATAATCTTTCTGATTAGAATTATATTTCTTAGAATTGAAGAAAGATGGTAGTTCCGAAACAATAATTGTCCTACACTGTAAAAATATTTCCTTGAAAAAAAGGAAAACGTACTGACAGCAAAGTTGCCGTATCTGTTCCGTTTTTTCACGTAACATTTACTTTTATGACTTTTCCGTTTTTGAAACTGAAATGTTCCGTTTTGGAAAATGAAGTGTCCCGTTTTGAAAACTGAAATGTTCCGTTTTGGAAAATGAAGTGTCCCGTTTTGAAAACTGAAATGTTCCGTTTTGGAAATTGAAATGTTCCGTTTTGGAAATTGAAATGTTCCGTTATTGAAACTGAAATGTTCCGTTATGCAAACTGAAATGTCCCGTTTTGAAAACTAAAATGGTCTGTTTTGAAAATTGAAATGTTCCACCTTAGAAACTGAAATGTTTCATCTTAGAAATTAAAATGTTCCGTTTTAGAAACTGATGCTTTCTGTATTAATTCAAAGTTTTTTCCGTTTTGCAAACTGGTATCTTCAGTTTTATGCCCTGTTATTTCCAGTCTTAATCATTTATCCTTTCAATATTTTTGTCCCATGAGATAGTGAAATCTCAAATGCTAGTGTTACACGTATGAGGAGGGGGAGGGCTAACGCCTAGATATTTTTAAAATTAGCAATAATACTTTTAACTTCTTTTTTCTCTGTGTACTTTTTAATGTCTTTGTTTTTAGTTACCTAAATATTTCTAAACTAAATATCTATTGAAATAAAATTTTAGAAAAACAGAATACTATTTTAACACTTCAAATAAAATGAAGTATATATTTTAGAAATGTTTTATCAAAATATTTCTAAAATATGTACTTAATATAATTTAAGTGCTACAATACTTAGCAAAACAAAGTAAGAAATAAAATAAGGTTTTTATTTGTGTGGAGAATTGCGCTGTTTGTATTAAAAAATTGTACAATATGTCGCGATATAATTATTGTATGGGTAAAAAGAGATGTAAAAATCTTCACAATTAAATGGGCTTTGATTTAATATATATATATATAATATCGACATTTTGATTAATTTCGATTTAAACTGTCCCCTTAAAAACAATTTCTTTAAATAATCTTTCTGATTAGAATTATATTTCTTAGAATTGAAGAAAGATGGTAGTTCTGAAACAGTAATTGTCCTACACTGTAAAAAAAATTTCCTTGAAAAAACGGAAAACGTACTGGTAGCAAAGTTGCCGGATCTGTTCCGTTTTTTCACGTAACATTTACTTTTATGACTTTTCCGTTTTTGAAACTGAAATGTTCCGTTTTGGAAAATGAAGTGTCCCGTTTTGAAAACTGAAATGTTTCGTTATGGAAACTAAAATGGTCTGTTTTGAAAATTGAAATGTTCCACCTTAGAAACTGAAATGTTCCATTTTAGAAGTTAAAATGTTCCGTTTTAGAAACTGATGCTTTCTGTATTAATTCAGAGATTTTTCCGTTTTGCAAACTGGTATCTTCAGTTTTATGCCCTGTTATTTCCAGTCTTAATCATTTATCCTTTCAATATTTTTCTCCCACTGAGATAGTGAAATCTCAAATCCTAGTGTTACACGTATGAGGAGGGGGAGGGCTAACGCCTAGATATTTTTAAAATTAGCAATAATACTTTTAACTTCTTTTTTCTCTGTGTACTTTTTAATGTCTTTGTTTTTAGTTACCTAAATATTTCTAAACTAAATATCTATTTAAATAAAATTTTAGAAAAACAGAATACTATTTTAACACTTCAAATAAAATGAAGTATATATTTTAGAAATGTTTTATCAAAATATTTCTAAAATATGTACTTAATATAATGTAAGTATTACAGTACTTAGCAAAACAAAGTAAGAAATAAAATTAAGTATATATTTTACAAGCATTTTGACAAAAGAAAAGAAACGAAAGAAAAAGAAAAGAAATCATGTTTGAAGAATTAACTGTGCATGATGAAAAATATTGATTTCCTATGGAGATAATGAATGCACACACATAGGTTTATAATTCGTGAGGGGGGTTACAGATGTGATTTGCAGTCTATACATGATTACGGATGTAACTCTTGATATTGATGATATTTTTTGGTTACAATAATTTGCTGTATTTCGATCATTTTTATTTTCTAAAAGTTTAATTCCTATTTAATAATGCTAATTAAATATTTCTGTTTATAATATCTGACAATATAATAAAATAATATATATTAAAACTGCTTCAATAATTTTTAAAAAATATCAGCTGTTTTCTATTTTCGAAAATGCTGTGCCATCTTAATCTCTTAAGGTAAAAATTGGAAAATTGTTCTTAGACTTGCATCCACTTCGCGCAAGACTGTGGGAAAACGATTGGCTCAAAGACCCCAAAAATATGGAAAATGATTGGTAACTAAAGTATCTTGAAAGTATATTTTATTTGTAATCAGTTTATTTATTTATTTACTTAAAATTGGTTATTTTTCATTTAAAAATAATCAAAAAATTATAATTGAAATTGAAATAAAAAAAAAAAATAACTTACAATTGAAATGTATATTCAAAATGTATTAGTTTTACATCATTATCACTATATTTGGTGACTCTTGAACCAAAAGTGTTATTGCAATCTTGTGCTCAGTGAAGAAAGTCAAAAAACAATTTTACATTTTTAAAATCAAAATTAAACAACAAAAAAAAAAAATAAATAAATAAATAAAATTTCAACCTAAAATGTAAAAAAAAAAAAAAAAAAAAAAAAAGATTTAAATAGAAGAGATATTAAGTTCTTCGTATTAAAAGTTTTATGTATGTATTTTTTTATAGGGATTGAGAAAAAAAAAGTTACTTATTTCTAAATTGTGTTGTCAGGTGACAAGTAAAGGACCTAAAATTATCTATTCTATATACAGGGTGTCCGAAAAGTCTGGAAACGGTCGAATAATTCGAGAAACACATATGAGATTGAAAAACGTAAATATACGTGTTAAATATTTTTAAATAAGCTACTCAGTGATACCAAATCTGACCTTCGTAACCGACCCCCTGGGGGTCAGAGGGGGTCCAACTTTGAAATCTTAAATTATAACCCCCATTTTTTATTGCAGATTCGGATTCTACAGGCAAAAATACGTAACTTTTGTATTTGATGTTTATTTCGAATCCTCGTTCATCACGGTGTAATCGAGCATATTAAATTGATACATATTTCGGCTTTTCCAACGTGATTTTCCCTAATCGAAACTAATTGGGGAGAATTTATGACATCAAATTCCTCGTCTTTTGCAAGAATAGCGTTTCCTGAAAATCACCCGTGCCGATTATTTCGATTGTGCTACACAGTTAAAAATTTGACCCATTTGCTGTAGCGTCACTCCACAGCTTTTATAGAAAATATCTTTCATGACCAATGAGAATGTTCCATAACACAGTAAAGTACACCGTAAAAAAATTGAGCCTTTTGCTGCATCGTCACTCCACCGCTTTTATAGAAAACGATTACTTTACTGTGTTATGGAGCATTCTCATTGGTCACAAAAGAGATATTCCATAATAGCTGTGGAGTGACGCTGCAGCAAATAGGTCAAATTTTTAACAGTGTAGCACTATTGAAATAATCGCCACGGGTGATTTTCAGGAAACGCTATTCCTACAAAAGACGAGGAATTTGACGTCAAAAATTCTGCCCAATCAGTTTCGATTAGGGAAAATCCCGTTGGAAAAGCTGAAATATGTATCGATTTAATATGCTCGATTACACCGTGATAAACGAGGATTTGAAATAAACATTAAATACAAAAGTTATGTATTTTTGTCCGTAGAATCCGAATCTGCAATAAAAAATGAGGGTTATAATATAAGATTTCAAAGTTGGACCCCCTCTGACCTTCAGGGGGTCGGTTGCGAAGGTCAAATTTAGTATCACTGAGTAGCTTATTTAAAAATATTTAACACGTATATTTACGTTTTTCAATCTCATATGTATTTCTCGAGTTATTCGGCCGTTTCCAGACTTTTCGGACACCCTGTATATATATATATATATGTATCACCTCTGACAAAAAATTGCATTTTTTGTTTTAAACAAATCGGTGTACTTTCGAGTCTTTAATGTAGTATTTGAATCACTCCATGTTGTAAAAGTTGCAAAACTTAAATGTTTTTTGAATTTGCTTATGTAAGCTTAAAACATCTGAGTTATCGGGCATTTTACAACTTTGAATGAAGATAAAGGCTTCTTTTATTTATGTATATGCAGGGTACAGTTTATGATTTTTATTAAATCTTGCAATAGAATGGAAGAATAATTTTTGTTACATTATTATAATCCACTTAGATGATTTTCTTTATATGCATCATAATGATATTTTAGACTTATTCTTTGTGTCAAAGTAATAAAAACTTTCCTTAAAAATAATTTGCTGCCAATCTTTTTATTTTTAAAAAATTAGATAAAGAGAATTTTTATTAAAAATTGTTAATAACAATATACAAATTAGAAACATTTCATTAAATATTTTTTCAGGGTCATTATATATAGTTAACTTGCACAAGAACAAAAAGATTGGCAACTACATAGTACACTCAAACAATATTTAACCCTTTTACTACACTTTTTTTGCAAAAGCATTAAAAATAGCAGTATTTTCTACTTACATGCAATTCAGAAGATTAACATTTTTCCTAAAAATTCACAATTAATAATCCTATCTTTACATTATGTAAAACTTCAATGGCAACTAATGTTACTGTTAGGAATTGATAAATTATTATTTCATTTTATTTCACAGAATTTGCAATTGTGATATTTAATTTATTTATGAAACGCGACTCGTTGCTATGGCAGCGAAGCTGTTTTTTCGTTTGGTTTATTTTTACATTTTTTTTATCTTTTGAGATGAGGTAAAAGTTTAGGAAAAAAGTTGGCATCAATTTTTGATGGAAGGAAAAAGAATTTTTTAGAGAGAATGTTTATATATTTTTTTTTTGTGTCGTGCGCGTCTTAGGTTTTATTGAAAAATTATGTTATTTTATGAAAAGTCACGCAGAAATGTATATGGGATCATCTTTCCAGTTTTTAGTACGAGGATAAGAAATTTTGCAAGGTAAAATGAATTCATATTTTGTACAAATGTAAATAATTTGAATTCAATATTTCTTCATACTATAATTCTATGTATATAATAAAATTTTTTAAAAGGAAAATTCAAGAATAATTAGAGTAGTTTTGAACCCAATAATGAAGTTTTGATTGTTTACAAAACAGTTACCACTTTAAGTAACTGTATAAAATAGAGAATTTTATTTACATGTATATTTAAAAAAAATCTCTCTAAAAAAATCTATATTCGTCAAAAACTGCAGTTTTATAACCATCATTCATGCAAAGAAATATCCATCGGTATTGAACATGCCACCAGTTACTCTGCTACTAGGAAGTGTTTTCAGGTTTTTAATTAGTTGACTCATTTTTTTGAAATAATCTGGTAAATGACAAACATTTTACTAAAAATAAAATGTATATATTTATCAACAATGAAAATTTTATCAGATATCTCTTTTAAGAATTCACCCCACCCCAAAAAATAAAATAATAAGATATAAGGTAAAAATCAATTATTTCAAAACACTCAGCTAGAAAAATTTCATGATACAAATTCATGGCAAGTTCATCATAAATCCCCCCCCTTCTCTTTAACTGAATAACAATCGCATTTGCGATCGAAAAATAGAATTTTTGCTGAAAATAGAAAAAGAACAATTAAAAAGGCAAAACAGAATGTAATATCAAAAATACTTTATTACTATAACATCAAAAATTAAAATAAATTTCATAGAATAAATACATTAACTATAGATTTATTAGCAACTTGTAAACTGTATCACTTTTCTTGCCTTTACCCTGGAGATTTTGTTTTTTGTATCTGTTTTTATGCCATCAAAGATTCTGAAAAAGAAAATAAAGAAAATTTGTAAGAAAAGAAGTTAAAATATGTAACAAATTGTGTGATACTATACTTGGTCATGCAGCAAATCGTCTCGTCAACAATATGCTCTGAAAAATCTAAATTCTCAAAATATTGCATAGGACTAACGTGAACCAGTGTGGTGTTCTATGACATCTACTGTGCCATGTAAAAGCATCATCAGCCATACGTCACTCTTCCTATGTCCCAAACATCTTTGGAAGCCATGAAAAGCTATAGATCCTCTAAAACAATGATTTTAGAGAGTAGCAGGGTTTAAATATCACTAGAATAAATATTTTTTATAGTCTGAGAACATTAAAACCACATGGTGACTAAACAACAACAACAAAAAATGCCTGCTAAAAAGAATAAAACCAGTAAATGTTTATGTAAAATATTTTAAAATAGTATATGTATATACAGATACTATTTTAAAATGTTTAATTTTAATTTTATTAAACAATAATTAACAAGCATCCAAGCAAAAAAAAAAAACAAACAAAAAAAAAAAACAGCAACAACAACATTATAAAATAACTGTTTTTGTGAATATTAAATAGAAAATTCCATTTTCAGTTCCAATTCGTTTAAAATAACGATAACAATAATACACTGACAAATTTTACTTTCAAAAAACAGTAATTTGGAAATTTAATTTCGATTTGAAAGATGCATACAAACATTTGAAAAGATACAACTCGAAAAATTTCACTTCGAAGAAATTAATTGAAAGATAGGAACAATTGTCACAATTAAATTTGTTTTATCACGTTTAGTTAATGGATGATTCTACGATAAGAGGTTTAAAGTACATAGAGGATACGGCCAAAAAGAAAAGTTTGAGTTTGATCAAAAACCTTTTTAAATTATGATTTTTTTTCCCGTTTATTCACCTTTTCATATAAGGGAAAGTCACTTTATACATATTTTATAACTTTTTCTGGTCAGTGACTCTCTCCCCTGGCAGTTACCTTGACAGGGGAAATACGGCAGGGGAGAGACATTTTCATGATAAATTCAAACTTTTTAACTGACTGAATTAGTTTTTGGGTTAATTTGATTGGGTATTTCACTTTAGTTATTACTGTATTGTTTAATTAGGGCAGTAAATGCAATTGAATTAAATGAATATTAGAAGTTTTATGACTTACCAGGGGAGATGCACAATCACCTTGCGAAACCACTACACCGCACGGTCGCGTCGCAACAACTAAAAATGGCGACGCTTAAATGGCTTGCGCGTTTAGTATTGCTAACTTCAAGCCGATAGATGTCCTTGAGTGCCTACTTCCAATATAGTCATCCTTGAATTTATATTTGTTTCAGCGGAACGAAATTTGACAGGGTAGATACACAAAAAAGCGGGACAAAAGTTAATTAAAAAATTATTTGAAATTAACAAAATTATTTTATTTTTTATTTTATAATACGTAAGTATAATTACTTAAATTACAATTAAACATACTTTAGCTAAGCATCTGATGTAAAAAATATATGTATTGTTTGAAAGTTAAATTGAAACCAGCAAGGGGACATGCCAGGGTAGAGACTTTTTTAGACTTTGTAAGAAATTTCAGACAAGTGTGTTTTAATTAGGTATTCAATCGTGATGTTACTTAATAAAGTATATTAAGATGATGCGATTCATTGCAAAAAATAACAGCATATAGAATAAAAAATCTGTTTTAAACGGATTGCCGTACAAATTACCTCTTATCGTAGAATCACCCTAATACTATAGGAGAGAGTGGGGTGGTGAGGGACACCTTTTTTGAATATAAGCAAATCAATTTTTCTTGGCACAAAAACAAAAAAATTAATTTATATAGTGCAGGGTGAAACACATTTTAATATATCTGAACAATATAGAATTATAGCATGCAAAAGCTATTTTATAATTAAAGAAACCGCAAGTTTCAAAATATGTCCCATACCTCTGCACTTACATGGAGGTATGGAACAACCACAAAACAAATCTAAAAGGCACAGATCGTCTAGTGTCGATTAGATATACAATTAAACAAACATTGTAACTTAATAATGTCTATACCATAGTCTATAATTCCAGTATCTTCATCACTGGAATGAAAAATCAGGATTATCAATCATAAATGACAATAAAAAATCCCCACAAATTATTTATATTTTTAAGTAAATGAATATGTTATAAATGTTATTATTAATACATTATCCTCTAAAATTGTTTATATGTTAGTAATTTACATTCAGGTTATTAAAAAAAAGAAATTGAACATGTCCAATTCCTTCCCATTTCCTCATTTTGTGTTGAACTTTTTCTATAAACAAAAATGCTGCTTTTATGTCTATTTTAATGTATGGATAATAAAAGTATAACTTTCCACAAATAGGGAAACTATTATATGTATGCGTAAACAAGTCATTAATATACAAAAATGTTAAAAAATTAAAATGTTATATAATCTTATTAATATTTACTTTCCAATTAAAAAAAATAAATCTTTAGATTCAATATTTAGAAAAAAAAACTCAATGCATTATAATATTACAGTTTTCGAAATTGTTTAAGGCTTGTTTTTTTTCTAGTATGACACTCTTTATTGGTGCAACAAATAGAAAAAAAAAAACTTTAAAATAGATCTACTTAAAAGTACGACATATGCAAAGGTTCTACTGAAAACGACATTAATAAAGCTATGTTTAAAATTTTCTAAACATAAAAAATATATAAATTAATTAATAATGAAGAATTCATAAACTTATTTTAAATTTAAAATAACATTGAATAAACCTCTTCCATTATATTTTCACGGTTCTCGTTCAAAACATAGATAGCGCTGCCGCAGATCTGCCAATCTTTGATAATCAGAAACAGTAGCATCCAAAATGGAAACAAATATAGAGGTTGGTTGGTTTCAAGTATTTATTCTACAAATTGGGTTAACTGATTGCTTTCATTTTGGATTGAGTTTATATTCCTGCAGGTTGGGTTTGGGTTAAACCGATTTTTCAGAAGTTATTGCTGCCTATTCTTTCAGATTAACCCGGGAGAACTCGCTGTGAGAATTTCTCTCACGGTGCCCAATTCTTTTCTTTTACTTTAGAGTCATTTAATATCAAATTTCTTGTTTGGCTTAGTACTTTTATTCAAAAAAGAGATAAAATAATTGAAATCACATTTTGAAATTTTATTAAAATGAAAAATAGTCTTAAAAATAGTCTTAAAAAGAGTACGATGGAGAAAGAAAATCTCATGCGCGAGTTCTCGCGGGTTAAAAATTGTTTTTATATAATAATAAACATAGGTGTTTATCTGTGATCAATGTTTCTTGAAGATAGCAACACAGAACAAGGGTATATCTAACAAAAATAGAGTCTAAAATTCGTTGAAAAATTTATTAAACGTTCCAAGGTAACATTAAAACGTTCAAGGTTAAAACAGTTAGAGGATAGGGAAGGGGGGGGGAAAGGAATTTACCATATATGTCATGTCTATTTTCTACTTCTAATAGGTTGTAAGTTCTTCCTTTTTTTCATTTTTTTAATTTCAGCAAAATTTTGAATAGAGGATATTGGCACAGGGGAGTGTGGGGGGGGGGGGGGGGATTTGGGCTGTATGATCTCCAAAATCTTTCAAAAATGTGGGCACACGCGATGCATATTATCATTTGGTGCGCTCCATATATTACTAGAGCGATGCTACGTTTGAAGCATTAGTGTTGGAGAGAAAATGAACATGCGTGCCGCTACAATGTTGCTGAATAAATAAATAAAAATAAATTAAGCAGTAAAGCGCATTGTGTGTACCACGTCTACAGTTTTCGAAAAATAAGAAGTACCATATTTTGGCGCTTCTTTTATTTACTCTACGGATTGATTCAACTTTGAAGGAAAATTACTTAAAATTGTATTATAAACTTTTTTTTAAATGAATTCTAGCAAATTTTAGCTGATTTTTTTTCAATTGAAGATTGGGCTACCATTGTTTCATCTTAAGTTCGATTTTTGAAACGTTTAGAATGGGAAATAAAGAGAAAATCCTACAGTCCCATTCCACCCCACACTCCTCTTTGTATTACTTTATGTGATCTAGTGGTTATTTTAGTACTATACATCATCTATATGACAGATGTCTTAAAATGTAATGATGATTTTTTATCCATGCAAGTGTTATTTGTAAAAACAATAGCTTTTAGCAAAATTCTGTATTAATCAATAACAATTACATTTATCCGAAAATAAAAATTTCTCTTCAATACTTATCTTGAATATTTTAAGTTTTTATTGTTAGCTATAAATATTTGGCGCTATATGAAAAAAAAACACAAAAAATATTCTTACATTTTACCAGTGAATTTGCAGTTAATCCATAAAAAGGAATAATAAATATACTCCACCCTTGAATTCTGACACTTTTTTCCGGGAGGTATTTCTCTGAGGGAAATTATAGAATTCCTGGAGATAGCACTTTTTGATAATTAAAAACAGAAAAACTAAAGTCTTCCGGGACAGATATTTCATTGCTCTTCGAGAGAATGCCCCCCCCCTCTCGGCCACTTCCTGAATTCAACACCAATATATCCAAAATCACTCGGAAAGATCTAATTCAATATAAATGTTGATACATATATTTTTTTAATGTATGCCTCCGAAAAATATTTTCAAAATTGTTGTTAAAATATCTTTAAAATTGACTAAAATAATAGATTAATTTTGTTTTTTGCAATTGGTGTTATAATTTTTTTCTGTCTACAAATTGAAAGAATCAATTGCAAAATTGCCTCTGAATCTCAGAATCAGTCATCTTAAAACTATTTTAGAATAACCATTTTGATTATATATATATATATATATATATATTTAAAGGTCTCACACTGTTTCATTACTCCATTTTTTTTAAACGTGAAGAGAAAAAATATAAGCAATAGTTTTTCAAAATACCTACCGCGTAATAACTGCATTTAAGAACTTTTATTCAAACCAAGGTTCATTTAAAATGCTTATAATATTCATCATAGAAAGTTTTAAAATAAAATCGATTGACTTACCTCTTTTATGTATATCAAATTCAGTCTTCAAAGTAATTAATATAAGTAATACACGCGTTGTGTCTCTGTTTACAGTCTTCAAGCAATCTTCTTTATGTACTCTTGAACACAGACTTATCCTCAACCTAAAGGGTTTCCCCGGAATGGAGCTTTTCTGTTCTACTTGTCTGAACGGAAACTTCCAATTAGTCGACTGTCCTAGAATAAAAATTTCCGGTAATTCCAGGAAGAGATACAGTTTTTCACAAAACGGAAATCTTTAGAAAATTTAAGGAAAATTCACGGAATAACACCTGTAAAATTCAGGGCATATTTTTAGACTGCAGGATAATTAGATTAAAAAAAAAAAAAAAAAAAAAAAGTCAAAATATTCACAATTATACGGGCTTTTATTTGATTAAAAAAAATTGACCTTTTTGATATAAAAACTGTCACTTTAAAGCTACGTAAATATATATTTTACATACACAAAATAATTATACGTATATAACACCATGAATTTTACGAAAATGATCTCAAAATATTTAAAAGTCTACGACTCATTCTAGATTTGGGGTCAGCAACCTGCGGATCTTTTCTAACTATTTTTCCGAACAGAAATTTTTGCGTTTAACCCTTTATCTGTCTACAAAATTTGAAAACATCTCAATTGTACTATTTAATAACATAATTCTTCAATTGAATAAGACGGTGATTACTTTTCTGAAATAACAAAAAGAAATTGAACGTATTTTAAGTGTGCGGAACAAAGCTCTGCTGGTGGAAATCGGCTTGCTGTCCTAACAGTTTACCATTTTTGTAATATCGTCAGTAACATGTCAAGCTAAAATATTTACTCGTGCATACTGCGCATGCGTGTATAACGTGCACCCTTACTTTGGAAGGAAAAATGACATATATAACATGCACCCTAAATTTGATATATAAATAAATGAATGGCCAAAGGAATTTAAATAAAGAAAGTTGAAACGAACATTTCGTTAAGCCAGAAAACAAGGCTAAATTACATTTTTAGACCTCGGGAAGGGAGTGCATGACGGGAGATAATAGTGAGTGGCGGCGATGATAATTGCTTATTAGTGTTTAAATAAAGTTACTAGCGTTTTTCTATAAAAAAAGTGCGAGGATTGAAATAAAGATGCAGCAAAACTTCTATTAAGTAATAATTAACTTCTATTCTATATTAATTAATTTATTCTATATTAATTAATTTCTATATTAATTATATCTATTAACTATCTATTAACTATAATATTATCTATTAACTATATCTATTTCTATATTAATTAATTAATTTCTATATTAATTAATTTAATCTATTCTAATTAATATTATATTCTATATTAACTTCTATTAATTCCTCTTTTAATGTCTTTTTTGAATACATTTCTTAATTCGTATGTATATCATGTGATTACTTCAAGCAGTAAAAAAATATTCCGTGTATAACGCGCACCTACGAGTTTTACCTTAATTTAAAAAAATGCGTGTTATACACGAGTTAATACGGTATTCAATATGAAAACAGTGTTGCTAGTAGTCTATACTTATTTTAAATTCAGATTTCTTGATTGGCACCACTTTTTTTAAATGGTAAAATTCAGCTTGTTTTCACCTTAATTAATATGGCATTAAATAAGGCATATTTTATTATTTCATAAAATTGGTGTCAATCAAGAAAACCGAATAATAATTAAAAAAAAAACAGGTTTCCTAATGGCAACAATGTTTTCAGATTAGGTAGTTTGGAACTGTACCACGAAGTATGGGGGCATTCTCTAAATATGCATATATACGTTAAAGGATTAAAGGATTAAATAAAGCGATTAAATTAATAACAATTTCTCACGGTTAGTTTGCCTCAGGGGGGTAATTGTGGAAAAACGTTCTGTGTTTAGATATGGTAAACATTACTTTATAAAAATACTAGTATTCAAAATCTCTGAATCTTTTGAATCCCCTGAAGTGTACTAAACCTAATTCTATTGCTATTCATAAAAAGTGCTATTAAATAAGTCGCTGATTTCTGCGATTAAATAAGTTGGAAATTACAATCCAAGAAGAGAAACAATTGGTCTGCATTTCCTGATCCCTATTCTAGAGTTAAAATTCAATATTAAAAAAGTATAAACAAAAAGCGGCAAAATGGTAACAATAATTTATAATGATAATGATAATTAATAGATAGGGAAAAGTGGGGATGAATAGGACAATTTTTACATTTTTATTAATAACTTAAGCTGTATACTGTTGTTAATTAAAAAAAAAATATTACTTAAAGAATACATCATAATTTAGCAACTTATTGACATACTAATTTCAATAAACAATTGTTTTTAAAATTTTTAATAATTTTTTTAACATGCATGCATATTGTCCCATTCATCCCCATGGTGGGGGTCGTAGTTTGTATCAACAAACTACCGCGATTAAAAAAAGATAATTTTAAAGGTAAATAAGGCAAAAATTGCTCTTATGTTTTTGTGGTACAAACAAAGCGAAAGAGATGGTTGGTTGGTTGGTTGGTTGTTTAGGGTTTTGTGGCACAAAATCCCTTGAGGGACATGCTGCGCCAAGACAACGAAAGAGATGGACTACAATGATTTATGATTTTGCTACATAAATAAATAAATAAATTTGTCATTAATTATAAGAAAATGAAATAATACTGCTCCTTTTCGCTGTTTCTTATCTATAGGACACGAGTGAGAAAACTGTTATCGGAGAAAAATATTTTTGTTGTTTTATTTAGAAAACAATAATAAAGACTTAATTTAACCCATTGCATCACCGTGTTGCAGATCTGCAACAAACCCAAAACGTCAATATTATTTCAATAGTAAACTTCAAAACACGATTTGGTTATTGTTTTTATTTTATTACACTGCTATTAACATAAATAAAACCTTAACCCTTTTTATGGTCTTGTGTACTGTTAATGCTATATGTCTTTTAAGAGTATTATTTTGTTTTAAAAAACACTTTTACTACTATTTACATGTAGCAATGATAGTATATATCTATGCATTCATTATATGACTTCATACCGGGTGTCCCAAAAATGACTGATGGATTTTAAAATTGAATAACTTGCAAACGGTGACAGCTATTTAAAAAAATTTTGCAGGAGGGTTATGTATAATGTCAGGAGTTTTTTTACCGTAATTTTTTATTTTCGTTTGCATCTCAAACAATAGGTGGCGCTGACGGCGATTGAAGGCCAGATTGACGCTTCACTCAGTACTGATCAGTAATGTCAGGAGTTTTTTTACCGTAATTTTTTATTTTCGTTTGCATCTCAAACAATAGGTGGCGCTGACGGCGATTGAAGGCCAGATTGACGCTTCACTCAGTACTGATCACCTGGCCTTCAATCGCCGTCAGCGCCACCTATTGTTTGAGATGCGAACTAAAATAAAAAATTACGGTTAAAAATCTCCTGACATTATACATAACCCTCCTGCAAAAATTTTTTAAATAGCTGTTACCGTTTGCAAGTTATTGAATTTTAAAATCCATCGGTCATTTTTGGGACACCCGGTATATGCTTAGCATTTAGTAATATTAATGATAATTAGTATTTGCTTAATTCTCTTTGCACCGTCTACGATTCTTTTATTTATTGTCATAGGAGGGATTATTATAGGAGAAATGGTGAAAAAACCCACCATAAAGAAAAACGCATTTTCACACATGTCGTTGATTGAAAGCTAGATTTTGAAAACAAATCAAAAGGAAAAAATAATAAATTCTGTTCCAATTATGATTGAAGCGTGATTTAAACGTTATTTTAAGCGAAAAAATACAAAGAGAGTTTTATTACAATAAAGTTATTTTAGTAAATTTGAAGAGAAAAAATACAAAGAAAATTTTAATACAATAAAGTTATTTTAGTAAATTTTAAGATTTTTGAGTTCCTGAAGTCCCCTAAATTGAGTAGTTTTATTCATTCAAGTTTTAGTTAATCTGAACGCTGTTTGTGTTTATATAGAAGAAGCGTTATTGTGCCCCAGTCTCCAATAATGTTACTTTTTATTTCATTTTACAGGTGGGACAGAAAGTGTCGACTTTATTGGGAGAAACGAGGAGCAACTTACTCCAGTGGCACCCTTATAAGTGCAATTTTCGAAATGTTTAAGAAGGTTTAATTCCATTTTATTTTCTCTCATTTATGTCATAAGCTTATTATTTAAGTTTTTCTTTTCATGAAAGTACATTTTACAAATGAAATTATAAAGGATATGTATATGTAATATGAATATGTAAAAAAATTACATAGACAAGGCTGAATTTTGGTCTACTGATGCTATTAAATTCTTAATGCATTCGCAAATGTAGCACTTTTACTTATTAATTAGCTTGGTACTGAATTGGATTAAAGATAAAATTATCAGATTTAATATTTTTATCTTTAAAAAACAATTATATATCGTAATATAACAGTATCGATTTTCTAAAATAAATAAATAAATAAACATTTCCATATTTTTTCCATACTCATAATTGTCAAAATATATTAAAATTTATTAAACAATCTATTTATCATGCCCCGTAGATTATAGTTGAAAAAAAATCATGAAAGAACCATTAAAGATAACACCAATCAAAACATTTTTGAATACAGAAAAGAAATTTTAAACATACGGGGGAGGGTTCAAGGCCAAGGTTTTTACATGTATAGTTGCCAAGCTGCTGTTTCCTTTTGTCAGAGTTATAAAAGATATCTAGAAACAGAAAACTTACTTAATAAAAATATTAAGCATTGTGCATGTTTCTACGTGGTATTTACTTAATTTTATTTGCTAATAAAACTTTATAGCACATTTTAAAAAACCAGAAAGTTCTAAAATTGCGAGAAAATGTAATAATTAATAAAATAAATTAACTGACACCGCCTGTCTTAGGGAGTGAAATGTCTGGTCCCTTTTCCGATGCCACGCGCTTGTTCTACATTTTGACTTTTTCTTATGACTTACTCAGGATGTGCTGTACTCCTACACTTAAGGCCCAAACAGACCTGACCTCTTCTTGCGGTTACTCGTCGGCTCGTTTGTTGTGGCGACACGGTGTTTTTAATCTTTAATGAGTTTTGCAGGAAAGGGACGGTTGCTCGGCAAAAGAAAAATCTTTCCGTCAAGTAGGGTTGATCTGTTTATCTGCCGATTCTTTGTTCCTCCTCCCGTTCTATCATAAAGAAACCGCAAATGGGTCCTATAAAAAAGGCTTACAGCACCTTTTCTGAGAATTCAGTTGACGAGGAGAGTATTTAATGTGCACCCAGCCATAGACAAACCGTGGAGTTGCTTCGCAACTGGGAAGCCCCTGGAACATGTCTTTTAAGGCACTGCACGTGGACTGGGATGGCAGTCCATGTGCAGTGGACACCACCAGACAAGGTGCCACTAGCGTACGAGTGTCCGGCATATGTGACGTAAACATTTATCACAATCTTTGACGAAATTATATGGTTCGATACTTTTCCGGTTAAGTCTAGTTAGTTTTTCAGCTGTACATTCAACCTACACATGTTTATCGTTCAGCCTAAAATTAAATTCTAATTTATTATTATTTGCATATAATGATAACTGGAAAATGCTAAATAATAAAAAAAAAAATGCCATTTTTTTTTTTTTTTTTTGTCTCAGCTACAACAACGACAAAAATTGCCTTGCACAATGATTTTAACAGTGTTTTGTACTCTTAGCATGTTGATTCACGCATTCTTAGATAGAGATAGCACTGCACTTAACGAAATATAGGATACACTGCTGTGACAAATACACACTATATCTAAAAACAAATAGCCCTTTATTTAGAATAGCTGTTAATTAGAATTATACTCAGTATAATTGAAAAAAGTGATTGTATTCTGTCGGAAATAGATATATTTAGGGTTTTGTAAGTAATTTTAAATATTTTTTCTTTCTTTTCAGCCAATTCATGAACTGATACTGGAAGGGCAGAAAAAGTATGGCCGTGTTATTGGGTAAGTTTAATTACATACATTTATTTAATTGACACACTGTATAAAAAAAATCCGTTAAATTTGCAGCCAGAATTGCTGGCAGCAACGTTGCCAGCAGTTTTCGTCGTAAAAATTGCAGTAAAATTAGATGTAATAAAACAATTTACATTTTGTAAATTTTTTTATTACATCTAATTTTAGTAATCTGATCGTAATTTAATTAATTGATCGTTATTTAATTAATTTAGTAGATAAACATATGACAAGAATAAAGTGCAATATGGAAGGATGGTCTTAAAAACAAGCCCCAAAGTCACCCAAATTTGACGTTTAGTATATAATTGAATAAATTACACGCGTTTTTGAGCCGCAGGATAGTACAATTATGGATGAGCGCCAGCCTTCGAACTTTTCTCTTTCAAGACTCTGTGGTTCGATACCCCGACAATGCTTTTTTTTTTCTTCCTCCAAAACAAAATAATGATGAATTATTTTTGAGCTTTTCTTAATGTATATATATATGATTGTTTAAATTTAGGCTAAATATAAATAAAACATGTTTCTGTGCGCACACACTTGTGCTTATTTATGTACAGAGAAATTAAAATTTATGGCAGTTTCAGCGAAATAACTTAAAAGCCTTATAAAATTAAAATATTGTAGTTTATTTCATCTTTCTTATACCATACAGTTTAAAAGTTTTATAGATTTTTGATATTTTTCTTATTCGGAATCTTATGTTTGGAATTAGAATAATTCTTTAGACAATAAAAAATCTTTCGTGGACATTAATATTTATTAATTACGTCCGTTCGCAAATGGTGTTTAGAAAAACTATTATAATCAGTTTATTCTTGTTTGTGTTAAAATTTTAATGGCCATCTGCTACAGAGTGAGCACGACATATCGTTTTTAGCACTTTCCAACAAAGTTGAAAAGTGCTTATGAATTTGGTTGGTCTGTCCGTCTGTCCGCTCTCTAACTCCCGTAATTATACTCGGATTGCCATGAAATTTTAGGACGCTATTGACGTTTACCCTAGCACCGAACCCTATTGAAAATGAAGTTTCTACCGTCATTAGTTTATCTACAGGGAGAGTCAAACGCTTCCCATAACATTACGACCTATTGGAAAGAATCGTTTCAAAGGAATTTTAAAGATGTTATATCCTGTTATACCCAAACATATTAAAATTTATATGCTTTTACGAGGTGCATTAAAATATGCATTCTATAAAATATGAGGTGAAAATGCAGCTATTATTCATTTACTGGGCCACACAAAATAATTCCATTAGGTAATGGTAAAAGGGGGAATTGTGTGCGACATATTTTAAATATATTAAACTGTTTCATGTATCATAAAATTGATGTATGTCAATGAGACATAGTATAAATTATACCATACTGCCTTCCTTAATATAAAGTACATAGCATTTACAGGGCCACACAAAAGATTTCAAATAGTACATTTTTTTCGAAAGTACTGAATATGTATCCGATGATGGCTGATGGATGTATAAAATGCATTTTAAGTATGATATGCGCGTATAAGTTTCATTAAATTTATGCATATTATATGGTGCGTATAAATGCTATAGTTAATATACAGGGCTACACAAAAGAGCTCGCCAACGTTACTGAATATGAGCATAAATTATTAAAAAGATGATTCTTATGCAAATTATGCATTTTTACGCTGAACTGCATTAAATTTACTAAGAAATGTTTGCAGAATTGAGATAAATTGACATACAGGGCCACGCAAAGAATTAGGTACATGGAGCCTATGAACGATAATCTATCTGAAAGTGATTTCAATCGTTTTAAGAATGTTTTAAAATAAATTTTAGCTTAACACTGATGCATAATAAAGGTATCAGGCAAACTACAAGGCTGAACAAAGTATTCAAGTATGTTTCCATCTATTAATATAAATTGCTGAAAGAGAAATTTTAAGCTACTAGGCATTTTTTTTGCTAAACTAAATTTTCCCATTATAATGTATGTATATTAGCTGTCAGATTGAATACAAGGCTGTTCAATAGAACTGGAATACATATTCGGCTATATTTGGGTTTATATCCTTATTTACCTAAATAACGAAGTTTTGTTAAAGATTTCATGAAGCGTTGGAAAGTGCTTCACCATCTATGCTTAAAGCATGATTTTTCTTACTTGTTAAAATTTTGTTGAGATTAGATGAAGTTTTTTAGTGTATCGTCATAACTAAAATGAAAAAACATGTCTAGTGAGTAAATTTACAAATACTGAAGAATGAATTTCAGGCAATTCAATTCATAACGAAAAAAATATCTTGTCGAAGTATCGAACGTACAAAGTTCAGAGAATTGAAAAAGCCGGGCGCTCTGCCAAATGCACCAATTGGCCACTCAGAAATATATGCAATTTTTTTCGATTATGTAGTAAAGCGTCAAAATTGGATGTGTTTGGGGCTTGTTTTTTAAGACTCCACCTGAATATTCTACTTTATTCTGTCTTATATTTATCTACTGACTTTACTCTATCAATGCACAAAGGATTGCCGCCTTCTGTGTCCCCAACATCGGGTACTCTCCTTGTCAGAAAATCTAATTAATCTTCCTTCAGAAAATCTAATTAATCCTTGTTATATAACAAGGTTTTGAAAAATTGATAAAAATTAGTTTTTCGTTTTTTTTTTCTAATCGAATTATTATTTAAAATAATTGGAGGTGAAAAGAAAATTTTATAACAAGCACTGATTAATAATAAATCTATATGAAAAAAAAATGGAAATTGGATTCTAAGTGAAATTTTTTAAAGAAGTGTTTTAAATTGCAGATATGTTGTTTTAATAAATCTATAAAATTATTTTGCTGTAATTTGTTTTCCCCACTATAATGTGTGTAATTCTTGCAAAAAAAGAAAAAAAAACTTCTGATGACAGAAGATTTAGTTATACTATCATGTAAAAAATTGTGATAGATCTGAATATAATTTTAAAACATATTGAAAAAAAAAATAAAAACAAAATGAATTGAAACAAATTGAATACATGTATTTGAAAATTTAAAAAAGTAATAACAATTTCTAATTATATCTATATTGCATTTCAGGCAGTTTGAAATTCTAACACCAGTTCTAACAGTATGTGAACCCGATTTGCTACGGGACATTCTTGTTAAAGATTTTCCTGTTTTTCATTACAGAAGGGTAAGTTTTTAAAGAAACAGGACTTGAATATATATGGACAAAACTTTTAACCATGCATCTTTAAATCTCAAAATATTTTTGCGTTTTTTCCGCAAAATAATCAAATGAACTTTTGATTTTATCTCAATTTGTGGAACGTTGGACATGTTCCTAAAAAGAAAGTTAAAAACAAATGACATTTTTAAAATTAATTGTCGAAACATTATAAAAAATAGAACAGAACTAGATAACTAATTCAATTTAATATACACTTTGAAAAATTAATTGATTAAAACAACAAAACATATTTTGTGGAGTATATTTTGGTTGTTTTAAGCCAATTCTTTAGTTAAAGAAAAAAAAAACGGTTTTATTGCTCAGACAAAAAAAATTTGTTAACATTCTTAGAAAATTTTAACAAATTTCATCAATTTTATTTGAGTCTTACTAAAGTCTTGTATTTTCAATGTGTAATTCCAACAAAATTTAAATTGATGTGCAGTAGCCATAACTCTCTCACATAATTTTGTTTAATTGACTTATAAAGTGTCTATAAAGGATTAACATAATTTTTGGATTTTTTAAATTTTTAAATTAAGTTTAAAAGTTAAGCTAGTGGTTCCTTTTTAAGTGCCTTACTATATTGTTGTTACTAAATAAGCATCATGTCCCCTTTTCGAGCGAGCTACTTTCAAGAGAAGAATTATAAATTTTGGTGTAAGACTTGCAATTTAACTTTTCAGAGGGGAGTTTCACTAAGTTTAAAAGTTAGCTCCTTTTTAAGTGTCTTACTATACTGTTGTTAACTAAGTACCATGTCCTCTTTTCAAGCATCTTCGAGAGCTAAGTCATAATACAAGAAAAAAAAATCTATTTTTTGGTGTCATAGAAAGGATATAGGATGTTTTTTTTTAGTTTTGTAGCCATTAACCGTTTATACGCCGAATTAATATCGCAATGCATTTATAACTTTGTTTTTCCTACATTACAGCTCCAAACGTTTTAATTTATGCATACAAATTTAGAAAATAACAAAAAAGAATATTTCTGCAGTTTTTTGACTGTTTTCATTTCAGTGTTCTCATTTTGGAACATAATTATTTTTTGACAACCTATGCAAATATAAAGAATTATTTTCCCCTATATGCTATTTTTTTTATTGTTCTTGCGTATTTTCTCGAATTAAAAAAACATTGATTCCTAGCGGTCAAATGTAAGTAATATAGAGAAAACGATAAAAGCAAATAATGTATTTTTATGCCAATTAATGAATTTACATTTTCCTTATACGTGTGATAAATGCTTAAACATAAATATTTTTTTTCAAAAGTTCAAATCAACCTTATATTTTATAGAAAAAATAAGAACAATGTTATTATGTTGGAAAATATATGTTCTGTATTACAAATAATGCAATGTTCTCATTTGTCAACATTGGTATTTAAACGGTTAATTAACGGATCATTTTCATCAGGTGCAACATGGAAAGGGCACAAACAATGGTAGAAACATACTGTGTAATTACAGTAATAATTGCTGAAATTTTCAATATATTTACACAGATATATAGGTATACATATCGATATATTGACATATATCGTTAGCAATAAGGACAAGAAAAAAACTAGGCTCAGAGCTTACTGTAAGTACAGTACGTAAAAAATGAATAAAGTCAGAAAGAGAGCGATAATTTTAATTTTAATGGATCTAAGAAACAATTAAAATACAGTTTTAATTCTGAGAACCTTTCTTAATAATTGTATTCAATTTATTGGTTGATTCTATATGTAGGTATAAATATCGTGCGGAACCGCACGTGGAAATTATATGGAACTACATGACATATACGCTTCTCATAAGTAAATCTGCAGTTAACATGTTCGACATGTTGGACATCTATTGTTATAATTCAGGGTGATTCATAATGAATGGGCCAAAAAGAATAGCGCAGTGTGACTGCCATAATGGATTTATTCAGCCGAAACAAATTCATTCTGCAACTACAATTATACAAGTTTTATTTGGCAACAGAGAAAAATCATCGAATGACGAACTCGCCGCTAGAGCCGCTGTTAAACAAAATGTCGTCCATACAGGAGAAAGCGCACTGCGTTTTCAAATATGCCAAAACCTCCTCGGTAACTGTTGTGCAAATACATTTTCGCACGAAAGGTTCTCCCAAGTTGAACGTTTTCTGCGTTTTATCAGACACTTGTTTTTTTTTTGGTCCATTTTTCTTTGATGAAAAATCGATTAATGGGGGCATTAACCAAGACATGCTCTCTGAGTAGTTGCTTCCCCAGCTGGAGGAAGCTGTTCCTGATTTCATTTTGCAGCAAGATGGTGCTCCCTCACATTGGAATAACAACGGACGTTCGTACCTGAACGAACGTCTACCCCATCGCTGGATTGGCCGTGCAGGGCCACAGTATTTGATATGTCTTCATTGGCCGCCAAATTCACTAGATCTAACGCCCTGTGATTTTTTCTTTGGAGTTTTGTTAAAGACAAGGTGTTTGTGCCTCCACTTCCTCAGGACTTAAAGGAACTGAGGTCGTGGATAACTGCAGTGTTGAACTCCATCACAGGAGATATGCAATCACAAGTGTGGCAGGAGCTTGATTACCGTGTAGACATTTGTCGTGTCGCCGGATGGGCACATATTGAACACCTGTAGAAACTTGAATAAATGCAATTTTGACGTAAATTTGAATTTTCTAAATATATTAATTAGAACGTTCACAATCACATTTTCTTTTTGTCCCATTCATTATGAATCACCCTGTATTGTGAATACTTGACATAAAATATTTCATAATTGACGAGGAATTATCAGCATATTCTACATTCAAAAGTAAGATTGGAATGTTTTGGGGACTATAATCGTAGCTAGTACGTACGATTGTTTTGATCTCCCCCATTAAACGAAATACTGCGGTAATAAATATATGTTCGTTGAAGTATAGCCTTCAGTCTTACTAAAGAGGAAATCTGTAATGCTTTTTCGCTGCATTTTATTTTAAATGCTATGAAAAACTAATTTTTCAACAGTGAATATAAAATCTTAATTACAAATAGGAATATAATCCTTGAGAGTATTATTCAATGCTCAGCCCTTTAAAAATGCATTATATCAATAGAATTTTGTTTCTTTAAATAATGCTTATATGGCAGGGAAAGCTAGAGCTTAGTGAACATATTAATCCTTGACACTCCGTTGTCTCCGCTGTGGAGACATCATCTTTCCTTGCAAAATTTGTTTTTGGCACCAGTCATAAAGGAAAATAAAATTTTCCTTATTTAATCAGAGCATTTTTGAAATTGTCTACTTCAAGTAAAGTTCATTTAAAAAAGTGGTGTTATTCGAAAAAAATTTGTGTAAGAGGCACCGGGGTTCGAAGGGTTAACACGGACTTGTGAGTGAGAGGGATAGTATATATGAGAGTTAAAACGTTAAAGGTGATTTCTTGACATGACTCCTGACCGTAGTGCTGGTATAGGGCATCTAATCCCCTGATCGCGAAGCAAAAGGACACAATTGTAATATTGTTTTCTCTGTAATTTATGAAAAATATTTAAAAAAAGATGTTTTTTCAACCTGATACAAAATGTTTTATTACGTATAGGTGTAAAAGCTTTGAGAATGTTCATATAACTTAATTTTTCAAAACTGACTTTTATTTGTAGAATTGTATTAATTTAAATATTTCTTATGTTGCAGTGAAACCTGCAGATAA
The DNA here is from genome assembly GCA_964019185.1 of Maratus speculifer. Taxonomy (NCBI): domain Eukaryota; kingdom Metazoa; phylum Arthropoda; class Arachnida; order Araneae; family Salticidae; genus Maratus; species Maratus speculifer. The sequence goes on from OZ025293.1 coordinate 419,597,041, forward strand.
GTGAACGGATGTATTAGTTCGTGGCGGTCAGGAGGCTAGGAATGTTTCAAGCCTCCTTCGAAGCACGTAGAGGTTCAGGCAGTAATTTGTGCGACCACTAGATGTAAAATTTCGATCTTTATATTAATAAGTAAAAGATTTTAAGAAATTTCTAAAGACATGTGTTCTATAGAGAATTGTTTCACAAATCTTGCTTTATCTCTTTCACAAGTTATTTTAGAGTAAAGTGACTTACCTGTACACGCTATACTTTGAAAGACGGATATATTTTTCGTACAACCAGAAACTGAAATTAAAAATTATTTCTCTTATGTATAAACATCATTGCATATGTCAAGTTTTTTAAATATTAACAATCTGATACTTATTATTCTGTTGTCTTAATGGCCAATTTATTTGTTTATTTATTGAAGCATTTTAAAGGCGAAAATTCAATCATGGGTAAGATGGTTAGCTTTATGCAAGGGGATGACTGGAAGAGAGTTCGTACTATAATAACTCCAGTATTTACTTCAAAAAGAATGAGACAGGTAAGAAGTTTCATGCAAATATTTAAGATTATTTATATTATCTGATGTATTTAATCACGTAACTTTTCAAAATGATACTACCCTATTTAAAAAGAATTATCCTGACGCAGTTAAATTCATTAAAAATCAAAAAACAACATTTAAAGTTGCACAAATAATATGTAAAAAGCAGCATACAGTTGTTTAGAATCCACTAGTGATGTTCTTCTTCAGTACAAGACATAGCGTGCTGGACATTTTTAAACGTTGTTTTCTTTTTTTTTTACTTTTAATATTCTTGCACAAAGGTTTTATTTATTTTACTTATATACTTAAATTCCTTATTAATACAGTAAGTATAATAAAGCCAACATTTACTTAAAAAAATGAGGTAGGCAAGCACATTTTAAAAAAATGAGCAATTAAATCCAGTATTTATGTTTCGAATTCTGAGGATTGCTTTCCTAGCATTGGTACATCGTTTAATAAAGTTTATAGACGTGATAGTTAAAAAACTTGATATTGAAGCAACATCATCCATGGCATTAAGAAATTGACACAAAACTCTGTCATATAACGTAGTTTTTTTTCATAATTTTATTAGAAAGATCGATACAAAATTAGATGAACGCACTTATTATAAAATGATCAGCAACAGCTAAAGATTGACAGACATATTTTTTGTGTAATAACTCTATTTAATTTTAAAATACAAACTATCTTTGTGCTCAATAATTTAGGTTTTCTTTAAAAATAATTGCGATAAACATACGAATGGCATGTGTTTTGCACTAGCAGCAGCATGGCAGAACAAGAAAAGTACTATTAAACGAGGAGCCAAAGTTGCTTCAAATTCTATGCGTCTCCATGTTATACTATGGCAACAGGAGTGTAGCTCGGAAAGCAAGCAACTATTTTATGTCGGAGAATTCTTGACGACTGAAACGAAGCGAGTCATCAGTAACAGCCAATCAAGTACTGGGAAATCCAGATCATGGTAGAGTCTTTTCTCGAACAGCAAATGAAATACATAGAAAACGAAAACCTCAGACGGTTTTTGTCGCTTGAAATGTTTACGTGTAATCGCACTTTTGTGGTACGAAATGAACTCAACATTTTCTTAGTATATTTTTCTTAGTATATTTTTTTGTGCTCTGTACCTTAGGATAAGACTCGAAAAATACAGCTAAAGTGGTATAAATATTTGACTTATACATCACTTCACTTCCGCCAGACATGGATCATTAGATTCTCCCATTTCTACTCTTACATGAAATAAAGTTTTTTTTTGTGTGAAATTCTTTTTTTTCTTGTGTTTTTGTACTGTCAGCTCTCGGACTGTAAGGAATTGTAATTGCTTTTTCCCAATTCAAATAAACCATACATGAAGAGTGTGCATTTGTTATTTTTTTCAGCAAAAATCAATACGAACGCAATCACGAATGTTTAATGAGACTTAGAATTTACTGATAAGAGTTCAATACACAGAGAAATCTACCAAAGTATTAAATAGATTATTACTAAAGAATTATAGCGATCTTTTGTCTATTCAATAAGATTTCATGAAGAGTGTGCATTTGTTGTTATCTTAACAAGGATCAATCTGAAGACAAAAACAAACATTTAATGAGACTTAGAATTTACTGATAAGAGTTCAATACACAGAGAAATCTACCAAAGAATTAAATAGATTATTACTAAAGAATTATAGTATTTCAGTTTAATGTATCATGTAACACACACTTACACACACAAATGGAATTTAGTTATAACAATGAATTATACAGTGATTACCTACATTTTGTTCTCTTTTATAGATGACACATATTATCAATGAAGTTTCTAGGACTGTCGTCGATGTATTAGGGAAACATGCTGATGAAAGAAAACCTGCTGATTTCAGAAGGTAAAAAGAAAAAAATAATAATAACAATACTAAGCCACTTCTTCAGAAACTACTTTACATAAAATCAGAAAAATGACTAAAATTTTGGAATTAAATCACCAACTCCTTTTTTTAACACTACATCCAGAAAAAGGAATTGATTAAAACTACAAAATATGTTCTGTTGGGTACATTTTGGTTGTTTTAAGCGAATTTTTTAGTTAAAGTAAAAAATCAGTTTTGTTGCTCGGACAAAAAAATATTGTTAACACTCTTATAAAATTTTAACAAAATTTCATCGGTTTTATTTGGCTCTTACTAAAGTCTTGTATTTTCAATTTGTAATTAGAACAAAATTTTGTTGTTTTTGCGAAATATAAATTGGTGTGCAGTAGCCATAACTCTCTCACTTAATTTTGTTTAATTGGCTTATACAGCTATAAAGGATTAACATAATTTTTGGATAATAATTTTTTTCAAATTGAGACGGATTAATGACGTTATTGTTACGTTATTATGCATTTTGGAAGAAAATTGTAGACTGAAAATTGAAAAAAAAAAATCAACATTATTTTTTTCATCAAACAAAATTTCCATTGACCCATATTTAAACGATAAGATTTGTTGGATTAAACAAATTTTTGCTTATGCAACAAAATTTTTTGTAGGTGTAGAATGCCCGGAAGGATTCGAATTGACTTCAATCATATGATTAAATTTCAATTCGAGCCAGAAAGTTTTTCTTGTAATGATTTAATTTTAATCCTCGCAGATTTAAGTTAAATAAATCATTTAATAATTTTGAATCAAACGTTATGGTGAGAAATATCATTATGAAACTTGAGTAAAATTTCCGGATGTTCTAGTGTAAAAGCATGATAGAAACAAGCAAATAAATTTTTCTACGGCAAGCTGATCTTTCCTGATCGTTCAATCCTTTATAAAATAAAGACAATATCTTGAAATATTTGATATGTCCAGTCATCAAATTCATTATCTAACAGTAATTTATACTATCTTCAAATCCATATTGATATACTCTATTTTTTGCAGAAAACAATGTTATTTATGCACATAACTCATTCTTCTACTTCCGGTCCTCCTCCTCCCCCCCCCCGAATAAAACAAACATTGATAGATAATTTATAATCTTAAGTCGTGTTTGACCGGCTATCTTCGTCTGAAAGATTATTTGCTGAAGTTAATTGTAATTCCGTTCAGTAACATATTATAATGGTTAAATAAAAATTATAAGTTGATGTTATGTCGTCAGTAATTTTATAGGATAGAACATAACATTATTTTGGAATTGTAATTTTGCTTTATTTCCCGAAAAAGCTCCCTGGGACCTACGTTTGTACACTGAAAGCGCTCACAGGCTAATGTTAAATCAATGACAGCGTTAAAAAATATTTCCGTTTGTATTTCAATATTTTTAAATCATTTTTTCATTGATGTTTAACCGGGTATCGCTTTGCTGTTTTAAAATTTCGGTTACAGTTTTTTTTTATTAAAATACATTCGCAATCGGAATCGGTTCTGTAATTGAAAGTTTCACCAGAAGAAACTGTAATTAAAATAAAAAAGATAAGAAGGTGCCCGGTTAAATTTCGGCATCAGATATCCTATTAAAAATAGTTTTAATATAAGGGAATGCAAAAGAGAAATTTGAAAAAAACGCTACCATTACTTTAATATTAGCTTTCGAGTGACTTTATATGACTAGCTTAGGTCTTACCAGGTTTTTCGTCATCTTAATAAAAGGCAAAATATCGTGTTTTTTGAAATGTAAATACAGGAAATATAATTCGATTGATTGCTCTTTTGCCGTCAGAGGGAATTGGAGACACCATTAATAGTTAGAGGAAAAGGTCTAAATATGAAGTGCCTGTTTCATATACAACGTATCCTAGCTAAAATGTTACAAACTTCGAGGGGAGGCAGGGTACACCTAAACGACTCGAAATCACAAGGAATGTCGGGTCAGAAAGCCTTCCTGGCCTAGTAAGGGAAGACTCATTAAGTGTCAACGTCTAATTGAATTCTAAGCTAGACGAAAATTAGAGAATTAGTTTTTGAGATAGAGCTAGAGATAGATTCTTCTGGTATTTCTTTAGTACTGAATTGCACAAGTACAGAGTTTATTCATTCTGGTAGGGTTAGCACGTTACAAGAAATTACTTGGAAGACTTGTAACATTTTTGGAAACAGTTGCCACTGGCGATATATCAATATCATCGTTATGAAGATTACCAAACAATGGACTCAGTTGTGAAAATGATGCATGAGATTGTTAGGAATTTTGAGGATAAACCGTTTATAACTGTGTCTCCTAGCCCGTATTTAGACCAACAATATGTTCAAATTTTATTGAATGGCAAATTTAAAAGTCAAAGATATCTTTTAATCTAGGTTCTTAAGCATATTGTTACAGACATGGTAACAATAAAAATGCAATAGTTATTATACTGAAAAAGAAAAATGTTCGAATTTATTGATCTCATAAAGTTTAGAGTTCTAAAATAAGTAATTTAAAAAAAATGGCGTTTGCGAACGGCCTCAAGGAACTACACTGTAAAAAATTTTACCCTTTTTCTGCATCGTCATTCCACCGATTTTATAGAAAACGATTACCAATTACGGAGCATTCTTATGAATCAAAAGAGAGATATTCTATAAAAGCGGGGGAGTGACGATGCAACAAACGGGTCAATTTTTTTACAGTGTAGCTGTGTCATCTTTTTCCTATCTTCTTCCTTATCAAAATGTGATAGTTTCATCCCTTCGTCGCCAGATGGCCGAAATTTCTGCTGGGCCGTTTTTAGACCCTGCACTATTAAAAGTGTTGTGAAAAATTACTTCTATTTTTAAAGTTTATCTATTTTTGTACCCATGAAAAGGCTGTATGTATAGGCGTTTATCTAATTTTCTCATTTGGCAAAAAACTAGAGTAATTTTACACGATATTTTTAACAGTGTAGTCTATATTTGGATCTTCTTCTCTGCGGATTAAGTACACTCTAAAAACAAAACGGAGGATTTTATGGAAATTGTACTGGTAACCGAGACGCCAGTAGAATTCACTGTTTTTTAATGGAAAAATTTCCGTAAATTCCAAGAAAATCCCACCAAAAAATGGAAACATTTTCAGGAATTTACAGAAATTTTCCATTAAAAAGCAGTATATTGTACTAACATCCCAATTACCAGTACAGTTTCCGTAAAATCGTCCGTTTTTTTTACAAGTGTACATCTAATATCTTCTATATTATTCCTCGTAGTAATGAACCTTATTGTGAATTTTTGCCTTCTTATTCTCTCAATTTTCATAATAAATTGTGCTTTATACATTCAATGTTTATAACAAAAATATTTTTCTTTGATTAGTATATTTGGAGCTTATACATTAGATGTTATTGCGAAGGCTGCTTTTGCTACAAAGATCGACACACTAAATAATCCAGAGAATATGTTTGTAAAACACGTAAAAAGAGTTGGTATTAGCCCCTCCATATTTAGATTTTTGATATCTAGTAAGTTCAATTTAATTAATTATCGTATTTCTGGCTCCTTGTAAATAAAAAAATTTACATGAAAAAATTCGTAATCAAAAGAGCAATATTCGCCAATGTTGTAATTTTCTCTATAGTAAATGTTATACAGGGTAATTCATAAAAGATGGGCAGAACTTTAAGGGGTTATAGTACACTTAAAGACAAATAATATTAAATAGGAGACTAAGGGTCCCAGACGTATTCCCAAGGAGATAGGGGGCATTAAAGTTTAGGGTCCGAAATTTCAAATGATTATAAAAAATGGAAAAATTGGTCGATTCGTTTGCGGTTTTTGCAAAAAATTTTCTTTATGCCAGTATTTTCTTGAAATAAAATTTTAAAGTTCAATTTCAAAAAATGCCGATAGGGGGCGCTTTAGACTTTGGAGTAACAAATAACTATTTTTTAACGTTATTTTTTGTATTTCTTTAAATGATTTCGAAAGCTTAGACTTAAACTTAAATTTTGATCTAAAAATCTGAGTCCTAACGAGTAGTTAAGTAGCGTAAACTGAAATTTGAAATTTGAAACCCTTCTCCCCCCAGAACAAAAATCAGTTATTCCCGATCTTTGTGTCGTAGATTAGGCTCTAACTACTGCCGCGTTTTGCTAAAATTATTCTTTATGTCAGTATTTTCTTGAAAATAAATTTTAAAGAAAATTTTCAAAAAATTCCGATAGAGGGCGCTTTAGACTTTGGAGTAACGAACAACTATTTTATACCGTTATTTTTTGTGTCTCATTAAATGCTTTCTAAAGCTTAGACTTAAACTTAAATTTTCAGCTCAAAATCTGAATCGCTGAGCGTGGTTCAGTAGCGAGGGGAGGGGGTTCAAATTTCAACTTCTGAACATAGTTCAGTTTGCACTACTTAACCATGCCCAACGATTCTGTGCTGTGATACGAGGCAAAAATACAACTTTCGTCAAGGACTGCATAGTCGGAATTCACTCATAAAGGCACTGGCACAGTTGGAAACGTCGCTCATGCAAACGTTAAAGCTCCATTCCTGACGCTAGTCACCGGGTGAAGAAGGAGACAAAGTATGCAAATGTCAAATGGGGAAGAAGAAGAACACGTATGCAAAATTTCGACACGATTCAGGCATAAAAACCACTGAACGGTGAGTCAAGTGTAAGTCGCTGTAGTAATGAATCGGAAGATGGTGCCCTTCACGAATAAGGAAAAGGCTGAGATGCATTTAATTTACGGAGCGGCAGATGGAAATGGTGCAGAGGCACAACGAATGTACGGAGAGCGATTTCCCAACAGGCGGTTGCCTAACCGCAAAACTTTCGAGCGCTTGCACAGACAGTTGTGTGAGACGGGATCATTTCTCGCTTCCCGGTCGAATGCAGGTCGTGCAAAAAAGGACGAATCAGTAGTTGTTGCAGAAGCCATTCTGGATGTAGTAGCGGCGCAGCCAAGTACATGTACACGAACAGTGGCTAGGCAGGTGGATACCTCACAGTCCATGACTTGGAGGGTACTGAAGGATGAACATTTGCTCCCGTTTCATGTGCAACGAGTCCAGAAACTGTCTCCAGGGGATTATCCAAATCGTATTGAATTCGCCCGCTGGTTTCTGCAGCAGAACGCGCTAAATCCACATTTTGGACGAACTGTGCTTTTCACCGATGAATGTACCTTCACACGTGAAGGTACATTTAACACACACAATGCACATGTATGGGCGGATGTCAATCCACATGCTACGCATCCACATGCTTATCAGAGACGCTTTTCCATCAATGTTTGGGCAGGAATCCTCGGAGACCACCTAATCGGACCGTACCTTCTTCCTGAACGCATCAACGGTAAAACATACCTCACATTTCTGCAACATGTGCTGCCAGACCTGTTAAACGTTGTTCCTCCACGCATCCGGCGGGTCATGTGGTTCCAGCACGATGGAGCGCCAGCCCATTACGTACGAGACGTCCGCAACTATCTGGACATCACATTTCCGAACAGATGGATTGGTCGAGGTGGTCCTGTTGCTTGGCCTGCTCGCTCGCCAGATCTTTCACCCCTCGATTTCTTTTTTTGGGGACAATTGAAGGCTCTTATGTATGAGACACCCATTGAATCCCCCGAGGAACTGGTCGCCAGACTTTCCGCCGCTGTAGGGGAAGTGCTCGAAAAGCCTGATGTTTTCGCGAATGTTCGCCGTTCCATTCTTCGCCGTTGTTCTGCGTGCATAACCTCTGGTGGTCACAATTTTGAACATTTATTGTAATTACATGTTAATAAATATGCTTTGGTAACATAATCCTAATTTGTGTCTTTTTACCTCGTATCACAGCACACAATGTGTGGACATGGTAAACTGAACTGTGCTCAGGAGTAGAAATTTCAAACCCCTCTCCCCAGAAACTTAACCACGTCTAACGATTCAGATTTTGGGCTGAAAATTTAAGTCTAAGCTTTAGAAAGCATTTAATGAGACACAAAAAATAACGGTATAAAATAGTTGTTCGTTACTCCAAAGTCTAAAGCGCCCTCTATCGGAATTTTTTGAAAATTTTCTTTAAAATTTATTTTCAAGAAAATACTGACATAAAGAATAATTTTAGCAAAACGCGGCAGTAGTTAGAGCCTAATCTACGACACAAAGATCGGGAATAACTGATTTTTGTTCTGGGGAGAGAAGGGTTTCAAATTTCAAATTTCAGTTTACGCTACTTAACTACTCGTTAGGACTCAGATTTTTAGATCAAAATTTAAGTATAAATCTAAGCTTTCGAAATCATTTAAAGAAATACAAAAAATAACGTTAAAAAATAGTTGTTTGTTACCCCAAAGTCTAAAGCGCCCCCTATCGGCATTTTTTGAAATTGAACTTTTCAATTTTATTTTAAGAAAATACTGGCATAAAGAAATTTTTTTGCAAAAACCGCAAACGAATCGACCGATTTTTCCATTTTTTATAATCATTTGAAATTTCGGACCCTAAACTTTAATGCCCCCTATCTCCTTGGGAATACGTCTGGGACCCTTAGTCTCCTATTTAATATTATTTGTCTTTAAGTGTACTATAACCCCTTAAAGTTCTGCCCATTTTTTATGAATCACTCTGTATATTTAAGAGCCAATATTAGATAAATCGGCTGATAGGCTCATGAATAAAGATTTCGATAAATATAAAATAATACAGATTTTATATAAAAGGCTCAAAAGAAAATTTTAGAAACAGGTGTAAATATTATGTCTCACAAGAAAATGAATAAATACCTTGCACTGAAAATAGACAAAAGAACTATTGCCATGATGCATTAGCAATTTGACTTGATCTTAAGTTTACGCCCTCTTATTTCTTCAATTTTTATAACAAATTGTATTTTATATATATTCAGTCTTTATAACAAAACACATTTTCCTTTGATTAGTATATTTGGAGCTTACACATTAGATGTCATTGCGAAGGCCGCTTTTGCTACAAAGATCGACACACTAAATAACCCGAAGCATCTCTTTGTAAAACGTATAGAATAAGGTGGTATTAGCCCTCGAATTTTAGACTTTTGGGTGCTCGTAAGTTCAATTTAATTAAATTTGTATTTCTGGCTTCTTGTAAATAAATAATTTTTATGATAAAATTCGAAATCAAAACAGCAATATTTGCCAATTGCCAATGTTGTAAACTTCTGTATAGTAAATGTGATATATTTAAGCGCCAGTATTAGATACCGGGTGCTCCAAAAGTCAGGACGAACTTTAAAAATGAATAATTTGAAAACGAATCAAAATACAAGGTTTGCATCAAACGGATGCAAAAGAAACCGGATTTTGTGTGGCAACGAAAAAAATAGTTCTGTGGGCGACCAACAGATGACTCTATAGTGTTTTATTGGACCAAAAGATTATTTACAAATAAGAATATGTTGACAACTTACAAATCAGCTTAGTTACAGTTAATTAGTACTGCAATAAAAATTCAATGTGATGTCCATAAATCAGAAGTGAGACGAGGCACCACAGAGTTTACAGCATTTAGTAGTATTTTTTCCGTTATAGCAGACACATTTTGGCGGATGGCATCTTTCAGGGCTGCTATTGATGCCGGCTGGTCGCGATACATTTTTGACTTCAAAAATCTCCACAATCAAAAGTCACATAGTGTGAAACCCGTCTGTGTGACTTCCTCAAAAAAAATGTACCATTTATGAAATCTGCAATGAAGCCACACCAAACTGTCACTTTTGCCTGTTGCAAAGGTGCCTCAACAAATTCTAATAGAACTATTTTTTTTTTCGTTGCCACACAAAACCCGGTTTCTTTTCCATCCATTTGGTGCAAACCGTACCTTTGTATCTTGATTCGTTTTCAAATTATTCATTTTTAAAGCTCGTCCTGACTTTTGGATCACCCGGTATATCGAATGATGTGTTAAATGAAAAGAAAATTGAATCATAAAATAAAATTGAAATTAAAATCCAGGAATAAAAATTTCAGGATAAATATAAAATATTGCAGATTTTATATAAAAGGCTCGAAAGAAGATTTTACAAAACAGGTGTAAAGATTATGTCTCAAAAGAAAATGTCAGTATCAGTATATGTCAGAAATCAGTAAAAAAATATTTTTTACTGATTTCAGACAAAAGCACTATCACCATAATGCATTTACAAAAAATAACACTCAGTAAAATAAGTTTAAGAAACTAGTACGGATATGCATTTTATCTGAAAAAATATGCATGGAGGTGTTTAAATGTGATCTGTGTTTTCTTGTGTTTAGTCAAATGTAATATTTATATTTTTTATTGAAAAGGTGATAAACTCGGGGAGCGATGCTTCACACTTATAGTCCAAGAGCCGACAGCAGAAAAACCTAAGGTATCGAGCACAAGAAAAAGCTTTATTTTATGGAAGAGTAGTAACAGGGGGATCTAATGATACATGTCTGCCGAAAGCGAAGTGGTGCATATGCCAAAAAATAATACGGCTAATTCTTTGCTCGTAGATTTATCATTGTGTTTATTGTACAATTAAAGGTTTTAAATAAATTGTACGGCAAACACAACGATAAGTCTACGAGTCAACCACTAGTGGTATTAATTTTTGGCATATACACCATTCACTTCTAACAGACATGGATCATTAGATTCCCCTGTTGCTACTCTACCATAAAATGAAGGGTTTTTTTTTCTCTTGTGCTCGATACCTTAAGTTTTTGTGCTATTGGCTCTTGGGCCGTTAGATATGGAAGTGCCTGCACAGACCATAAAATCATCGACCTTGATGGCTGAAATTCCAGGATTAGACAGGACTCGATTATCATATTATAAAGAAACTGAATTCATATTAACCTTTTCGGGTCCGAATTTTTTTTCAGTTTTTAGATAAAATTACTTTTAGTTTAATAACATAAACACTAGTTATCCAAGTAGAGTAATTAGTGTTTAAAGAATATTTCATTGTCTGGAATATAACGAATATTGTTGTTTGGCGTACTATTCAATACGTATCCATATGACAATAGGCTAAAGAAGACTTTTTGAAGATGTTAGGAAAATATTGCATTACAGTAAGATTTAATTTATATTACAACTTTATAAAACTTTTTGCCATTTATTACACATCCCAGCAAGCACATAACTTTCGGCATACGATCGGACCGGAGGCGGCAATGTCGGTTAAGTGTCGGTAGCAGATTGGCAGCTAATATTTAAGAAACTGTTATTTTGACAGCCGGTTACGGTAATCGGTCCACACTTAGTTATATATCGGCAAGCGACTTATACCGGCAAGTGACGCAGGACCGATATCTGAGTTGTGATAGTGGACCGATCAGCCAACATCGGTCCGAATTCAGAATATTTAGTCTTAACCGATTTTTTTTTCTTTTTCTCAATTTTATTCAAGTTTGAGTTTTTGATAAGAAATGTATATTTCATGTATTTCATTAAAAATTCTGTCAGTGAGAAACAGAAAATATGTCAAAAATAACCTATATTTATTTATTTAAAAATATTGTTTTTGAATTAATTTTTAAAATGACTTACAATTATTTTAATCACAAAATAATTTTTTAATTCTATCCTTTAAATTGTTAATCACTATTAGGAACTTAATCATAGAAAAACAAAAAATACTTTGTTAGGTAATTGAATTTATTTTCTATTTATCTATTCATTTTAAAAGCAATAATTCAGTTTCTTATTTTATTTAAAAAATTAATTACTAAAAAGTGCTTAACATTATTTTTCAATGTAAAGCATAAAAGAAATCTACCCATTTTTTTACATAAAAAATTAGATTTTTTTTTCCAAAATATTATCTCACAAACGAAAAAAATAGTATTTCTATTTTATTTTAAAATTTAAAAATTATTATTGCAACAATTATTCGGAATTAATATTCCTAAAAAAAATATTCTGCATTAAATTATGAAATCACTTAACGTGAATTCTCATTCTAATTAAAAGTGATTAATTACCAACTTATTTTTTATTAAATTAGTTATTTTATGATACAAATATATATTTCCTAATTTTTTTTACTTTATTATTTACTTTATTATTACATTTAATTACTTTATAATTCCCAAAAAGAAAATTGCATCAGAAAAACCTCTAAAATTCATTTATTATATCCAGAACTTAAGCATTTTTAAATTTATAAAAAGGAATATGAAATATCTCCTATTTAAAAAAATGTGTATAAAAAGACAATATATATATATGTTACTTTTATTTTATTTTTTACTTAATAAATATTCATTATCAACTAAATAACATTGGAACATAGGTTTAAAACATAAATACTATTTTGAATCATCAAATGGCACAACATAATTTTTTATTCTATTTAAAAGTTAATTATTACCAATTTATTATTATTCAAAATAAGATTTTTCTAAGTTAAAAATATACACTTTAGAAATTAACTATGAACATGTAATTATGTTATAGTTTCTAATAAAAAATTTTATTTATTTAACAATACTTCTGAACAAAAATATTATTTTTAATTTTTTAAATATACTATTTAATGATTCTAAAATCTATAAGAAAAAAAAATTTGTTTGCTTTAATTATTTTCTAATTCATTAATTTAAATATTAAGTTGATTTTTAAAATCAGGCGCATAAGACAATTACAAGTAAATGATTACAAAAAAATAAAATAAAAACACTTTAATATTACAATTTTCCAATCTGTCATTTACGTCAACAACACTTGCCATTCACGTAGCACTTAAAAACCACACCCTTATTACCACACATAATCCTCCCCTAACCAGCTCTGACTTGTCTAGTGGTTAAAGCGTTCACCTTCTGAGCTAGGGGCTGCGCGATCAAATCCCTCCTGTTCCCGCTGAAGTATGTCCATTGGCCCTCAAAATACTTGCTAGAGTGTTTAACAGGTGGCGCCACCAGAGTTTTTTTCTTTTTGTTTTCTTGTGCCGGGCTTCAGCCGGTATTCGTGTGGTTAGCTATCGGCATAGTTTTTTGCCGATACAGGACCGGCTGCGTGCCTCATGGATCGGGCGGCATTCGCGCGGCGTATCAAAAAAGATACGGAACCGGTAGCGGCAACTGGCATCGGTACAATACCGATGGCAGTGGCAAGCGGCTATCGTCCGATTGCTTACCGATAGCTATGTGTTTGCTGGGATGATTCTTTCAGGAAAGCAACTTTTTCAATCAATTTAAAGGGAAAAATGTATGTTTAAAATAAAAGAATTGCAAACGGCGCAGAGAATTAAGCAAATAATAATAATAATTATTATTACTAAATGCTTAAACATAAATGAAGTCATATAATAAATGCATAGTCATATACTAACATCACTACATGTCAATAGAAGCAAAAATATTTCATAATACAAAATAATACTTCATTAAAAGACATGTACTATTAGTAGTACACCAGACCCGAAAGGGTTATGATTAAACTAGTCTGCCAAGTTCTATTTAGTGGAAAACGCCTGCAAACCGGATTTTAATAATTGACTGATAACTTTGCCATTATGCTTTACTATTCCTCATGTTTTCATACCGTTGGATGAAGGCAAATACAATGATAAATCTACATGTCAACCACTAAAATCGGGTCTAGAGCTGGTTTCCACAAAGATATGACTTGACACACCAGTTGCTTTTAATATGCAAATCTAATTCCTTTTAACCCTTAACTGCTGTTAGCGGTCTCGCAGACCGCTTAGTTTTTCAAGTTTTAGCGTTTAACTCTTAATTTTCAGTTTAACTATAGATAATGGTCAAATTTTGTTTCATTTGGAGCTCTATTCCTATCTTTAGAGACTTTTGAATATTTGAATTTTATTTATAATAGTCCTGTATACAAAATTTAATACAAAAATAGTATTCTGCGAGTTAATTTAACATTTTATCATCTTTAGATTAAGCGGTGTGGCAGACAGTAGTTATGCGACAATTTTCGCCACAGCAATTAAGGGTTAATGATTAAACTCTGACTAATCCTGGAATTTCAGCCGTCAACTCCATGGGAAGATGGTCTGTACAGCCTTCTGTCCTTTCAGTCTATTTTCAAAGTGTGCCATTATGGTAAAGTCTCTAAATACTTCAGCCGAAAAGGAAGTATGTAGTACAATCCAAAAATTGGGAGACTGCGGCCATTTTTGACAACGAAAGAAAGTGCCTAAAGTAAAGCCGCTTGAAATGTATTCTCCCAACTCTCCCCTGCTTTTTTATGTTGATTTAGTGCATGTCATGGACCGAACCGCACGCTCAACTGTTATCTTCCGAAGTTACCTTTGCCCAGCGACGTAAGAAAATGGCTTTTCTTGAACAGCGTTGCAGCAATAAATTCTGTCAACGTTTAGGTAAAACACTTATGGAGACTTTGAAAAGATAAGAAAGCTGTATGATTAACCTGTCATGGGGAGACTCAAGGTTTATGAATGACTTCGACGTTTTAAAGAGGGCCGAGAATCCTTCGAAGACGATAAACGCGTTGGACAACCTTCGTTGAGGCTACACACTGGCACCTTCTACTTGACAAATCACCAGCACGTCGAAATCGACTGGTAAAACAATTCCTCGTCAAAACTTGCACTAATGGTCTTCCACATCCCCCCTATCAACTGGACATAGCTCCGCGTGACTTTTACCTGTTCCCATCAATTTAAAAACATTTACAGGCCCCACTAAAAATAATCTTAAGATTATCTGAAGCAATCTCCACTTTCTTCAGAAATTTTACAGAAATCTGTACAAAATTACCTTATAAAATCTGCAGAATTTTTAAAGATATTTTTAAGACCATCTGCAGAATGGGCCAAATACTTATTGTTTTTCTACAGATTTTTGGCCAATTACCTACAGATTTTTTACAGATATTTTTAGTGGGGGGGGGGGGGGGTTGCCGTTTTTAGTCATTAGATTAGGTGATAATAATATCGCAGGAGGATTTTTGGGAGATCAAGGAAAATTACTTCCAGCGGTTCTTCCAGAAATTATACGAACCCTGGCTGAAGTGTATCGTCGTTCAAGGTGACTACTTTGAATGTGGATATGCTTCGGTGTTATGAACTATTCAGGGTAATGTTTTTTATTAATTGTTCCCAAACTTTTGGATCACACTAGGTATTGAAAAACATATTTTATTTTATTTAGTTTTACTACAATGAGTTATATTTTCTTAAAATTTTCAAATATGTTTTATATTATTCAATATATGTTTTATGTCACTCTTTGGATGCCTTAAAAAACATCGTGTCTTTGTTCT
Organism: Maratus speculifer; assembly: GCA_964019185.1. Lineage (NCBI taxonomy): Eukaryota > Metazoa > Arthropoda > Arachnida > Araneae > Salticidae > Maratus > Maratus speculifer. Next base: position 419,612,704 of record OZ025293.1, read on the forward strand.
TCGAATCTAAACCGCGCAGTTTTTATGATGGTTGCATCCATATGCTGCCAGAACGTTGGAAACAGTCTATAGAAAATGAAGGAGAGATTGAAAAAAGAACTTTGATTGAAAAAAAGAACTTTGTTTGCCTAATCACTGTGTGACTTTTACTATCAAATTCCGCATGAACTTTTGCACTTACCCAATATTTACAAAATTATCTATTTTATAACAATTTTATAATCCCTTATTTTTTTAGTATACCTTAAAAATATCTTCATTTTGATCCTGGTTTCATTAAGCATTAAAATAAATGATTTAAAAAACGGGATATTTCGCAGGCAAGGGAAGGCAAGTTGTGTGTTGTTTCTTATATGTCCAGATTAAACCATGTTTAGAACTACACTGTTAAAAATCTTGTCCTAGAATGAACCAAATTTTGGTGCTTAGTAGCTGTGACAGTAAAATGGTGAAATCTCGTACCAACATTTGGAGCTTCCTATTTCAACTTCGTTCCAACTATTGGAACTATGCTTCAACAGGAGCTCTAAATATTGGTTCAAGATTTCACCATCTTACAGTGGCAGCTATTGAGCACCAAAATTTGGTTCAAGCTGGGAGACAAAAATGTTAACAGCGTAGTGTTCGGATTATATCTGCATTTGTCACTAAATTATACTCGGCACCAGTCTCCTTGGCTCCGTTAAACATGACGACAGCACCAATTTAAATGGGCGCCTTTGCAAGCTGGGGTGAGCGGGACATAAACTATTGGTTTTCCGCATTACAGTTTACAGTCATTAAGCCTTCGTGCAACTGCCAAATCTCTTATAGTCGCTTCGTAGTTTCTTCGAACCGACAATCACAGGCAGCCTATGCATTTCCTATGCATTTGTTATTCTTGATTCCTTTGGACCAGGCCCCACCAGTGCCAAGAGGTTCTGACCTCTCAACTGATAGACGGCAGGTGCTGGGTTCGAACTCGATCGCGGTCGTCGGCCTAACCGTTCGGAGTTTTCTGTGGTTTTCTTCGGACCTTGGATTTCCTTGCATAAATACGGGTTAGGTTCCCTTAGAAAGACCCTCCAGGGAGGGCACCCTACTACTTTCGGGCCTATATCCCACGAGTTGATAATCGGCCGTCATAAACTTAACTTTCCTTGGACCAGGCTCTCTATCAACGAATCCAGTGCATAACACGTTGAGTGCCACGGTGACTGATAGAGTAAAATATGATATAAAACTTTAAAAAATATAATGTTTTATGTAATTTTTAGGAAAGTTTAATCCTGTACTAAATAAAAGTTGAATAAATTTTAAATAAATTTACAGTAATTACTTAAAATAATATGTATTTTTTTAGTTTTATATCATATATTAGACTGTCTGTCACGTTTGACGCGACCTAAATGGGAAGTTTAATGTCACTCATCGGTGACTGACGTGTCTTTCAACGTGTTAAAAAATGGCTCGAAGTTCTTGATATGTTACTTTACGGATGTTCAATTCTTAGGTGATCTCCATTTGTTTTTAATCTGCCTCGATTCTACCAATTATTTCTCACTTTTCATCTTCACTTAAATCATGCTTTTGAGTCATAACTAATAAATACTGATCACTCTCGTAAGGAGATGGCCAACCTTAACCCCTTCGCGACGGGAGCCTTTTACGAAATTTTAAATGTTTTTTGACCGGTTTTCAAAAACAGAAATTTGTGCCTTATTAAATCGAAGAAGGGCTCCAATTAAATAAGGCTAATTTTAGTGTATAATAATATAGTGTGGTGGGAATAAACAAAGATTCTTAAGCATTTTTGCGGTATGTATACGTGTCGCTCGTCCTTTAGGGGTTAATAATCACCGATTTTGATTAATTTTAATACATGTTATAGGACAGAGACACCTTAGTCTCATGTAAAAAGGAATTTATATAAATCTACTTAGTTCTTGAGAAACGGGGGATTCTAATATAATACAACTTACATACTTACTTTGCAACGAGAATACCACATTAGTCGTAGCTTAATTGTAGCTCTTTCACAATATTTACTTTTAACAATACTACAAACCTGAATTCCAATATGTGTCTATTACGGACCATATTAGCAATCAAAGAATTTGCATATTTTCGGAACTAACGTATGCTCGGAAATGCACTTTTGTGTTAGTTGTATTTAATTAACATAAATAATTACAGCATTGTATACCAATTACAACGTTAACTTAGTGGGCATGTTTTTTCCAATTATTCTTTGATTTTAATGGCCAGTGCATTACTTTATTTTTACAAGCTTTTACATAATAAGCCACATATTAAAATAGTTTTTAATATTGCAGTTTTAGTACCAGGATGGTTGCTAAAACAGATAAAATTTGGATTATTTCCCTCAACTGATTTTTTTGAAAAAGTTATTTTGCAAGTCATCAAAGAACGAAAAGAAACGGGAAAAGTAAGTTTCACGTGTTTTATTTTTATTACATTATACTTAAACAGGATTCACACGTGTATTTTGCTGAAGTTCAACTGAATTCCATGAACTCCTTTATTCTTCCCCCTTCTACGGTTTACTGACAATAAAAAACGGGAAAGATTACATTGGTTCAGGAGATAGCTATCTCAACCCTACTGAAGGGAAAGGTTCCTTCCTGTCCTACAGATGGATTGAAGTTCAACTGGAATAGTCATAAAACATAAAACACGCCGCCGACTACTAACCGCAAAAAGTATTTGGGTGCGTTCGCAGCCTTAACCAATTAAGCGCCATGGGCGAATATATACAGGGTGTCCGAAAAGTCTGGAAACGGTCGAATAATTCGAGAAACACATATGAGATTGAAAAACGTAAATATACGTGTTAAATATTTTTAAATAAGCTACTCAGTGATACCAAATCTGACCTTCGTAACCGACCCCCTGGGGGTCAGAGGGGGTCCAACTTTGAAATCTTAAATTATAACCCCCATTTTTTATTGCAGATTCGGATTCTATGGACAAAAATACGTAACTTTTGTATTTGATGTTTATTTCGAATCCTCGTCCATCACGGTGTAATCGAGCATATTAAATAGATACATATTTCGGCTTTTCCAACGTGATTTTCCCTAATCGAAACTCATTGGGGAGAATTTATGACATCAAATTCCTCGTCTTTTGCAAGAATAGCGTTTCCTGAAAATCACCCGTGCCGATTATTTCGATTGTGCTACACAGTTAAAAATTTGACCCATTTGCTGTAGCGTCACTCCACAGCTTTTATAGAAAATATCTTTCATGACCAATGAGAATGTTCCATAACACAGTAAAGTACACCGTAAAAAAATTGAGCCTTTTGCTGCATCGTCACTCCACCGCTTTTATAGAAAACGATTACTTTACTGTGTTATGGAGCATTCTCATTGGTCACAAAAGAGATATTCCATAATAGCTGTGGAGTGACGCTGCAGCAAATGGGTCAAATTTTTAACAGTGTAGCACTATTGAAATAATCGCCACGGGTAATTTTCAGGAAACGCTATTCCTACAAAAGACGAGGAATTTGACGTCAAAAATTCTGCCCAATCAGTTTCGATTAGGGAAAATCCCGTTGGAAAAGCTGAAATATGTATCGATTTAATATGCTCGATTACACCGTGATAAACGAGGATTTGAAATAAACATTAAATACAAAAGTTATGTATTTTTGTCCGTAGAATCCGAATCTGCAATAAAAAATGGGGGTTATAATTTAAGATTTCAAAGTTGGACCCCCTCTGACCTTCAGGGGGTCGGTTGCGAAGGTCAAATTTAGTATCACTGAGTAGCTTATTTAAAAATATTTAACACGTATATTTACGTTTTTCAATCTCATATGTATTTCTCGAGTTATTCGGCCGTTTCCAGACTTTTCGGACACCCTGTATATATACTAGAAGACAGCCGGTCAAAATGACGTGTGTTTGCATTTTTAAAGGGATGATAAAAAATACAGCTGTGGTCAATCAGCCACTGGCTTAAACAATTTTTAAAAACACAGCAGTAAACATAGGGGAAAAAAATCTATAAAAAAAGAAAATTTTAACAAAAATTTGCATTTAAAACTATAACAAAACTGTCTGGTGGATGAGGGGATTGTAGTGAACAAATCGTAAATACATAAATTTTAAAAGAATAAAGTAAGGCAAAAAAATCAATTATAAAAGAATATATTGTGAAACTACAGCCAAAATATATCGAAAAATATTGAAAGAAAATAATAACTAGTTGGATGTGTCAATCCCGAAACTTTCTTCTATCTCATAAGTACATTTTAATATATATATATATATAAAAAAAAAAAAAAAAAAAAAAAAAAAAAAAACGTGGTGACCCCAAAGTTACCCACTATCGAATTTCCTCGAACATTTGACCTAGCCTAATGAGATTCTGGTATCCGAAAAGCCTAAAACGCAAAATTTAATTAATATTCTGAGAAAAGGAGCTTAGTTGTGCCTCATCTTGGGTAATTTGTACTAAAACCTAATAAGCATCTATTGATGTCAAGACCTAACAGAATCTGAAATTTGATGGAATTTCGTCCATTAGTTCTTGAGATATAATTATAAGAAAAAATTTGCAAAACGTAGCACAGCAACACCATATCTTGGACAATTTATGCCAAAATGTAAAAAAAAAAGTCTAATTATGTTATGATGTAAAAGAATCTGAAGTTTGATGAAATTCTGTGCATTAGTTCTTGAGATATAGCTAGTTTTTTTTTTTTTTTAAACGTGTAAATTATAGCACAGCAGCACGATCAGTTGAAGGATTTATAACAAAACATAATCATCGTGTAATTATGTTATACATCATTTTGTAACAAAATCTGATGTTTTATGAAATTCTGTGCTTTGGTTGTTGAGATTTGGTTATTGTTTGCTATCGGAAAAATCGTGCAAAATGCAGCATAGCTGCACCACCTGTTGCAAGGTTAATACCAAAATGTAATCAGCGTCTAATTATGTTATATATTCTAGTGTAACAGAATCTAAAATTTGATGAAGTTCTCTGCATTACTTCTTGAGATATAGCAATCGCAAAAATCGTGCAAAATGTAGCATAGCAGCGCCACCTATAGGGCAGTTCACACCAAAACCTTATCAGCGGCTATGTATCTCAAGGTATCGCGGAATCTGAAGTTTGGTGAAATTCTGTGCATTAGTTTTTGAGATATAGCTATCATGAAAAACATGAAAAACGTGGCATAGCAGCGCCACCTGCTGGCCAATTTACACCAAAACTTAATCAGCGTCTATGTACATCAAGGGGTCACAGAATATGAAGTTTGGTGAAATTCTGTGCATTAGTTCTTGAGATATAGCAATCTTGAAAATCATGAAAAACGTAGTATAGCAGCGCCACCTGCAGGCCAATTTTCACCAAAAACCAATAGGCACTAATTCATATCAAGGTCTAACTGAATATAAAATTTTATTAAATTTCGAGCATTAGTTCTTGAGATAGAGCGCCCACAAATTTTTTGTCACATACAGACAGACTCACAGACAGACACACAGACTCACAGACAGACGGACAGACTCACAGACAGACATTTTCTAAAAATAGTCAAAACGTGTTCAGGACCTTCTAAAACGTATAAATCCGTCGAAAACCGGAAGTCGAAAATTTTCATGAATCCAATACTTTCTTCTTGTAAAGATAGAAGAAAGTAAAAATATCTAAAATGGATAAAAAAATTTCCTATTTTGGCCCATTTTTTAGCGAATACTTAAAAAGAAAATACTCTATAAGATCGAAAACAATGTCAACAATAAAGAGTAAACAATGAACGTGTTTGGGAGATACAGGCGCTCCGCGCGAGAACTCAGAAGTTTTTACCGAGTACTATTCCCCTGTAAGATCCACTCCACGTATTCTGTCCCCTGAGTGCGCGCGCTCAGCGCGCATAGATCCCGAACGCGCCTGATCATTCCTGAGTCTTGATGTTACAAATGAGTCATTCTAAAGATTCAATCACGGAATTTGTCATTCTTGAATGGCAACAGTATTGATTTGCTTACATTGTTTGTTTGGTTTGTTTTTTCCGTAATTGCTGGTTGTTTTATTTAGAACTTAAACATTATAATTAAATAGTTTTTGTAGGTTTTAGAGAAAATGAGTAATGAATAAATCTTTCACATGTAAAGTTGAACAGTTAGAATATTTGTGAACAGCTCGGAATAGTTAAGCCTAACGTGGATGCAGTTGCAATAGGTTTATTTTTCTCGTGGATGGGTTGTCCCCGGAATCGTCATACACGGAGGGGTTTTATATATATGTTACAGGCCAAATCCGATTTTAGGCCAAACTAGTTTATCCTAACGCCCATCGGATATAGTTTTTCCTAGGCCAAACCGGTCTATCCTAACGCCCATCGGATAAACTAGTTTTGCCTAGGCCAAACCGGTCTATCCTAACGCCCATCGGATAAACTAGTTTTTCCTAGGCCAAACTAGTCTATCCTAAGGCCCATAGGACAATCTAGTTCTTCCTAGGCGAAACTAGTTTGGCCTAACTCTTATAGGATAAACTAGTTTAGCCTGCTGTTTATTGGTCTGAACTAGTTTCTCCTAGGCCGATCTAGTTTATCCTAGGCCAATTCAATTTGGCGGGATTTTATTGAATTCAATGACCGCCACAGCGCCAACATTCTAGTTTGTCCTAGGCTGATCTAGTTTATCCTAGGCCAATTTAATTTTACGTGTTTTTAGCTCACAGGCGTCAAAGCCTGAGAAATAATGGGCTCGCAGGTTCTGTATGTATGAATGTACATATGTATGTACGAATGTACGTACGTATGTATGTGCATATGTACGTAACGCGATAACTCGTGATAGAAAAATCCGATTTGCTTCAAATTTTGGATGCACATTCATTGATATAAGGTACTTTTCTGATTAGTTTTGGGAATTCATTGGATAAGAATAAACGGGAGCGAACGGGAGGCTAGTCCCCCACCGTTAATTTAAAGAAATGGGTTTTTGATGCAGAATTATCAGTTTTCATTTAAAATTTTAGCTATAGGATCATTCTGACAAGGCGCCTCCATGATTAGTTGTGGATGATTATTGTTTAAGTGTAAAAAAAGGGCAATGTAGGTTAACATCCCCCCCCCCTCCATAATTTAGATAAATGGTTTTTGACGCAGAATTTACGGATTTGCTTCAAATTTGTATATAGGTTCTTTGTGATAAGGCGATTCCCTGAACAGTTTTAGGGGTTTAATGGTTAAGTATGAAGGGAAAAATGAACGATTACATCTCTTACATAGATAAAACTAGTTTATCCTATGGGCATTTAGATAAAGAAGTTTGGTGTAGAAAAAAATAGTTTATCCAGTTGGCATAAGGATAAAACAGTTTGGCCAAGGCTAATCTAATTTAGCTCGAAAACGCGTTTGGCCAGTAAAAAACATATCTTTCACTAGAAAAAGTATAAATGTATGTCAAAAGTCATTGTTTATGACACCAATACAGAAATTTAACATGTTCACTTTAGAGACATGATGCATTGGACATGGTGTTTGCTTTTTTTCTGCACACTTGTTCCAACTGAGATCTGAGTTGCATTTATTATTATTATTATTATTATTATTATTATTATTATTATTATTATTATTATTATTATTATTGCATATTCGAGCCAGATTGAAGCTGAACATAATTTGGAATCGAACAGCGTTTTCCATTTTTGAGAAATTAATTACCGTTCGACATATAAGCTATTCTTGTTACGGCGTCATTTTTTTTCGTGAAATCGTAACCTTAAATTCGATTCAAAACGTAGCTTTATTATTTTCTCAAAAATACATCGCTTTTATGAAAAAATGGTTTACTCCCTTCGGTTACATATTATCTGAATCTTTTAACCTTATGCATTTCCGAAAAGGAAGTAGTTCATAAATGTGTTAGGATGTAGCTCTTTAGGATTTACGAAAAGCCTTAGGAATTACAGAGAAATATATTCACAAATTTACTTTTTACTGAACGGATTCAAAAGTTATGATATTTATAACTCTCATATTTTTTCTTTTGCTCTAAAGTACATTGATTGTTTAATGAATCCGTATTTGAATATTGAAACTCTAAGAATCTAGATAATCATTAATACAATGTGTATTTTCCATTCTGTGAACACATCATAATTTAAAAATACATTGTAAATTTATCCAATAAGTATATAAGCAGTATTTTTTAAAGGAATCTTAATTGAATGTGAAGTAAAACCTGAATTTTTTTGCAGAAACTGAGTAGGGCCAGATCGAGCCGGACTGAGTCTTTTTTCACTGATTTTTGTACAGACAGAGCTCTGCCTGTACTATACTTTGTAACTGTACTATACTATGTAAATAATATTAAAGTAAATAATAATAATTTGCTCGAATAAGCAAACACCATGTCCAATGCATCATGTCTCTAAGGTGAACATGTTAAATTTCTGGATTGGCGTCATAAGCAATGACTCTTGACACACATTTATACTTTTTCTAGTGAAAGATATGTATTTTACTGGCCAAACCCGTTTTCGAGCTAAATTAGAATAGCCTCGGCAAAACTATTTTATCCTTATGCCAATTGGATAAACCAGTTTTTTTACACCAAATTTGTTTATCTAAATACCCATAGAATAAATTAGTTTTTTCTATGTAAGAGGGTAATCGTTCATTTTTCCCTTCATACTTAACCATTAAACCCCCAAAACTATTCAGGGAATCGCCTTATCAAAAAGAACCTATATACAAATGTGAAGCATATCCGTCAATTCTGCGTCAAAAACCATTTATCTAAATTATGTGTGTGTGTGTGGGGGGGGGAACCTACATTGCTCTTTTTTTACACTTAAACAATAAACATCCACAACTAATCATGGAGGCGCCTTGTCAGAATGATCCTATATCTAAAATTTTAAATGAAAACTGATAATTCTGCATGAAAAATCCATTTCTCTAAATTAACGGTGGGGGATTAGCCTCCCGTTCGCTTTCCTTTATTTTTATCCAATGAATTCCCAAAATTAATCAGAAAAGTACCTTATATCAATGAACGTACATCCAAAATTTGAAGCAAATCGGATATTTCTATCATGAGTTATCGCGTTACGTACATACGCACGTACATTCGTACATACATATGTACATTCATACATACAGAACCTGCGAGCCCATTATTTCTCAGGCTTTGACGCCTGAGAGCTAAAAACACGTAAAATTAAATTGGCCTAGGATAAACTAGATCAGCCTAGGACTAACTAGAATGTTGGCGCTGTGGCGCCATTGAATTCAATAAAATCACGCCAAATTGAATTGGCCTAGGAGAAACTAGTTCAGACCAATAAACAGCAGGCTAAACTAGTTTATCCTATAAGAGTTAGGTCAAACTAGTTCGGCCTAGGAAGAACTAGATTGTCCTATGGGCCTTAGGATAGACTAGTTTTGCCTAGGAAAAACTAGTTTATCCGATGGGCGTTAGGATAGACCGGTTTGGCCTAGGAAAAACTAGTCTATCCGATGGGCGTTAGGATAAACTAGTTTGGCCTAAAATCGGGTTTGGCCTGTAACATATATAATATATATGCCTGTAGAACAACATTCCTGTAGTCATACATGTCAAGTACGTGAAATTTCATAACGTATTTGATACGACCATTTATTTACAATGATTCCATTTTGAAAAATAGGTCAACTTTATGTCAAAGTATTACATGAGTTTGTCTGAAATTTTATACATAAATTAGTTTTTTTATGCAAATTGTTTGAATCACAAACTATGAAAATTTTTTTATGTGTATTTAACATTAATATAACGTAATAGAATTAGTTTTCAAGCAATCATTTTCGTACTAAGGAATCTCAGAACTCATAAAACTTCAAAAGTTTCGAAATTTTGATTCTTTTAGATGTTAAAGTCTTATTTTGTCAGAACATTTTGATATACGGTGAACATTTTGATACATGGTTACGGTGACTTCACCGTAACCAAAATTTCCTTGCATCGTTTTAGCACATTTTCAATCTTAAATCAGAATTATATATAAATAATTAAATTTTAATAGTGTGTTGTCTTAAATTGAAAGTGATACGAAGGAAATGGAATAATATTCAGTTATTTTGGTTAATTCAGAATTTTTTTGCTAAATACTTATAACTTTTTTATCATACCTATCAAATATGCAATTTCTATTTTATAGAAAAGGAATGATTATTATAAGATAAAATAATCAAGGTAAAAGTTATCGTACATCAATTTGAGCAATTTGAGAAACAGTCGGCTCTCGTTAATTCGAACTCGTCGGGACCACAAGAAATGTTTGAATTATCCGAAGTTTTAATTATGGGAAATATGAAATGAAAACATGCTTAATATGGTACTATTACAAAAGAATTAATGTTATAGTGTTTTTTAAATTTATTTCGTCTGTTATCATTAGAATATGACTTAATATTAAATTAAAATGTATAAATACATAAATTAATAAGATTAGAAACAAGCACAATGGAAGAAAAATTTAAAGTGTCACGGGTGGACAGACGGGGTACTAAGAAAGTGGATATCAAATGCATTGGATTACATGTATACTTGTTCGGAACAATTTTCACAAAATTCAAAGAAAGAAAGTTATTCAAATGATCTGAAATTTGTAAGAAAGAAAAGAAAAAAGAAAAATCGGAATTCTTGTTAGTTCAAATTAAACGAAGTCAAGAGTAAATGAGTTCGAATTAATGAAAATTTTTAACGTTATTCTGCCTTTGAAAATTTCGGGACTTCATGTTTAGTTCGAATTAAGCGAAGATTCGAACTACTCGATTTCGAATTAACGAGAGTCGACTGTATGTACTTTCATATAATTTTGCAGATTTTCCTGACTTTTTCCAATATTTTCAATTCTTTTAGAAATATGATGATATGCTTCAGCTGTTTCTTGATGCCAAGGAACAATTTGAAAACGAGAAGTCAAAAGAAGCAGTTACAGTTGAGGAACAAGAAGATGAAGCCGATCAATTTGGAAGTGTTACTAACAGTGAAATGTCACAGCGGATAAGATATAAAAGTATGCCTAATGGTTATACAGGGTGTCCCAAACTCTGCACAACTACATTCCTTGTTGGGAGAACATAAAAAATACCCAGAGGATTGTACGATTCATAATTTATTAGAAAAATACGAAAAACAAAGTATGACATCAAAGTCGATGCAAGGAAAAAACACCGTGTTAACACATCAATAAACTTTTCTACCAAAAATTGAACCGACTTCAAAAGCTACTGCAAAGTGAAAAATAATTTTTTTACAGAATAGTATTAAGAAATTAAATTAAGAGCGTAGTATTTATCATGCGTATTATTATATTTATGTACATTACTTTAATTTTTTGAAGTCGGTGCCAGCCAAGCCAAGTTACATGTAATTTTCCAATAGGCACGCATCCAAGTATCTACGAGTTTTTTTACTATTTGCATTGGATAATTAATTTTAATTTTGAACTTGGCTTGGCTGGCACCGACTTAAAAAAATTAAAGTAATGTACATAAATATAATAAAACGCATGATAAATATACGCTCTTAATTTAATTTCTTAATAATATTCTGTAAAAAAATTATTTTTCACTTTGCAGTAGCTTTTGAAGTCGGTTCAATTTTTGGTAGAAAAGTTTATTTTTCTCTTTTTAGTTAAAAGTTAACGATTTTTTGAAGTCAGTTAATAAAAATTATAATACGGGAAAAATCACTGTAAACCATACACGTATGTCAGGAGTAGGGTTCGAACCCGCGATCTCTTTCAAGAACCAGAAATCAAATCTGCTGTCTTACACCGCTCAGCCACCTGAGTGTAGAGGTCTGCACGGGCCGGGCCTCGGCCCGAAGCCCGAGCTCGGGCCGATTTCCAATAATGGCATTTGGGCCGGGCCTAGACACTAATCTTTTCGGGCCTAGCGGGCTCGGGCCTTAATTTTTTTTTGCTGGAGTATCGGGCCGGGCCTAACTTTTTTTTTTCGCACGAAGCCGAGACTGATTCCATTCTTCCTAGTTTTCATGGACCAAAATAATCAGTTCCTATTGAATCTTCCTACATGAAAATCCTTTTCTCGACTTTTTATAAATCAGTAATATTTGGCTTTGTCCAAAAATTTTTGCAAAAAAGCCATATACTTTTAAGCCGTCATTATTTTACAATTAAACATTAGAATTTATTCCTTTTAAAAAATCGTAGATTACGGCGTTTTAAAATAGAATTAAACACACACACACAAAAACATTATGACAGAATTTTTTTTAAACTGAAAACTGAAATTTTCTTTTAAAATGTTCATCCATGCAAAATGAATACAACAATACGGGAGAAAAAATTATATTAAACATTTACATCTGTTAAGAAGGGAATTCACTTTTTTTTCGTTCCAAAGCGATTTCGTCTTTGGAAATTTTACCATATACCGCTTTTTCGATTTTTTGTCTCCATTACAGGGAAGATGGATTAATAATACTAGTGATAACTGAAACATTTACATACAACAAACAAAGATTCATTTAAAAGCGTAAATATCGCAGCCTACGGCACTTCTGCATAAATGGAGATTAACGTGGAAAAAAAAAAGACTAATATAATTTTTTTTTGGTCAGAACTCTTCCATATGATTAAAGATCAATATTCTGTAGAAATTCACTCGAGCCGGGCCGGGTTCGGGCCGAAATTTTAACTTTGGGGCCGGGCCAATATTTTTTTCGTTCGGGCCGGGCTCGGACCTGGAAATTTCGGCCCGTGCAGACCTCTACCTGACTGCAGTCTATTCGGCGAGCTTAGTCATCGTCCATGTTACTTTTAGTTTGCGAGAAATCACTAATTTTATTAGTTTTTACTTAATTACTAAAAAAGTACTGAACCAATTTCAATGAAATGGAAGAAGTACCAATGGAAGAGTAGCCTCTTTCATTTAACACAAAAACAAATTCATTGGTTGGATAGTTTCGGAGTAATCGGTGAACATACATAGAAAAAAGTACATTCGCGCCGAATTGATAACATCCTCTCCTTTTTGAAGTCACTTAAAAATATACATAACACGGAAAATTCTTTTGTATACTATACACATATGTCAGGAGTGAGGTTCGAACCGACACTTTCCTTCAAAACCAGAGATTAAATCTGGTGCCTTCTGCCTTAGACCGCTCGGCTGTCCGGACTGCATTCTCTTTAGAGAACTTATTCAATGTCATGTTACTTTTTGCAAGTCTATTATCTTTTTGAGTTCTCTTTCACTGATAAAGTATTGAGTTAATAAAAAATCTCTGATACTCTGTGGTAACGGTTAAATACAAAATATTTCTAATAGCATAATTAGTATTTAACTTGTTAAATATATATTTAAAAATTATAATACGGAAAAGATTATTGTATACACGTACGTCAGGAGTGGGGTTCGAACCCACGCTGCCTTTCGAAAACCAGATCTTAAATCAAGCGCCTTAGACCGCTCGGCCATCCCGGCATCGGTAAGTTATTTCGACATCCATATTACTACTGATTTGTGAGAAATCACTAATTTTATTAGTTTTTGCCTAATTACTAAAAAAGTACTGAACCAATTTCTATGAAACGGAAGTGGTACCAATTCGAGAGCAAGCTCTCTCATTTAACACCAAAATCAAGTTAATTGGTTGGATAGTTTCGGAGTAATCGGTGAACATACATAAAAAAAATACATACGCGTTGAATTGATAACCTCCTCTCCTTTTCGGAAGTCGGTTAAAAATAGTACAGTAGAACCTCTATTAACCGAAACTTTCCTCAAGTAACCGAAGTCGGTTTCTTCTACACTTTTTTTTCACTTTCTACTATCATCCAAACTTTTCTCTCAATGACGATACTGCATATTAAACTAGATGATAATTGATGAATTCTCGATTATCCGAAGTAGGATGGGGTCCCAATTACTTCGGATAATCGAGGTTCTACTGTATTTTTGTGTCTTTCCAGACGATAATGCTCAAAACATCTGCTGCGCATATTCAGAGTTCTCGCTGTAGCTCGCCATTGCGCCAAATTGCGACTAAATTCTTCATTTGGCGAATAAACAAGCGATTAGATTCGCCAAATTGCTAGTCTTCAATTTTTGTTTGCTTGTTTCTTTTCTTTTTTTATTTCATACACATGCGTATATACATATTTTTAATGTATTTGTAACGGATAATTGAAATTAGATTAATAAGAATCGCTGTCGCAGTTATAAAAAATTTCAGATTATTTCAGAACATATTGAAAAAAAGTGGGTACATTAAAGAATAAAACATAATTTTATTTTTTGTGCTATACGGCGAATCTATTTTGCTAATACTTTTTCATTTGGCGAATGTTTTTTATTTTTAATTAGCCAAATTACTAACGCTGGTCAAATGTCAGCGAGAACACTGCACATATCACGTCATGTATGAGCGGACCGTGTATTGACGTTATGCCGCCGTTTAGCTGGTATTTAAAAGACTGGATCTTGCAGCTACCCGTATTCTTCGTATGATTATCATGTATTCTATCATACTGTCATTCCATGGTACGCGCATGCAGGATGAGATATGGGCAACGAATGGTTTGAACGTTATCGTCTCTGGAAAGATATGCAAATACTGCTGTTGATGTGTCCAATACGATATATTTTGCTTGCACCGATTTGTAACAATGAAGAAAATGTGTATAGTAAATAGTATACAGTAAAGTACCGAAAGTCAGTTCCTTCCGAATACTACCTTTCCCTTTATTATATGTGGAGTTTTCCTTTATCAAAAAGTGCCATTTATAAGTCCTCCCCAACAAAATACCCTCTAAATCTGCTTATTCTTTTCAAAAAGTCCTTATTATAAGCCACTTGAACACGTTCGCTGCCGCTTACATGAAGATGTTATGATAGTTAATGCCGCACTGTAGAAGTGGGTTTTTCCCAGAAGCCGATTTATTTTTTATAACAAAGAATCATTTTACAAGAAAGATTTTCTCACGCCAGTGTGTGACTGGCTATTGGACATCACCCCACATCACGCGCTGGCGCGTGAGTGGCTCCTTAACGTTGGCGCCATACCAGGCGCTATCGCGTGAGCGGCAGCGAACGTGTTAAAAATCATTAAAATTTCACGTCTGCTAAAAGATGAGGGGGGGGGGTGACTTTACGGTGTTTTCCTTAGCCTGTTGCAATATTAATCTTAAATAAATAGTAAGCAAAAAAAAAAAAAAAAAAAAAAAAAAAAAACACTCGTTATCTTTCAGACTATGAAATATTCGTTAAGCACTAAATAATTGGATTATCTATTATCTATTTGGATAGCTAGTGTTAATGTTGTTAACGTAAAAATATTTTTTTTCTAAAAACTGAAAAAAAAAATCGGACTCGAGAGGGTTAAATAAATTTATTTTTCACTTGAAATTCCTTTAAATGTATTAACCCTTTATCTACCGACGGTAATTATAAGTAGCATAAAAATTACTTATTAAAAAATTCTTTTAATACGTCAATTAGTTGTAATGTTGTTTAGAATGAGTTACAGATACATTACTTTATTTTGTTCCAAAAGCATTATTGGTTATATAAAACAAAAATATTTTTAAAATGATGATTTTTTTTTTTTTTTTTTTTTGCCTTTGTATCTTTTCAACTTTCTTGGCGCTGAGGGAGGGGGTGGGGATTTTTCAATTACGAGATATTTCTATATTTATATTGTAAGAAAATCATATTTGTACATTTTATAATTCTACAAAATACTAAGAAAACAATTTAAAATAAAAGATTTGAGTGAGGTTATAACTGTTGCACAAAATCCTTGTAAATTCAAATTTAATTAATCCTTCTAAATCCTCCAATCCTTCAAAAATTTATTAAATGTTTATGTATATCTTTTAGTTTAGTTTAAACAATTTACATAAAATGCTCTAGAATGTAATACAGATGGGGAACAAAATAATATGAACACCTGTGAAAAAGTCTAACGTATTTCACACCTTCAGTACAGCCGCGCCACCTGCAACAGAAGTTTGCCACCTAGTAAACGTGAAGAGGAAGGTATCAGTCTCTCAATAGTAGTCACCTGTGTTGCATGCGTCCATTGAACTGTCTGTGATGAGATGAAATGTCTAACCTGTCAGAGTTCCAAAGAGGAATGATTGTCGGTGCGCCTTTAAGTGCAGCATCGGTTATGGAAACAGTAAACCTTTTGGGGTTTGCAAGGAGTACGGTATCAGCTGTTATAACAGCGTACACGAAAGAAAGTAACACGACGTTTTCTAAGCACAATAGGGGTCGAAAGTCCAAACTTGCTGATAGGAATAAGGAAAGGGCATGTTTACAAACAAACACTTCTGTCAACTAATCTACCGCTATATTTTTGTCGTAGCGATCATTGTAGGAACGATCTTGACGACGTAGCCCAATCATAGCAAGCAGACAACCATCATAAAATTTGTAGACCAATCAGAATGCATGATTTCATATGTAGCGTCGGTGCTACAACGAAGTACGGGCGAAAACAGCTTGCCCACACTAATAAGAGCCCACAGTGAAGTCAGCTGCCCTTTCCTTATAGACGAGTCTTGAAGGGCACAGTAGCCCAAAAGAACAAGCAATCGTTATCCTAGATAACATCCGAAATGAACTGCCATCTCCAGGACCCCTTTTCAACAAAAACTGTCAAAAGGGAACTTTATGCTGCGAGCATTTATGACAGAGTAGCAATTCGAAAACCCTTGGTGACAGCAACTAATGCTTTCAAGCGACGCCAGTGGTGTAGAGATCACAAACGTTGGTTTCCACAGCGGTAGCAACAGGTAATATGGTTAGATGAATTGTCATTCACTCTATTTCAGACGATCGGATGCGTTTATGTCCGGAGAACGCCCAAAGAAGCGCTTAATCCAGAATTCCTCATGAAAACTTTTAAGCATGGGAGTGGCTCCATTATAGTATGGGTTCGATATCTTGGCGCGATCTTGGGCCACTTATTATTCTGCATGGGAGAATCAAATCCAATCACTATCTAAGCGTTCTAGAAGATCATATCCACCTTTTTGTACAGACTATGTTTCTTGGAGAGCGACCGCTTTTTTCAAGACGATAATGCCCAATCCACTCTGCTAGGTGTGTTCATGCTTGGATCGAAGAGAATGGAGATGAAGTTGCATATCTTTCCTGGCCCCCTCCGTCTCCGGATTTGAATATTATTGTATATGTACGGAAATATTTGGAGTCCAAACTTCGTTTCCGATTTCCTCCCCCCATTCAGCCTTTCTGAATTAGATACCATTCTGCAAGAGAAATGGCTTATTATACCTTTAAATATTGTCCATGACCTTTATGCATCTATCCCACGTCGCATTATATCTGTACTTCAGTCATAAGGTGGTCCAACCCCCTATTAATAAAGATTTCCCATTATTTCACAGGTGTTGGTATTATTTTGTCCTCCATCTGTATTTTCATAAATTCACAATGCGGTAGAAAAAGGGTTAATTTTTAGTTTTTGATCAAAATTTTAAACGAGAGTGTTATTAAATGGAGTAAAAAAAAAGCAGGCTCTTAATGACTTTCATTTTGTTTCAGAGATGTCTGAAGAAGAACTCATAGCGCAATGCATCATGTTTCTCTTAGTTGGCTATGGAACGACTGCAGCTACTCTTTCTTTCATGGCTTACTGTCTTGCATTAAATCCTGAATGCCAACAAAAGTTAACTGAAGAAGTTGACGAAACGTTTGAAAAGCATGTAAGGTTTGCAACTATGTGTTGTTTTGAAACTCTTAGAAGTATCCTAGGATAATTCTTACTTTTAAAAAAATATTCATTTAATCTAATTCACTGTCAGTTTTCGAATGAAACGAATTGTCTAATTTTTGATTTAGAATTCATTTTAAATGATTGACTTAATGATATGCTAAAATGCCCTCTAATCATGAGCAAAAAGGACGTAAACCGTAATCCACTAAATCCAAAATAGTTACAGCAATATGCATACATTATGTCTTGTTGAAAATTATAATTTTTGCATATTTATTCAACAAATGTCAGTGTGCTTTTTTTTGCATAAGGATAGCTGAGGACGGCCAGTTTTAAGGCTAGTCTTAAATTTTTCTATTTTGATTACATTTTGTTTTTATATTCGGATAATTTTAATTTCAGAACCGGTTCCGAAAGTTAAAGCAATTAAAAAAAACCTGAAACCAAAATCGAAAAAGTAAAAACTAGCCCTCCTCAGCTATCTTATATAAAATAAAATCGTTCAAAAATACACTGCTCAAAACAATTAAAGGATATTGTAGTTTTAGGTGGATTTTGTATCTGGGAAACTTTTTAGCTGATTGATACATGGTCGACAGACATAGTAGGTTATATGAGAATAAATTACACATGTTTGGCAGAAAAAAATGCATTTTATTGCGCATTTGTGTACAAAAGGAAAAAAACACAATTTGTGCATATGAGAAAAAAAGAATAAGAAAAGGTGTTTTCTTCAAAGAAAATCATTTTCAGTAGGGGGTATGGTTTCCACGGGCGGCCAGCAACGTTGAACACCTTTGAGGCATGGACTCAATGAGGCTATTAATGACGAGTTGGGGTATTCTGCCCCACTCTTCCAGAAGAGCTCTTTCCAGTTCTTGGAGAGTTTGTGGGGGTTGTTGGCGGCCAGAAACTCGTCTTCCTAGAGCATCCCAAACGTGCTCGATTGGATTCATGTCTGGAGAATACGCTGGCCATTCCATTCGAACGATTCCTTCCTCGAAAAGGAAATCCTCCACCAGGTTTGCACGATGTGGCCTGCAGTTATCGTCCATTAAAATGAAGTTATCCCCGATTGCTGCAGCGTAAGGGACTACAATAGGTCTGAGGATCTCATTCCTATATCGGCGACCAGTCAGAGCTCCATCTCGAATGATGTAGAGGTCAGTGCGCCCGTCAATGGAGATGCCACCATACACCAACACTCCTCCACCGCCAAATCTGACACTTTCGTGCACGAACGCAGGATTATTCCTACTGCCACGGTCCCTCCAGATGAAAATACGCCTATTATCCGGATGCACAGAAAAACGGGACTCGTCAGAAAACAGAATATTGTTCCATTCATTTCTCCTCCAGTTGACATGCTCGGTTGCCCACTCCCTGCGGTCGCAACGATGCCTTGATGTTAATCTGACACATACCATTGGTCGGCGAGCATACAGACCTATAGCATGGAGCCGGTTTCGGACAGTCTGAGTTGAAATCGTGGTGCCTGTAGCCGAGCGAAGGTGTTGTTGGAGAAGAGCAGCGTTCATGTTTCGGTGTCTCCGAGCTGTTAACGCTAAATACCGATCTTCATTGGGCGTTGTTGCCCGTCTACGACGTTGCCCTGGTCTTCGGCCTGCACATCCACTGTCCAAAAAACGGTTCCAGGTCCTGGAAATGACACGTTGTGACACTCCAATGGCTTGCGCTACTTCGGCTTGAGATTGCCCCCCTTCTTACCTACCAACAATTCTCCAAGCTTCTGAATGTGTCAAATGACTTCGCTGAGACATCGTACTCATCGAAACAAAGCAATCATTGAATGCCCATCATCCTTGTCTTCATTCTCTTTTATCCAGTTGAAAGTCAAATTTCATTCGCTGCCGCTGAAGCGATGTTTTTGATGTCGAACTCAAAATTTGCATACTCCACAGTTTGAAAACCAGAAAAATTTGCATTTGTGATTCTCTTCTTCTATTTTTGGCAAAAAAAAATTCGTTTATACCTTTATTTTATATAAAACTTCAAATATCCTTTAATTGTTTTGAGCAGTGTATTAAAATTTGAGCGAGATATTTTAAAATAACGCCCCCATAGACTTAACATGATCATAGGGGTCTTTTTGAGTGACTAGTGTGGACTCTTAACCTATGTAATGAATCTCAAGATATAGGCAAAAGGGGGAGGGGAGAAAACAATTTTTCCATTGTGTGGCCTGTCTATTCTGAATTGCAATGTGTTTATTAAAAATTAGCATGAATTTTAATGCATTGAATGTTTTTTTGTTGTTGTTTTTTTTGCATTATCAAAAAATTGTACTCATTATTATTTTTACACATTTTATTTTTAAAAAATGATAAGTATCCGTAAATAAAAGAATATAAATATAAAAACAGTTTTCTTTTTCGATACTGTCGCAATAAGAAAGAAGAACAAAATAAAAATATTTATATTTATTATTTGAAAGAACATACATTTAATAAATCTAATACAACTCTAACTTAATAAGAATCGCGAAAAAAAAAAGCCGGCTAAGACTAATCATTTAAATTCACACCGATGATGGCATATACATTTTTATCATTACCATAGCCTTAAATATCCATCCATAGTCATTTACTGATATAGCTTTCTAGCCGATTTGCAATCGTAAGGGGACCGATAACAGTATGATTATAAAGTAGCAAATATCAACAGGCTGCAGGCACTTTATCCCCTTCCCCAGATACTACTGTACTAATGCTGGCAAAAAGAAAGAAAAAAAAAACGAATTGCCCTTTTTGATTTGATTGTGTATTGAAATCTATGTGTTTGCTAGGAATCTTTGAGAGTAACTTGGATTTCATTTATTATTTCTCCCTAGAAAATGAGTTTATTATGGAGTTTTTGTGTAATTTTTATGGTAATACTTTTATTATAATATAGTGTTTTCGACATCTTTACGTGTACTGAACGTGTACGTACTGAAAGCTACATGTTTGCTGGGTATCTTTGAAAGTAACTTAAATTTCCTTTATTATTTCTCCCTAGAAAATGAGTTTATTACGGAGTTTTTATACAATTTTTATGGTAATATTTTTATTATAATACAATGTTTTCGACATTTTATCGTGTACTGAACATGTACGTACTGAAAGCTATATGTTTGGTGGGTATCTTTGAGAGTACCCAGACTTCAATATCCTTTATTATTTCTCCCTAGAAAATAAGTTTATTATGGAGTTTTTACATAATTTTTGTGGTAGTATTTTTATTATAATATAATGTTTTCGACACTTTTACCTGTTGGTTTTATTTTTCAAAATTTATACATGCACCTTATCACATTTTCTTATATAAATCTATTAGAATTTACGAAAAAGTATATCAATTTGCTATTTTGATCCAAGAAACTTAAAGTGTCAAAAAAAAAAAATTTAAAATTGAAAATTGGATCAATTTTAAATATGTCTACAGTTGATCTCAATTTCTATCCTTTTTTTCTAAGATATACAAGAATCGCTTTTGAACGGTACCTCTCGAATCTCTCTGTGACAATTTGATGGTAATATAGTATATCGGCCGAGTATATCGGCCATTTTCAAAATATATTGCCGCGTTACCACATGTCAAGTCTGTTACCGCACGGTTTTTTAATGTTTATCATTTTTTTCACCATTCTACTTTTATTTTTTATTCAACTAAGAAACAAATATGCAATGTCCTTAAAATTTAATAATTTACATGAATGTATACTGTAATTATTAGAAAAAGTTCTATTATAATTTCTATGTGATCAAAATCCTGTGGCTAAAACTGTCTCTCATTTCATTTTAATTTTAGTAGTATTGATAGATATCATGTTTTGAAATTTCGGGACATAAGTCACTTCAGAGTAAGTTGATTTTAGGAAATTTAATAAATTTAAAGCCGAGTATTTTCAGTAATTTTGTATGGTAATGGACTTGACAATTTACCTTACAAGCCAACTTTAAATAGCATTTACATATTATATTATAGGGCAAAGTGTACGACCAATTTTTTTCATGTACCTTAAACATTTACTTTAACACCTGTCTCCATTTTTAAAAGGAATTATTAAGTTTGAAAAATAAAAATAAAATTCCGAAATGTAAGCGAATGGTGAAAATGGCCCACATGATAGTGCAATTACCGGGTGTTCCAAAAATGACTGATGGATTTTAAAATTCAATAACTTGCAAACAGTGACAGGTATTTAAAAAAAAAATTGCAGGAGAGTTATGCATAATGTCAGGAGTTTTTTTACCATTTATTTTTATTTTAGTTCGCATCTCAAACAATAGGTGGCGCTGACGGCGATTGAAGCCCAGGTCGACGCTTCACTCAGTACTGATCACCTGGCCTTCAATCGCCGTCAACGCCACCTATTGTTTGAGATGCGAACTAAAATCAAGAATTACGGCTAAAAAAAACTCCTGACATTATGAATAACCCTCCTGCAAATTTTTTTTTTTTTTCAAATAGCTTTTACCGTTTTCAAGTTATTGTATTTTAAAATCCATCAGTCATTTTTGGGACACCCGGTATGTTCCCCACTGTTCTTACAAGATATAATTTTTATTTTAGACAGAACTGGATTATGATGCTGTTCGAGATATGAAATATTTAGACTGTGTTATATCAGAAACACTTAGAATGTATCCAGCAGCTATTCGGTAAGAAAATTTTATTTTACAAAATAATACAATACAGGAGAAAGATGCTTCTTAAATATCACTAAATGTGTATAAAATGATTAAAAAGCAATTGACACTGAAGAATGGCGCAAATCTCTGAAGACGGTTATTTTGAGAATAGGTACGAAACAGAATAATAAAAATTTAGTCTGAATATAAATTTAATTTAAAAAGTAACCTGATGACAGAAAAATTTAATTTAAAAAATCCTTCCGGCCAGTACCGGGAGGAAGAGGTAGCTTTCATATTCTTTACTTTAAAAAAGAGTGCTATTAATGGGTCAATTACTCACATATATATTTTTTTTTAACTAATTGAACGCGCATCTCTATAAATAAGTTAGAGAACAAACGCAATTTAATAGTCGCATTTTTTTTTCAGAAAAATTTAATTTGTACGAATTTATCAATATAGTTTATTTGTATAGCAATTCATTTGACTTATTTCATAGGAATACAACTTTGATATTTAAAAATGCAAACCAATACAACAACAGGAAAATAAATAATGGATTTTTTTTCTTAATTTCTATGCCGTTCAACTAAGCCGTAAAAATGATTCACAAGTTTTATAAGGAATTTTTATCTTAAATATTTTTCTTTAAAATATAGATCTGAAAGGACTGCTGCGCAAAACTACAAACTAGGAAACACTGGCATAACAATTGAAAAAGGAACTATTGTTGGTTTTAACATTCACGCCATGCATCATGATCCAGAATTTTTCCCTAACCCTGAAAAATTTTATCCTGAAAGGTAAATAAATCAATTATTTCTTATTCATAATATTTAGTATTGTGAGTGAACAAAAATAAATTTGTGCGATTCCACAAAATATAATTAATAATCTTTCAACAAATAAAAATACGAGGGCAATTCGGAAAGTAACCTCCGTTTATGAATTTAACAAAAACGAATGAAAAGAAACATGTTTTATTACTTACGTATGAAAGACACGTTCTTCAGCTACTTCTCAACATAATTGCCGTATTAATTAAAACAATTATCACAACCGTAAATCAGCTTTGAAATTCCATTGTCACAGACTTCTGCCGCCGGCTTATTCAACTGCGATTATTTTTAAATTCAACTTGCACCATTCTTTCAATTCTAAGAATTTTAACATATTTTTCTGCATAATTTTCTGACAAATGTACTACAAAAAATGTTTTAAAAAATCGTGGGTCAAGTAAAATATTACGAGGGCAATTCGGAATTTGTCAATATGAATAAAATAATATGTTAAAATTCTTTGGATTGAAAGAGTGGTGAGAGTTGAATATAAAAATAATCGCAGTTGAATAGGCCGGCGGCAGAAGTCTGTGACAATGGAATTTCAAAGCTGATTTACCGTTATGATAATTGTTTTAATTAATACGGCAATTATGTTGAGAAGTAGCTGAAGAACGTGTCTTTCATACGTGAGTAATAAAACAAGTTTCCTTTCATTAGTTTTTTTTTAAATTCATAAACGGAGGTTACTTTCCGAATTGCCCTCGTATTTAACGTATTGCGAATTGGCACAAATTGAATGTGAAATTCAACAAGTTGGAAATTGCACGTGAACGTAGCAAATGAGGTGCGTTCGTACGATAACGAAGTTTTAAAAATATTCAGATCTTGCTGATATAGTAGAGCGTACTCCGGATACTGTATAGTAGTCGAAATCTTTACGTTTCTGTAAATATGCAGGAAGTAATTTTTATTACACCTCAGCAACATATATCTTATTCATAAAATGTGAAATAGTTGAATATAATTAAAACACGTACCAAACCATGTTTCCCCGTATAGCATTATATAGTGGAATACTTTTGTGTGGCCCTGTAATTTAATAATAAAAATTCTCTGCATCACAGATTGTACAGTAGAGTGGGCCGAAAAAAACTTTTTTTCGATTTTCGATTATGGCGGGTGCGGTAAAGTGGCCACTCGTGGCACTCAGTTCATACAAAAAATTTGAGATTTTTTGGACATTTCCTTACCCTGCCGCAAACGGCTTGAAGTTTTGCAAAAATGTTCATTTTTGAACTTTTTCGAAAAAAATTAAAAAATGTTAAATTAAATTTATTTTGGTTGTATTTACTTGAAAAGGCATATTTAATGTACCAAATGTTTAAATAAGATCTGATCATGCATTATTTAATATCTATGTGTATTATAACTTAGGCTATTTTTATAGCTTTTTCGCGTATAAAAGGCCAAAGTTGTATTTGTTAAATCGATCGTTAGTTTCTATATTATTTAGGTTCCTTGGTCTTCTTTATATATTTTCTATGTGTCAAACGTCATATATTTGGGGAAAAGACAGCAGTATACTTCAAAAGCAAATCTGGAAGGTGAGAAAGTGGTGAAGAAGGACTCTAAGCGAGCGCAATGACTCGTCTAATACTCAGGGAGTAAAGGACGAAATAGTTGAGAGCCAAAATGCGATAAAGGATTCTTATTATTTATCCTTGCTCAGTTACCTGCGACATTTGTTCAGTGTTTACGTGAAACCCTTTTGTAGTGATATACAGTGCTTTTTGGGTCGTTTAACGTGCCATTATAGTGTTTTGTGCGTCTTATTACAACGAGCTTAGAAATGGCTAGTATAAAGGGCCATGACAATGCAAAGACACGCGATAGCGTGAAAAGTAACTCTTTGGGGGCATCATGCATATTGAAAGAATTGCAATTGGCACCTTATGCTGATAATCATGCGCTACTAATACTGGTTGCTTCACCATGTAGAAGTTCTGACAGCAGAGGATACGAATCTCGTCATCGATAAAAACAAAGTCAGAAGAGAGAAATAGAAACTTGGAAAGAAGATACAGGCAGAAGAATTTATTGAAAGAAGGAAAATTAAAAGCATATTTTTAGATGGTAGAAAGGATAAAAGTATATTCAGAGGAAAAAAAGAACAAGCGGCACTGTCGAAGGAAAGGCGAGGAACACATCACCGTGTTGTTTGAACCTGGTTAGAATTACTCGGGTCACTTGATGCCTTGTTCCGGTCACGGAAAAGAAATAGCAAAATCATTTTCAATCTTCCAAATCACCACAAGTTAGACTTTTCTGAACTGACGAGGTATCAAGTGACACAAGTATTCCTAACCAGATTTAAACAACACGGTGATGTGTTCCTCGCCTTTCTTTCGACGGTGCTGCTTGTTATTTTTCTTCCTCTGAATATACTTTTATCCTTTCTACCATCAAAAAATATGCTTTTAATTTTCCTTCTTTCAATAAATTCTTCTGCCTGTATCTTCTTTCCAAGTTTCTATTTCTCTTTTCTGACTTTGTTTTTATCGATGACGAGATTCGTATCCTCTGCTGTCAGAACTTCTACATGGTGAAGCAACCAGTATTAGTAGCGCATGATTATCAGCATAAGTTGGCAATTGCAATTCTTTCAATATGCATGATGCCCCTAAAGAGTTACTTTTTACGCTATCGCGTGTCTTTGCATTGTCATGGCCTTTTATACTAGCCATTTCTATGCTCGTTGTAATAAAACGCACAAAACACTATAATGGCACATTAAACGACCCAAAAAGCACTGCATATAAATACAAAAGGGTTTCACGTTAACACTGAACAAATGTCGCAGGTAACTGAGCAAGGATAAATAATAAGAATCCTTTACCGCATTTTAGCTCTCAACTATTTCGTCCTTCACTCCCTGAGAATTACGACGAATCATTGCGCGCGCTTAGAGTCCTGCTTCACCATTTTCTCACCTTCCAGATTTGTTTTTGAAGTATACTGCTATCTTTTCCCCAAATATATGACCTTTGACACATAGAAAAACTATAAAGAAGACCAAGGGATATTAATAAGAGAGAAATTAACGATCGATTCAAACAAATACAACTTTTGCCTATTATACGCGAAAAAGCTATAAAAAATGCCTAAGTTATAATACACATAGATATTAAATAATGCATGATCAGATCTTATTTAAACATTTGGTACATTAAATATGCCTTTTCAAGTGAATACAACCAAAATAAATTTAATTTAACATTTTTTAATTTTTTTCGAAAAAGTTCAAAAATGAACATTTTTGCAAAACTTCAAGCCTTTTGCGGCAGGGTAAGAAATGTCCAAAAAACCTCAAATTTTTTGTATGAACTGAGTGCCACCAGTGGCCACTTTTCCGCACCCGCCATAATCGAAAATCGAAAAAAAGTTTTTTTCGCCCACCCTATTGTACAGAATGCATATTTTAGTATATATTTCATAGATTCATTCTATTATGTTCGAATGAATGTAACATCATTAAAATGCATTTGAAACTTTTCCCCCATTGACCGTAATGTAACGAAATCCTTTTGATTGTCACTGTAATTGATTTATGCATCCGATTTTCATAACATTTTAAATGACTCGACAAAATTACGCAATAATTATATGTTTTAAATTTCATATGATTAAAATGCATTTAAAACTTTTTTTCCTATTGACTGTAATGTAACGGAATCATTTTGAATGTCCCTGTAATTGATCTATCCATCCGATTTTCATAAAATTTGAGATGACTCGACAAAATTATGTTATAATTATGTATTTTAAATTTTAAAAGATTCGGTTGGGTAGTTTTTACGTTGTTATAAGCGGACAGACGGACAGACAGACGGACGGACGGACTGAGCGACAACAATAGGTGCTACGTATTTACATAATTACGAACGCACCTAAAAATGACACTCTATCCAAGTTCTCATATATCCAAATGACACAAGTTGTTTAGAAATGGCTATAAACGAAGTGAAACAAGGCGATACACTATGGAATGCACAGAAACTGCACACTGCTAAATCAAAACAACAACTGATAAGTTTTTTACGGGGCCTCCGTGGCTGAGTGGTCAAAGCACCACACCGCTAATCGCATTCCAGCGTAGGAGGTTGGGGGTTCGAATCCCACTGGCTCCACTACACGCACCCTTTGTGTGGAGCTCACTGTTCTATATCTCTTATATTGTAAGATTTCCTTGTGCTATCTCGTCCATATAATATTGACTATGATTTATAAGCAGGCTTCATGTCGAGCACACAAATCAGATGTATGTTGTTCAATAACCAAATAAGGTTCTGACATTTTGGATAGCCGAGGTTTTGTGAACATCGGTTTTCTTCATGAATGACGTTAACCCTTTCGGGTCTGATTTTTTTTTCAACTTTTAGAAAAAATTACTTTTACGTTAATAATATTAACACTAGCGTTTCAAATAGATTAGTTAGAGTTTAACGAATATTTCATTATCGGAAAGATAATAAATGTTATTGTTTTGCCTACAGGCCAATTAATATTCATATGACAAATGGCTAAGGAAGAATTTTTGGAGGTGTTTAGAAAATATTATATTATAATCAGATTTGACTTATGTTACAATTTTCTAATGCTTCTTTAGCTTTATTATATATGATTTTTTCAGGAAAATAACTTTAATGTTAAATTTAAAAAGTGAAATACATATTTAAAAAAAAGAATCGCAAACGGCGCAAAGAAAATTAAGCAAATAATAATAACTATTATTATTACTAAATGCCTAAACATAAATGGAGATATATAGTAAATGCATAGACATATACTAGCATTACTACATATAAATAGTAGCAAAAGTTTTTCTTAAAAAAAAAAAAACAATAATTTATTAAAAGACATGTATAATTAATACTACACCAGACCCGAAAGGGTTAAATTAATGCAGGATTGTATATATTTTTATGGTATAATTTTTGTATCCGATTAAAGTCGCACATCTTTACTAAAAACGCTCAAATGTTCTGCAGGAAAGTTCAAAACCACATACGGCTGATGTCCCAAGTACAACAGAGCGTTGTCTCAATTTTGTCAGTTCGTTGGTGTCAAAACCATTGGAAAATATTAGATTAGGAAAATTTTAGGCACAGAAAAATATCTAATTTCGATTTTGTCTGAGCAAGATTTTGAACTGCTACTGGTTGGACTTCTGTTAAGAGCCCACACTAGTCAGTCAAAAAGACCCGGATGATAATGTTAAGTCTACAGGGGCTTTTTTTTTCAAATACATCAAATTTTAATATCTTTACATGATTATTTTAATAGGATAGCTGAGGAAGGTTAGTTTCTACCTGGTTAGTTTCTACTTTTTCAATTTTGGCTTCAGATTTTTCTTTAAAAATGACTTTTAAATTTCGGAACCGGTTAGAACCGCTTCTGAAATTGAAACTATCATAATATAAAAAAAATATAACCAAAATTTGAAAAGTAAAAATTAGCCCGCTTTAGATCGTCCTTAGATTAAGCGAACATGATATATAATTTTTCACTTGCTATACATTCGAAGTTTTCATTCTATATTTTATTATATTCTTAGCATAAAATGTAGTTGTTATAAACAGTTTAGCAGCATAGTGCCTACAATGTGAATATGCACTAATTTTTCTTTGTGGTCATATATGTCTGCGTGTGGGCGTGTTTGTGCCTGCATGTGTCACACACAGAGAGAGAAAAAACATATGAGCCCCCTCTACATTTTCTTGACCCTCCCTCCATCCTTATTTATTTCTAACTACAGACCTAAGTCTTTACTATTTATATTATTATTCTAAAAAACAGTGCAATAAGAATAAACTTTCTATGTAATGTTATATAAACTGAACTGAGAGTATTTTATTTGAATTTATGATAAAAAAAAAATGACACGCGGTTTAATTAAACATCTCACATATTTTTCATGATACGCAGAATAAAAGTATGTAGGTATAAGTATATTATCAATTACTTTAAAATTAGCAAATACTCAGCAATAATTTTCATATTAACAAAAACTTGGCAATAATCTAGAAATTACTTCATTTTAATTCTCCTTCTTCCAGAATTAACAAAGAACTAATACCTCTTAATAAATAAATCCTATATATGAATAAACAATGAGATGAATTTATTAGTGAGAGAAAAATGTTTTTCGTTGTATATCATCTTGATGAAGTTATATCCTATGTGGTATTATCACATTCATATATTTTATTATTTTTAATCCAGAAAATAATTATGTAAGGTGTTTTACTGATTGTTTATTATTCTGACATTTAATTTCTTTTTTAGATTTTTGACTGAAAATGTAACTCATCCGCAATATGCATATTTACCGTTTGGAGCAGGCCCAAGAAATTGTCTCGGTATGCGTTTTGCATTGATGGAAATAAAGTTTTGCATCAGTCACATTTTACGACATTATTCTTTGAAAATATCTACAAAGACAAAGGTTAGTAAATGCTTATGTATGATACAATATTGCCTAGTGTAACAAATTAAAATGTTATCATATTTAAAAAAAATTCAAGGAGAAATTATTTAAGGGATCTATAAAGAACAATTAAAATAATCTGTTGGATCGAGCAAAATCTTCATTTCTAAATGACACGAAAATTTTTATTCAAAGTTCAGTTAAATTAAGTAACCTTTTTTAAATGTAGCCCTTTCATGCAACTTTTTTTATTTATTTGAATCGTCTGGCAGTGAAACAATTTTAAAATGTTATCATATTAATAAACATTTCAAAAATTAATTATTCAAGGGGCATACAAATAATAATTAAAATAAGCTGCTGGGTTGAGAAAAAGCATCATTTCAAAATTACACGAAAATTTTTATTCCAGTTTTAAATTAGCACTTTTTTAACAGTAGCCCTTTCCTGCAGCTTATCCGTAATTGATATAATTATAAAACAAAAATCTTATATTTACAACTCCTCTGCTTTTTCGTGTTGAGTCGTTTCATTGTTCTCTTTTCTTGTTTTCGATTGAAGTCCCCGTTTTGTACATAATGTACCGGGTGACCCAAAAATGACTGATGGATTTTAAAGTTGCAAACGGTGACAGCTATTAATAAAATTTTTGCAGGAGGGTTATGTATGTTAGTTTTTTACCGTAATTTTTAAATTTAGTTCGAATTTCAAACAATAGATGGCGCTAACGGCAATTGAAGGCAGGGTGATCAGTGTTGAGTGAGGTCAGTTTCGGCGTCGACCTGAGCTTCAATTGCTGTGAGCGCCATCTATTGTTTGAAATTCGAATTAAAATAAAAAGTTACAGTAAAAAAAAAACTCCTGACATTATACATAACATAACCCTCCTGCAGAATTTTTTTAAATAGCTGTCACCATTTGCAAGTTATTGAATTTTAAAATCCATCAGTCATTTTTGGGACACCCAGTAAGTAATATTCTTGATACTTTGATTTTTTTTATTTAGTTATTCAGAAAAAATATATATAATTGTTTGCATATGTCCTTCACTTAATATTTTCAAACTCTAATATTCACTTTAATATTGTATGTGGGCCATTTTCACCAATCTCTTACACTTCATTTCAGAATTTTATATTTATTTTTCAAACTTAATAATTTCTTTTTAAAAATGGAGATAGGCGTTAAAGTAAATGTTTGAGGTACATGAAAAAAATTGGTTGTGCACTTTGCCCTATAATATAATGTGTAAATGCTATTTAAAGGCAAATTGTCAAGACCGTTACCATACAAAATTACTGAAAATACTCAGATATAATTTTATTAAATTTCTTTAAATCAACATACTTTAAACAAAGTTCGCACACTCCTTGGAATTTCCAAGGACCCTGGCACCACTATTAAAAATAAGAAAATTTACATTTAATTATTAAAACACAACATTCGTAAGCCACACCTTCATTCACAGATTTTGCGATATATTTCAGCAGTGAAACACTTTGAAAATATTCTTAAAATTTAGTGGTAGAACTGTGCGAACACCGTTTAAAGTGACTTATGTCCCTAAATTTCAAAACATGATATTTATCTATAATACTTAAATTAAATTAAAATGAGGAACAGTTTTAGCCACACGATTTTCATCACATAAAAATTATACAAAAACTTTTTCTAATAATTACAGTATATATTCATGTCGATATAGCGAGCCCATAGCAACAGTCTCGCTTCAGATGCATTTGGCCGACTCGACATCCGCCCCATAGCAAAGTACAACACGTGTACGACCTTTTTACAGCCACGTGTGAATTAAATGTTGCATAGTTAGCACTTTCACACGAAAGGGCCTCAGCAACAAGTACAGAAGAGTTAGAATGATGCCGGATCCAGCCTGATGAAGACGTACTTAGCCGAGCTCTGGTCTAAAAGACCGAAGATGCCCCTTAATCTTAATCCTTTAATTATTTTTCCCTTGTAAATATTGCACATTAATCAAGATTATTAAACTTATGTAATATTACCCCTGGACTCCTTAATCTACATGGGGACCGGCCTACTTGTACCCCAAAACATCAGCGACATGAGACAGACGACAAACGGACGATTTTATCCGTGCCATTGATTACATCGTTAGACAAGCAATTCAACGAGCTCTCCTGAGGATTTATCACAGCGGGAAAAGCCACATCTTTCGAGCGACTGTTCAAAGAGAACAGCTGTGTGAATTTATGGGAGTGACCCATATTTGACGGTGCGCCGGCTCGGATAAGTACTTTCTCGCTAGTGAGTACTCCTTTTTTTTTCTTTCTCTCTCCGCTTGTCGCTTCCATCATGTTTCTGACGGAAATACCACAGATATGTGCGATGCTCAAGTTAGCTAAAGCAAATAAAATCAAGTTGTTACACCAGTTCATTTTTGAGCGCGATGACTTGCGCTCTAACAGGAAAAATTTGCGCAAATTTGAAGGATTTAACTTTGCAAGTGACAGCGCTGATTTCCGCGCGAAATTGACTAAAGTAACTGCTCAATTCTCGAAACTCGAATTTATCGCAATTGCCAATTTGTTAGCCATCGAAATTGATGGTACTGAAGAAGAAATTGCAACTCGAATCCTCACGGCATTGACCGACTTAAATTCCTTTGCGAATTCTATTAAAATTGCGACTGATTCTGAAATTGACGACCCGGAACCACCCCCCCTCCCCTCTAACTCTGTTAGTAGAAATGGCAACATAACTTCCGAGTTTACTAGAACACACGAACCCACTTTAACTAGACCAGTAATTTCATTTACAAATTTCGAGAATTTAATTCCACCGTTCCGAGGATTAAATACGGAGAATGTAATTAATTGGCTTGCTCGTTTTGAAAATTTGGCACAATCATTTGCGCTTACAGATGTTCAAAAATTCATTTTCGCGGAACGCGGGTTGAAAGATTTAGCTCTTCAATATATTCACAGTGAACCTCATATAACCTCTTATAACGAACTTAAACAAGCATTGCTATCAGAATTTTCCCATTTTGCGTCCCCAGCACATGTTCATCAAGTATTAATGAATCGTAGGAAACGTCCCTCGGAAAATTTAGTACAATATTTTCTTTCAATGCGCGAAATTGCGAACAATGGAAACATCGATGATCTTTCGTTAATGCATTACATAATTCAGGGTATAGAAGACTCCGCACAAAATAAAGCTGTGCTATTTGGATGTACTAATTTGCTACAATTTAAGGAAAAGCTAGTGATTTATGATGAAATTTGCCGATCAGCCAGTGGTCAGGTGAAACGCATGTCGTATCATGCGAAAGGCACTACTCCTACACCACACCTTAAAAATGAACGTAAAATTATCTGTTATAATTGCGGTTTAGGGAACCACGTTTCCGCAGATTGTCATAATAAAAATAAGGGCCCAAAATGCTTTAATTGCTCTTTATGGGGCCATCGGTCTTTTGAATGTGGCGAGCGCACTGGGGAGAAACAGCCGACAACCCGAGGCACCCCTCCCCAACAACATTCGGGGTTAAAGCGCGATAAGAAAGTCCACGTCGTAGACTCACAGCAATCGTATACCAACATGAATAAATTAGTCAAAATTGCGGATGTCATAATAGATGCCTTAATTGATACGGGAAGCGCGATTACAGCAATAAGAGAGGATTTTTATAAATTAGTTGGCTCCCCTCTCCTACAATGTGAAACCATACAACTGGGCGGTTTTGGTGGTGGCAGTTTAACGCCATTAGGATCATTTAAAACGGATATTCAAATAGATGGAACTCTGTTCTCTACTAGAGTTTATGTCGTAAACTCATCACAAATGTCCACCCCCTTTATTGTAGGGCGGGACGTGCTTACACAGGGTACACTAACGTGTGGTCAGGACGGGATATCGCTCCATAAAACTCCCCAAGCGGATGTTTTCATTAACTGCATTAATGTGTTCGAAACACAGGACGAGATCGATCTAAATCACATTATCGATCATAACATTCGAACGGAAGTCGCTACTTTAATTAAAACCTACAAACCCTCAAAAACGAAGAGCACAGACTTAAAAATGTCGATAGTATTAAATGATGATATACCCGTGTATCAACGCCCCCGTAGAATGTCCCTAAGCGAAAAAGAATTAATCCGCGACCAAATTCAACAGTGGTTGCGGGACGGCATTATAAAACCGTCGTATAGCGATTACGCAAGCCCCGTTGTCTTAGTAAGAAAAAAAGACGATTCCATGCGCTCATGCATTGATTTTCGAAAATTAAATAAAAAAATAGTGAAGGATCGTTTTCCGTTACCCCTAATTGATGACATATTGGATCAACTCAAACAAGCTGAAATTTTTACGACCCTTGATCTTAAGAATGGGTTCTTCCATGTTGATGTAGACCCAAACAGTACAAAATATACAGCTTTTATCACGCACGACGGGACTTATGAATTTTTAAAGGCCCCTTTTGGCCTTTGTTCAAGCCCCTCAGCATTTACGAGATATCTCGCGTGTGTTTTCCGTGAATTACTCATGGAAGGTGTATTAATATTATACATGGATGATCTTGTAATTCCTACAAAATCGGAAGAAGAGGGACTCCATAACTTAAAACGTGTACTAGATACTGCTTCTGATTACGGATTGGAGATTAATTTTAAGAAATGTCAATTTTTACAGCGCAAAATAGAATTTTTGGGGCATATTATCGAGCATAACACTATAGCGCCATCCCCTGCGAAAATTAAAGCAGTCCAACATTTCCCGGAGCCTAAAAATGTTAAACAGCTGCAATCGTTACTCGGGCTAACGGGTTATTTTCGAAAATTCATACCGGGATACGCTTCTATTGCACGCCCCCTAAGTGATTTGTTACGTAAAACAGCGACTTTCGATTTCGGTCCGGAGCAACGGCAAGCACTGCATATACTACGTAATCGACTCACCAGTAATCCAGTTCTACACATTTTTGTACCCGGCTCGGAGCTCGAAGTGCACACTGATGCCAGTAAGTATGGCTTTGGCGCGACGCTTATGCAAAAATCCCCCGACGGTCATTTTCACCCGCTCCAATACATGAGCAAAAAAACATCCCCCCAGGAAGAGAAGTTGAGCAGTTACGAATTAGAAATACTAGCGGTCATCGAAGCACTAAAAAAATTTCGTGTTTATCTGCATGGCACTAAATTTCGAATCCTCACGGATTGTCAGGCCTTTCAGAAAACGATGGAAAAAAAGGAACTCACACCCAAAATTGCACGTTGGGCCTTATTTCTACAAGATTTCGATTTCAAAATAAAACACCGACCAGCTGCAAAAATGCAGCATGTCGATTGCCTTAGCAGATACCCCGTCATGCAGATTACGCATGATGAATTAACTCTAAAAATTATGCAAGCACAAGACAGAGACCCATTTATAGCCGGCATGAAGGCCGCAGCGATAAGCTCTCCGGTAGCTGATTTTGTGCTTCGTAACAACGTACTGTATAAAATCGAACGTGGCAGAGATTTATTAGTTATCCCCGAAGCGATGCAGCTTAATATTCTCCAGGATATACATGCTAAAGGCCATTTCTCAGCTAAAAAAACTGAGGAAATAGCATCTCAGAACTTTTTTATTCCGAAACTATCCGAACTCGCACGAACCATCGTGATAAACTGTGTTCCGTGCATTTTAGCATCTCGGAAATTGGGTAAAAAAGAAGGTTTTTTACACCCGATTCCAAAAGGTGACACTCCACTGGATACATATCATTGTGATTTTCTCGGACCACTCCCATCAACAAATAAAAATTATAAACATTTATTTACTGTAGTGGATGCATTTACAAAATTTTTCTGGTTATATCCAGTAAAATCTACGGCGGCGCAAGACGCACTAGATAAACTGAAATTACAGCAAACTACATTTGGTAATCCCCGACGCATTATCACAGACAAAGGCCCCGCATTCACGTCAGCCGACTTCGCAACCTTCTGTAAGGAGGAAAACATCGAACACCATCCGATCACCACGGGAGTACCCCGGGGAAACTCCCAAATCGAAAGAATACATGGCACACTCATCCCAATATTAACAAAGTTATCGTTGGACGATCCCGAAAAGTGGTACAAACATGTCGCTCCGGTGCAAAGGATAATAAATAGCACCATTTCATCCGCTACCAACTTTTCCCCTTTCGAAATTCTTACTGGCGTTAAAATGAAAAATAAAGAAGACTTACACATCCGACAACTCTTAGAAACAGAAGAGGCTCAATTAGCAGTAGACCATAAAAAACAATTAAGAGGACACGCTAGTCACAAGCCAAGACAATTCAAGATGGCGACTCGATTT
Source organism: Maratus speculifer (assembly GCA_964019185.1). Taxonomy (NCBI): domain Eukaryota; kingdom Metazoa; phylum Arthropoda; class Arachnida; order Araneae; family Salticidae; genus Maratus; species Maratus speculifer. Next base: position 419,648,684 of record OZ025293.1, read on the forward strand.
TTCAGCGGATTCGAAGGATGGGCTAAAATTACTTTGATTGACATGCAATCATCCAATTAGAAAATAGAATGCTCTTAACCAATTATCTGCGACGATTTTTCTCTTCAAAGGTGCGCAATTCTAGCCGATTTCATGTTTAAAGGATTTTTTTCAACTGATCTCCCATTACTTTGGGTAAATGCAATGATGTCGAGCTTCAAAAGAATTTCAATCTCTTTATGATTAGCTTTCCAAAATTAAAATGGTTTGATTTTCAGAAAATAAACGAATAATTAATTTAGATAGATTACTATAAAATAAAAACTATTTTATTTACTTAACGCAATCACAATAAATAAATAAATAAATAAATAAATAATATTGAATGAGGGGGGGGGATATCAGGTACAAGTAGTTTAAATAACTATTTTTTTTGGGGGGGGGGTAAGGGGGAGGGATTTTTTTTAGAATACAAAACTTATCAAGATAAATAGCACTGAAGGTTAAAGTCATAAATACTTCATAAAATTATGAGAAAAATATTTAGACAAATTTAAATATTTAAACATTGTTTATTTTTTGCGGAGAAGCAAGCAAGCAAAGGCGAAAAGGAAATAGAAATTTTGAAGAAAGGAGAAATAGGTATTAATCCCAGCCTAGTCGTTTATCGACATAATACATAATTTATTATTGTTTGTAGTGACAAGTGTGACAGAAAAAGTGTAGCAAATTTTAAAAAGTTTGTGTGATGTTAAGTCAATAAAGAAAAATATTTTGTCAATATTTCAGGTGGAAGAAAATTTAGATTCTTGATTTTTACAAGCATTATATAAATACCGCAAGGAGCTCTAACAATTTTTAATTTTGAGCACTGACATAGCAGTAAAGTCTATAGGAGGGAGGAGGGGGGTTCTGAAAACTGTTTTTTAAATGATACAGTCAGTTAAGAATGGTTTTTGTTTTGATCCGATATATTGTACTGGTTCTTTTTTTTATGGATTTACTCAACTCAGTCGAAAACTTGGGTAATTTTGGTATTTATGTTTAGTGGTTCAATTCTGAGTTAATAGAAAGGAAATAATTGAGAAAAGTTGTGAAAATTTACTTGTACATTAATGGAAAATCACAATATTTTATTTAAATATCTCTCTAAAGATATTTTACTGTAAGAAATGCACAAACACAATACGCAAAAAATGTAAACATGTGTTTTGTGTAGAATTTAATGCATATCTATCGCTTTATTTTTAACACTTTCATACATAGTTAAAAAGATTTTGTTAATATTATAGTTAGCAGAGATTTATAATTAGCACTTAAAAAAAATTAAGTATATTTAAAGACTTAATTATTTGTGCAGAAGGAGGATTTCAGGTTTTAATTATTTTTTTATTAAAATACGGAGAGAAAAAAGAAAGAATTTAATTTTATAAGTTGAGAAGGGAAGGGGGAGTAGAGGGAAAAAACGGATTTTTTTTGGGGGGGGGGGAGAGATAGTAGGACAGTTTTATAGATGACAGCTTATTTACCTAATAGATTATTTATTAATAGGATGAAAAATGTAACTTAAAAGTGTTTTAAAGATTTTTAATTTTGTGTACCTCAAAAGAACGAGGGGGGAGTATACAACGATATTTATGGGTTGTTTACGATTAATTATTTATATTTAGAATAAAATATGTATAAACCTATGGAAAAAAAAAAAAAAAAAAAAAAAAAAAACTTTCAAAGATTTTAAATTTAGTGAGATATGGGTAGGAGAGAAAATAGTGCAATGCCCCCCCCCCCCTCAAAAAATGGTGGAATATGTGTTTGTTTAAAATTTGTGAGCTGAGGAAAAAAGAAATAAGCACATTATTTATTTATTTTCGTGTGTGTGTGTAGGGGGAGATGTTTATTAGATGACTTATTATTTATTTGCCTTTCAAAATATTTATAAATCGGTTTAAAAAAAATAATAAAAGTGGGAATTATTTAAAGAACTAAATTTTCTGCACTTAAAGGAACAGAATGATAAATCCTAATTTCAGACGTGGGGAGGGGGGGGGGAGGAAATTTTGTGATTGATTGTTTATTGATATACTAAAGTGACTTATATGCTACAAATATGGGGGTATTGTGGATTAGACTACAAAACGAAGTGATATTTTTGTAAGGTGCAATTTAGAAGATTGTGACAGATTCAAAAGGCGAAGCGAAATTTTGATATAAAGGGAGGCGAAGACCAAGGGCTGATCTTGAGAGTCCTCAAGGAGGGGGGGAGGATTTTAGAAATTTGGATTCTCCAGTGTAATGCACGGGTCGGAGCTCATTTTTTTATGCGGGTCGTGTTTTTTTTGTACTTTTTTGCTGTGGGTCGGATTTGGGTCCAGTTGGCTTCCAGTTTTTGCTCCTGTCTGGGTTAATTCCTACTTGGGTCGAGATTGGGTAGGGTTGACTTCGACTCTTTGCTGCTGTTCAAGTTAATTTCTGATTTCTTTTTTCTTTTTTTGTCAGATTTGGGTCTCGTTGACAGCTACATTTTGTTTTTAATCTGGTTGACTTTTACTTTTTAGCAGTGCTTAGCGCATTTGGGACACTTTAGGATTTGGTTTTTAGCACTTTCCAACAAAGTTGAAAAGTGCTTATGCATTCGGTTTGTCTGTCCGTCTGTCCGCGCTCTAACTCCCGTAAATATACTCGGATTGCCATGAAATTTTAGGACGTTATTGACGTTTACCCTAGCACGAACGCTATTGAAAATGAAGTTTCTATCATGATTAGTTTATCTACAGGGAGAATCAAAAGTTTTCCATTACATTACGGCCCATGGGGAAAAATCGTTTATATACTCGGATTGCCATGAAATTTTAGGACGTTATTTACGTTTACCCTAGCGCAAGTCCTATCGAAAATGAAGTTTCTACCATGATTAGTTTATCTACAGGGCGAATCAAAGTTTCCCATTACATTACGGCCTATGAGGAAAAATCGTTAATATACTCGGATTGCCATGAAATTTTAGGACGTTATTGACGTTTACCCTAGCTCGTACCCTATTGAAAATGAAGTTTCTACCATGATTAGTTTATCTACAGGGCGAATCAAAAGTTTCCCATTACATTACGGCCTATATCGAAAAATCGTTTCAAAGGAATTTTAAAGATGTTATACCCTGTCAAACATATTAAAATATGCATTCTATAAAATATAAGGTGAAAATGTAGCTATTATTCATTTACATGTCCACACAAAAGAATTCCATTAGATAATGGTAAAAGGGGGAATTGTGTGTGGCATATTTTAAATATATTAAGCTGTTTCATGTATAATAAAATTGATATATGTCACTGAAGCTTAATATAAATTATACGCTACTGTCTTGCATAATATGAAGTACACAGCATTTACAGGGCCATACAAAAGATTTCAAATAGTATATTCTTTCCGAAGTACCGTATATGTGTCCGATGATGGCTGATAGAGGGATGAAATGCATTTTAATTATGATATGCGCGTTTATATTTCGCTAAAAATATGCACATTATATGGTGTGTATAAATGTTATAGTTGATATACAGGGCTACCCAAAAGAGCTCAACAATGTTACTGAATATGAGCATAAATTATTTAAACGTGGTTCTTAAATAAGCTATGCATTTTTACGCTGAGCTTCATTCAATTTACTGAGAAATGTTTGCAGAATATAGATAAAAGGATATACAGGGCCACGCAAAGAATTCGGTACATGGACGCCTATGAATGATAATTTATGAGAATGTGATTTCAGTTGTTTTAAAAGTGCTTTAGTTTACAATAAATTTTAGCCTAATGCTGACGTGTAATAAAGGTACAATGTAAACTACAGGGCTGAACAAAAGTATTCAAGTATGTTTCCATCTGATAGTATGAAATGCTGAAAAAGAAATTTCAAGCTACTGGGTATTTTCTTGCTAAACTAAATTATCCCATTATATCAAGTGACATATGAAATACAGAGCTGTTCAAAAATACTGGAATACATATTTGGGTATATTTGGCTATACACCATTATGGGAAAGTTTCAATGAATAAATTCTAGGCATTTACTAATAGGATGAGAGGGAAAAATCTCATTTTTAGTTAGTGGGGAGGAGTTTTTGTGATAGATTTTTTATTGTTACAACAAAGTGGCTATATTGTGTAAACATGGATACAGTGAGATAGACAGCAAAACAGCGAAGTGCTACTTCTGGAAGGGATAATATTGAAGGCTGTGATGAGAGCAAAAGGCGGGAACGAAATTTTGATACGAGGGGGGGGGGGGGGGCAAGGGTGATATAAATTATTTTTCTAAATCAGAATTTCAGAGAACTCAGATTTTCACCTCCAATTAATAAATAACAAAAAACTTAAATATTTTTAAGGACTTCTTGCAAATTCTGCATAACACTAACAAAGTTTTTTTAAGGAGCAAAAATTACTTTTAAAAAATTAAACACTTTTTAAAAAATTGAAGAAACATAAGAAATGTGTAGGATCACTTAAAATTATTCCGCTACATTATGGTCTATTTAGATAAATCATTTACGGTGTTTCAAGGAGCGCCATACTAATTTAAAAGTAATGAAATTCATATACATTACTGAGGTAGTCTGGAAGGCAATTATAAAAAAATATGTCATGTATAGCACTTACAGTATACACACAGAGGATCTCCATAGTAATCTATTATATTATGGTCTAAAAATCTTTCGCGATGTGTTGTTGTAACAATGTTACTCTTTCACAAACAATGAAATTTATACGAACTTCTAAAATGGACTTAAGAATGCTTGCGGTATAATATTTGGCGAAAAACATTTGCCATTCAATTACAGAGTTACACAAAAGAATTCGGTTGTAAAGAGCTATTCGGAGAGAAACTGTTCCTAGCGTATTTAAATTATGTTCACTACTTTGAACATAAAATGCTGTTTCGAGTATACTCTCTGTTAAAAAGAATTTCCATAAAAACATTCCATTTATATATATAATCAAATTAAACCTGTTGAAATTGGTCATCTGTTTCCCGCCGTCCTTGCTTTTTTTATCACTTAAAGTTTCTTCTTTTTCACTATTCGGTTTTTTTTTTTTAAGGAAGATACCGCACACTCAGTCTAGCTTTATTAATGTTACAGTGTTTTACAATTAAGTTTTCTTTCAAAATTTATTATTCATTGCAGAACAATGTAATAATTTCCACGAACCATCTGTCGACATATAAAAAGATGCGATTCAATAGCAAGATTTCAATATGATGAATACCAGAAGCGATGGGGCGATCGCCCCCTCCTCTTTTGAGCCCAATGAAGGGTCTGCAAAATGATATTAGATGTCCGCAGGATAAATGAATCCTGTTTAAGATTGAGAACGGTGCGACCTGATCGGACTCGACGAAGCTGTCACTGCCCGGGTTGGGCCGGTCCAGTTTTAACTCATGAGACTAGGGATTGGTTAGGTCTAGAGATCTGCATCGGCCTATATCAGACTGGCAAAAAAATAAACAGGCCGTATGGGCCAGTCCGATAAAAAAGTTTAACTGGCCTACCGGCGTGTTATAAAGATTTCGGCAAAAACGCTAAAATGAAATCTATTTTCAATGAATATGGGTTTAACGACCATAAGTATAAATGTGCGTCACGAGTAGATACTAGTTTAACAACATCAATACATAAATGTAATGTGTACAGCGTAGAAATCAGCATCGGACAGTTGCTTTGTGTCTATATGGGTTTAATAATTTTTTGGCAAACTTTTTGGCTAATTTTTTGGCCGGGCCAAGATCAGGTTTGCACTGTTTTTCTACATATAGTCGGGGTCAGAACTAGACTTAATTATTCGTAAGACGTGTAGGGCAGACAACATTATTTGTAAAAGGGATAAAAACTATTAACGTACTGTTAACGTACTTTTTGGAAATATACTCCTTGGTGTTTCTTAAATTCATTTCTGAACAACACGAAAGTTTGACACATTTTCTGACTAATTTTTAACTATAAAGGCACAAAATTGACAAGCCTGACTATTGAAGGGATTTGGAACCGAACATATAAAAATTTCATTTTTGATAAATAAGATATTTGTGTATACTTGTCGAGGTATAAGTGATTCTTGTCACGTGGTTTCAGATTTTTCTCCTTTTGCATGTTGTCGCTTCCGGAAATTCGATTCAAAACGCTAATTTTCACAATATTTTCATAAATATCATGAAAATTAGCGTTTTTTATAGTGTGTTGCGCATTGCATTTGCTTGTACCAAAAATGGACAACGCCATTCCATTCCATTGTTTCTGAATAAGAACACCTGTTAAACTCATGTGTTTCTAAAAAGAAATGAAATCAGAAATGCATAAAAAATAGCTCCTCTAAATTTGAGAAAATCTTTGATAAAATGATAAAGAAGTATTTTCATAAATGTACTTTTTATTACACAGCTTCAAAAGTTATGATAATTTTAACTTCCTTTTTTTTTTCTTTTATTCTAAACCATATTAATTTTTCAGCGCATCTTTATTTGAAGGTTGAAAGTCTAAGAACCTAAGTAATCATTAATGTTCTTATTGTGTATTGTCAGTAAAAATTTTCTACAAAATCATCTAATAAATATGAATGGAGTAATCTTTAAAAAATCTTAATTGTATGATAAAAATCTGATTTTGTTTCGAAATAAAGATGCAGGCCGATTTCGGCCTGGACTGTTTTCACTGATTTCTGTACGGGCCAGGCTTGGGCCGAATATTTTGTTTTATACCGGGCCGGGCCAAAATAACATTCATTCGGTCCGGGCCGGGGCGAGACTAGAAAATCCAGCCCGTCCAGACCTTTAGTCAAGTCTTCACTCTTTCGGAAACCGTTCCGAGTTCGGATCTTATTTTTTTTTTCAGCAAAACTTGACCACACTATATTTTTTCTTCCACTTCGGGCCTGGCGTGGACTTCGTTCTTTTAGAAGTCTGCCCGAACCTAAATTTGCATACCCAGGCTCAAAAAGCAATTCAATTTTAACCCAACCCAAGCTCGCTAAAAAATAAATAAATAAATAAAAGAAAAAAATCTGATTCAGTACCGAATAGCCTGATACAAAACAGATCAACAAATCCAAAATGAAACAAAATCAATCTAATATTTGAAGGAAATTGGGAAAGGTATCTCATATAATTATATCAATAATTTTTATTTTTGTTTAAGTAGAAAAATGAATATATATATAATGTACTCGTCAATATTGAAACATATAGTTTTTTATATAAAAAATTGTCTGATCTATTGAAAAATCCAGTCATCAACCAGTTTATACTAGATCCGAATTTGTCAAAATTGAAAAGAAAAAATGTCCCGAATCCGAAACGTTTAAAGTCAACCCGACCCATAATATATCAATCCGAACACAAAAATTACAAATTATGTCAAATCGAGCCCTTACCCGAAGACCTGAAACTGAAATGAAAGAAAATGAGTTCATGTATTTTAACAGAATTAAAAAATATGTTTTACATCTTCAACTTGAATGTTATAATTTATAGAGAAAAAAAATCTAGTATTTGCTCTTTAGTGCAAAACCTATTCCTAAGTCAGCCTGCTCAAACTTGGTCCGTAGCAAAAAAGTATAAATCTATCCGGCCTACTACAAAAAACAAACTAAAAAAAAAAAAAAAAATCCCTTTCGGCATGGCCTATAGGCGGAGGTAGATTTCGAAAAGTTTTCATCTCAAAAAAAAAAAAAAAAAAAAAAAAAAAAAAAAATGCCTATCTTTACTTAAATGCCCATTTTGGCAATATATTTTGAATTATATTCTTACTTTATTTAAAAAATTGACCAATATGCTCATTATATAGTTCCTAAATAACAAAAAACTGTTAATTAAATTCGTTTGACAGCAAAATTGAATTTAAAAATGAGTCATAAAATAACCAATTTATTATTTTAATACATCCACAATTCTTTAATCAAGATCGCTTTGAGAAATTTTGTGCGACGTGCCCACTTTGACAGATTTTAAAATATATATATTCACCCTTTATCAAAAAATCGACGAATACGCACATTATATAGTTCCTAAGTAACAAAAAACTGTCAATTGAATGTGTGTCAGAGCAAAATTGGATTTAAAAATGAGTCATAAAATAACCAATTTGTTATTTGAATACCCACAGTTCATTAATCATCTCGCTTTGGGAAATTTTGTGCGAAGTGCCCATTTTGGCAGCCTTTTTTGAAATATATTCTGCCTTTATCAAAAAACTGGCCACTCCGTCACATTATATAGTTCCTAAATAAGAGAACCTGTAAATTGGATGCGTTTGAGAACAAAAAAAGATTTAAAAATGACTCGGTAAAAACGCAATTTCTTAAATTTCCTCAAATTTTAATCACAACTTCGTGAAATTCTGTTCAAAATACCCTTTTTGGCAGCCTTTTAAAAAATATATTCTGCCTTTATCAAAAAACTAGCCAATACGTCAAGTTATATAGTTCCTAAATAATAGGACCTGTAAATTGGATGGGTTTGAGAACAAAAATGAATTTAAAAATGACTCATGAAAAACGCAATTTGTTATACTTAATGAATTTTTTAATGATGAAAACTTCGGGAAATCTGTTCAAAATACCTTTTTTGGCAGCCTTTTTAAAAATATATTCTGCCTTTATCAAAAAATTGGCCAATAAGTCGCATTATATAGTTACTAAATAAGAGGATCTGTCATTTGGATGCGTTTAAAATCAAAAATGAATTTTAAAATGAGTCAGAATATAAGCAGTTTGGATTTGAGGTTTTTTCTCCAACTCCTATTTTTGTTTAATTTATTTTTGCTATAAGAATTGGTTCTATGAAAAACTTGTCAATATAAAAGTTGTAGATATTATTGTGAAGATGTAAAATAAATTTAATTAGATTTAATTGCTTAAGAATTGAGTAAGTTATGGGATTTTTTCTTTTTCCTCCCCCCTTTTTCTTTTCGTTTTTAATTTTTTTCATCGGTAAAAATTGGTCCTATCAAAAACTTGTAAATACAAAAGTTTTAGATAATATTGAGTACATTTATATAAAATTTAGTTGGATTTGATATCTTGAGAATTGACGAAGTTATGAATTTTTTTCTCCCAAAAACCATGTTTTTTTCGCCCCTTGAGCCCATTTTTAACTTTATCAAAAATCTGCCACGCATAAACTTTTTCCTCATTTTTTAGAAGTAATATAAACTTTAAACCGATTCGATATCTATTTTAATTAAAAAGTTATCGCGTTTTTTCTGTTTTCACAAAAACCCTCCTAACTTCCACCCCCTTGGTCCGATTTTGCCCATTAACGAACTTAACCGAGATTTTATGCCCCTTGATTTTATGTAAAAGTTTGATGAAGATCTGAGCATAATTATGGAAGTTATCGTGTCTAGAAGAAAGTGATATACACCGATAGATAGATAGATAGATAGATAGATAGATAGATAGATAGATAGATAGATAGATAGATAGATAGATATATAAACTTTTTTACTGATGGTAGTTTTGGGGTCTAGGAGTCATGATTCGTGTAGATCCGCAAAAATTTTTCAGAAATTCCAACATGGGAGACAATGCAATAGGTAGTATTTCATACGAAATCTACCTAAAAATCCCTAACCAAACTTTCTAATTAACTCGAATCCTCACCTTCTTCTTTGCGCAGCATATCCTGATGTAACTTTTCGCCATAAAACCGCATTCAACCAACAAATCAATCAACCTGAACAAATCAATCCGACCCACAGCAAAAATGTCAAGCGGATTCGAACACGACTCACTGCAAAATTTAGAAATAATCTCCACCAGCAATGAAAAACATCACCTCATGCCCGAACCTCCAAATTTTGAAATCGCTCCCCCTTGAGGATTCTCGTGTTCCCCCCCTTGAATCAGAAAAGAGCGTTTATGATGGCAAAATACTTCTGTGGTGGCGAAGTTTGAAAAATAGGGCACATTTTATGAGTTAGGTCGAGATCGCAGCAAAAAAATGAAATACATAAAAGGCACGTTTTTTATGTGTTAGGCCGGATCGTATGGCAATATCGTAGAGAGACCCAGGTTCATGTTTTACTTTTTTTCTGGAACGAAGTGTATAAGGCATTACTTTGATGAAGAAAACTCAGTTCACAAATATCATAACTAAATTGTCTTTATTTTTGAAGAACACTTGAAATTTTGAGCACATCAAACATCGGTAAAATAGCTTATTCACTCAAAGGTGCACTAGTGCAGCACGCATAGAACATAATAAAGAAAATATTTGTCAATTTGACAACAGCGATGAAGCGTGTTTCCTTCACCAAGTCGAAACATAAAACTGACAAAAATTTCACATTTTCACAAACGCATGCGCGTAGCCAGGGGGGGTGCCCTGGGTGCCCGGGCACCCCCCCCCCCTGCTCGCGCAGATCCAAGATTGATTATTTTAAAAAATCAAAATTTATAAAAGAAAAAAGAAGAAAAATTTAAGCAAAGTTAGTTCAATTAGTTAATCAAAACTAACAGTCTATGTTTTGAAATGTGATAAAAGAAGAGACCTTGATTCTTTCTTTTTTTCTTTTTAAGAAAATTATTTTATTCATCTTTTTTAAAACTACAATATTTACTAGAATCTGTATTAATCACAGTAAATCAAAAAAGTTGGTTTTATAATCCCAATTTGGTGTCGTTTCTTTATGGAATTTTTTTAATACCTTTCTATTGCATACATATTTCCATAGAAAATTAGAGTAAATTCTCGACAAGAATAGAAACTACTATTTATATCTTTGCTTTTGTTATCTAAAGTCTAGATAGGAGCAAAAAAAAAAAAAAAAAAAAAAAAAAATGAAAGGAAATACAGATGTGAAACGATAATTCCACCATGTGATTAGCCTGGAGAACGGAGGGGGTGGAAGGTTGTACAAATTAGAGATTAGACAGACTCAGCCCCAGCACGAAAGCCCGAGCCCAAACCCGGGTACGAAGCGGGCGTGGGCTCTATTTTCATTTTAGTGTTCGGGCTCGGGGGGGGGGGGGGGCTCGGGCTCATTCTTTCTGAGAATTAAAAAACATTTATGTGTAGAAGAGATTGAAAGAACTACTATTTTCCTTTTAAAATTATTTATTCTTTTTCAGTGTTATCTTGATCAAAACGAAAGAAAAATAAAAATAGTTTTTTTTATTTCAATAGTTGATTGTTGCTTCAAAAGAAAATTTGTGATTTATGGAGATTTATGTCTACTGCATTTCCGTTGACGATTAATTGATAAGGCGCCTATCAAAATATTCATAAATAATAAATTAGCTTCTGGTTGTATTTTCGTTTGAGGCAGAGGATATTATTTAATTCGATCGTTTATTTATTTATTTTGTTGGAGAATGATTCCTTCGTTTTTGATGCTGACTAGATGCTTGAGGTTTGCAAATTATTTGATTGTGCACGAATCATAATCGTTCTTCATACACAGCATTGTGATTTTTTTTTTCTGTTTGTCATCATAAATTTTGCTTATGCTGAGGATTTCCCTTCGTAAGTAAACATATTTTACATGTTATTCCGATTGAAAACATTCGATTAATGTTTCTTCTTTCCCCATAAAAACAACGGAACTTTAAGATAACTGTATCAATGTTTTAATTTGCGTTGATTTTAAGGTTCTCGTCAGTCATGGGGAATTGATAAGAGAAATGAATTGATTATAGATAAATGTACAGGGATGTAGTGGAGGGTATACTGGGGTATACGCCGTATACCTTCTAGATTTTTTTAAGGAATACCGCATAACCCTCAGTTTCTCATGAAACCCATAGGATGTACTCTCTAGAGTATACTCTGTGCCTTGAGCATATACCCTCTGCGTCGATCGTGTAACCTGTGGTTTTTTTTACGACTACACCCCTGAAGATGCGCTCTTTTTATAGGAAATTGAAAACGTTTTTTGATTCTTCAGCATACAAATAGTAATTTCTATAAACACTATCCATTTATTCATTACACTTCTTTAATAAGTCCATCAAATTTTCTTCTTAAAGGACAAGAAATATGGGAATCATTTTAGGTATGAAAGATATTTTTATTTGATACCAAATTGCTCTTTTCATAAGCTTGAATTAAAATTTTCATTTAATAGTAAATTTTATAAGAATTTTTTTAAAATGGGATGTCACATTTGAAACAATTTTTAAATATCATTAAATCTTTTATTTATTTATTTATTTATTTTTGTATACTTTTTGTATCGGGCTCGGGCTCCAATGTACTAAAAATCTTTCGGGCGCGGTTTCAAAAATCGAGCCCGAACTCATCTCTAGTACAAATCTGTGCTTCCTCTGAAAATAAAAAATGATGCTACGCAAAATTCAAATTAATATGGAGGTTGGTTTGTTGGTTTGCTAAATTTCGTTTTTTGGGATCATATTTTGACATTCGTACGGGCTCTTTTTTTTTTTTTTTTTTTTTTTTTTTTTTTTTTTTTTTTTTTTTGACGGGGAAAATTTATTTATTCATGAGTAGAAAATATAAGAGCTATTTTTCACTTTAAATTGCATACTACAAGTTATTTTAATGTTATTTTGATCAAAATGACGTGGGGAACTAAAGTCGTGCTTATTTATTTTAGTATTTCATTGCTGTTTGAAATGAAAACGTGTGATAATTACAGATTTATGCTTACGGATATCTTTATTTTATATTTATCATGTTTTATCTATGTTTATATATCTTTTTCTTATCCATTAGCAGCGTCGTGCGAAAGGGGGAGCGTAGGGGGCAGCTGCCCTGGCGTGGAATTTTAGGGGGTGCCAAATTTATACTACCAACGTCATTTTTGGCCTGTTACAAGAAAAAGTTGGGTGCAGGGGGCGCCAAATTGTAACTTTGCCCCGGACGCAGTTTTCTCTTCGCACGCCCCTGTCCATTAGATTAAGTTTTAAGCAACTTCTCATCCTTCTTCACGCAATGAAAAATTGCGTTTGGGTCCTTTTTAAAAGAAGTTCCACACAATTATACCTTCCGCAAAAAACCTGTCTAAAACGGAAATTTGATAAGTTTTATGGGGTTCCGTTTTATTAGGTTTTATTACATAAGATGTTGTTTGTACCCAACATGTTCAGGTTAAAAAATTTGGGCACCCCCCTGTTCAAAAGGCTGGCTACGTCTATGCAAACGCCAAAAAAGTCTTTTGGCATAGAATAGATTCCCAATCCGAGCAAAAAATGTACAGGTAAAAAGGACCGTTACATGATAAGCAAAGGGGAAATTTTAAAAAAAGAGCGTTGCCAAGAATATAGTCTTTATCGCTCATGGCGAGAACGTGCAGCAGCCGGCAACCCTAAACAGAATTACTCAATCGGTAACAAATTAAGTTCTTTATACAAGACAAAATGAAATGATTGGGAAATAAAAATAGCAGTTATTTAAAACAGTCGTTTGATATTTAATCAACTGAAGAACAAGAAAGAAAAATCTAGAAATGGAATGATATTTTAAAACTAATTTATCATTTGTTTTTTTTATTTATTATTATTATTTTATATGCACTTGGAGACGAACACACAATAACAATAACTATTAAAAATGCTTTTCTTTTAAAATTAAATTTTAAAAGGGGGGGGGACTCACATTTGAAAAATTAATAGGAATATATATAATAGAATGTGTGTTACATCACAGCGTTCCTCTAAGAATTGCACTTAAAATAACTTCATTTTTCAAATATTCGACAAAAAAATTTATTTGACCCCTGAGCATATAGTATTGCCCTGCTTCCGATCCGAAACCGAAAATACCTTTGGAAATCAAATCAAAACCCGACCAAAATTTTTTTTGCCAATTTAGAATCGAAATGAAAGAAAAACAATCCATGTTTTAATGGACTTATTAAATGTCGACATTTATATTTCTAATATCAATTTTATCTTTTATATAGAAAATAAATATCTAATATATACTCATAACGGAATCAACCAAAGAGAGATGGCTAAATTGTTGAAAAGTGTTCGTTAAATAGAGGTATCTTCTATTCGAGACATTCCGTATGGATATTTTAATGTACATGTTAACACTTGCGAATAGCAGTGTTAACATGTAAATTGAAATGTAAAATCTTAATTATTCATAATTAACTATTTGGAAATGTTTGTTATGGCATTTATATAGTTTCATTTTATAGTGTCTTCGATATTTTCTTTTATAATACTCCTTTAAACTATTTTCTTCCATAACGGAGAAAATATTTAGACTTTCATTTGAAATATGGGGTCGAATCGAATCCTGCTTGCGAGATTGAAAATCCACTTTGAATCAGATCAGAACCTAAAATAGTGTAAATTAATTTCACCCCAAAACAACCACAGCAACAAAAAAGAATGCAAAGAAAAGCAGATAAAAAGTAGAATTCCACTCGGTCCGCAAGAAAAACGTAAAAATCCACTCGACTAGTAGCAAAAAAGTAAGAAGTCATCTTGACCGAAACCAAACCAGCGTCAATAAAATAGTACTCAACTCAACCCCCCCCCCCCCACACACACACACCACATAGAAAATAGAAATCAACCAGACCCAATACCAACCAGCAGCAATAAAGAAAGATAACCGGACCCCAACCCAACCCTCAGCGGCAAAATAGAATTGAACCTTACCCAAACACGACTCGCAAAAAAAAGTATTTAACCAGAACAACGGCAAAAAATGAAAGTAAACTGGACCGAAACCCGATCTGCAACGAAAAAAATTAGCCCCGATCCTACTCACGATGAAAAAAATTGTCCCGACACGAGCTGCAGGTGCGATTGGAATCTCCAAATTTCTGAAAAGTCCCCCCCCCCCTTTTTTTGAGGAGTCTCCAGATCTGCCCTTGTACCAGGACAAACAAAAACTGCTAAAAACTGCAAAATCGTCTAAAAGTTTTACAATGTTATATTGAATTGTCATCCATTAAATATATACGAACTTGTAAAGTTTGTAAATATCTCGACAAATCTTGTCTACGATACTTTGTACGATGATGTTTTGGAACATGCAAAAGCCTTCTGCTGGATAGAAGCTGTATTAGTTGAACGTTGACAAAAAACTCCAAAGAAGAAACAATTCTGAAAAGTATTAGAGAGTAAAATTTGCTGAATAGCAGACTTTAAAAAAAATGCTATATTTTGCCTTACAGTTTCATTATTTTTACTTTTATACTATAACTAGCGGCCTGCCCTCGCTTTTCTTCGGGTAGAGCAAGTCGCCCAGTCCCCCGCCACTACTGACACCGCAAATTGTTTCTACCACTTCATCTCATTAAATTCAACTACTAAAATCATTACCCTCATTTTAGGTAGTCGGATAAAAAATAGCTTATATGTTAATCTAAGGTGTCAGATACCTCCATACAAAATATCATAAAAATCGATTCATCCGTTCTTGAGTTATAAATGGTGTAACTAACACGATTTTGCTTTATGTATATAGATTATAGCAGCCCGCCCCGACTTCTCACGGATATTTAAGAAAAATTTCAAGTTATAAATTTTTACACACACACTCATAACCTAATAATTAAAATGCCGTCTCTGACATTGACTCCTCTCCCGTGCCCCAGTGACGCCTACATCACACAATATGATGCAGCGTAGTCCAGCGGGGTAAACGGCAACCATTAAATCAGTCTTGATTTTGAAGTAATTTATTTTGATAAGAATCAATACCAAAGTAACAATAAAGAGCTTTTACAGAAACGGCATTTTAATTATTTTTTTAAATAAAAAACACTTATTGTGACATAACTATAACAGTTAGACATATGCTGTTGCGACATTTTTTGTAGATAATTACATGTTAACAAAGTCGTAGTACATTATTTTGTTCTATAATCAATAGTATTCGCAACGCACGCGATGTAAAAATTGTTTAAGTTCATTTTTCTACACCTTGGGTTACAATATTGGCATTTTAATAAGGATCCCTAATTTTTTTGAAAATCTAATATAGCCTATGTTCACAGGAAATAGTGTAGCTTTCATACGGTGAAAGAATTTTTCAAATCCGTCAAGTAGTTTCGGAACCTATTCAATTCAATTCAATTCAAACAAACAAACAAACAAATCTTTCCACTTTATAATTTTATATTAAATTAAATAAGCAATATTTATCCCTAGGCTTATTGAAAAAGTCTTCATTTGAAATTGTAGAAAACGTTACAATTTTAAATATTTGACTGCTCCTCCTAAAAAAAAAATCCTCCCTCCCCATATTTGATGCTTACTCTTTAAAATATTTACTATCTGTTATAACTTTTTTGAAAACTCCAAAACAATCGTTTCGTGATTTGTTTTTAACTTTAATTAATTTGCGTTTCAGCATTTCTTTTCCTTTTTTTAGTAACTGCTAAATAGTTTTAAAAATTAAAAAACACGGTTTTATATCAGGTCGGGCTAAAAAGTTTAAAATGTTTATTTTTTTGGGGGGGGAGGAGGGGGTTGCATAGTTACGATTTTCATATGTGTTTCAGTGATTGTCATGTGTCTAGTGGGTAAGGTAACCTTTAGTTTCTCAAATTGCTTTTGATTCGTTTATCCGGCGTTTTATTTTTATCCTTTTAAGCGGCGACTATAGCCTATGTTCACCGGAAATAGAGTAACTTTCCAACGACGAAAGAATTTTTCAAATCCGTCAAGTAGTTTCGGAGCCTATTCAATGCAAACAAACAATCAAATCTTTCCTCTTTATAATATTAGTATAGATAAATATTTGCAATTCGTTATCTTTGCAAATATAACTTTATGTTGTATTAAAATAAAATGTATTACGCAGGATAAATTCCCCATTTTTAACGACTGTTAAAAGTGTATCGTTTTCCTCAAAAGTAATAAATATTAAAAAAGTTTGAAACAAGTTGATCAACAATTTTAAAAGTACCAATCTTTAAAACTTTCTAACTTTAATTTCTGCTTATTTTTGGTAAAACTGTTTTTCGAACTGAAAATGCTTTTTTTCTCTCTGTTTTACTTAATAATACTGGATTGAAATTGGGCTGCCTAGTATCGTATAGTACCAAAAACAAGCACAGGGAAGAGAAAACTGCGCCCGGGGCAAAGTTTCAATTTGGCGCCCCCTTTCCCAACTTTTTCTTGTAACAGCCCAAGAATGATGTTGATAGTATAAATGTGGCCCCACCCCCCCCCCTTCGGACGGCGCTGTGTTGAATAAGCCTCCTCAAAATGTACTCCTTGCAGCGCCGTGCGAAAAAGAGGGGGACGAAGGGGGTTTTTGCCCCGGGTGCGAAATTTAGGGGGCGCCAAATTTTTACTACTTACGTAATTTTTAGTCTGTCACAAGAAAAAATTCAGGGAATGGGGCGCCAAACTGAACTTTACTCCGGGCGCAGTTTTCTCTTTGCACACCCCTGCCCCCCCCTGTTTCATGTATTTTGCAAGCTGTATAAGGAAATTTATAAATTCCAAATATAGCTCCTTGTCCTTCTAATGCTACCTATGTATTTCACAAAAGTTCCAATTATATTTTTAAACTATCAGAATTTCCTTTTTGCTAAAAAGGAGCTTACTGTAATTTGTATCAAATCTACCTTGTTTTGTATGGACTTGAAAAAAAATATATATATACAAAAAAATGTATAATTTTCTTCTTTGGAAGTTAGTTATAACTTAAAAATAGCGTTAGTTTTATAAAAACAAAAAATTAGAAGTCGTTGATTTTTTTCAAGACTATTTTAGTTAAAATTTATCAATAATTGTAGAAAAAATAAATCCAAAGTTTGAAATAAGGGAGGTTATTTTAACACGTTACTATACACCAGTAACAGAAAGGAAATACAAGGAAAGGAAAAAAGTTACTTTCATTTGCTAAAGTGGATTGGTGTTAACCAATTAAATTTTCAAAAGGGCAGGAGAGGCGGAGACTGGCTGAGGCGGAGCGCATATAATTAAAACGCTTTTTTTGTTCCTTTTCGGATCAAAATATTTCCAAATTTTGCTCAGCCTAATTGCAGTAGAAATATGGAAAGCATATCATTGGAAAGCTTAAACACTAATATTCCGTGAAGCGTTTTTAATTTTTTCTGAATTTCGCTGAAGTAGATTTTATAAGAATAAAAAGGGCACAACACCTCGAATTTCACTGAATCCAAAATTTAGAGGGTCCTCAGAATTAAACTACAACGAAAATCAGAAAAGTACAAACTAGCCCGGTAATAGAATGTCCTCAGCTATCCTGTGAAAAAAAAATCATTTAAAAATATTAAAAATTAAGCGAGGTATTCGAAAAGAACGGCCCCATAGACTTTACATTAGCGCTCGGCTTTTACCGCGTGACTAGTGTGTGCTCTTAAGAGATGTCGCAAAGACGCACATTTTAAAACAACAGCAAATGACACGTATGCAATATGATAAGAAACGGAAACCTGCTACTGCTTATCAAATCGGCGATCTGGTCGCGATAAAAAGAACTCACAAGGAAGGTCTCCATTGGGGGCATGCTCAGAATTTTTTGAAAAAAATACGAATTAAACTACTCATGTAGGTAATAAAGGATCAGTGAAAATTAGCGGCGGAATTACATTATTAGATATGTAAAAAAATAAAATAGTTTGGAATAATTGGCGTAAAAAGCTGAAAGCGGCGCGGAATTTGGCGAGCATTGCATTTCCTCGCCAAAAGCAGACGATTTTAACGAATCTGAAAATTGATTTTAATTGACTTCACTGTTAAAAATCTGCAGCATTTACTGCAACGTCACTCCACTACTTTTATAGAATATCTCTCTTCTGACCAATGAGAATGCTCCATAGCACGGTGAATTGACCGTTTTCTATAAAAACGGTAGAGTGACGCTGCAGAAAATGGTACAGATTTTTAGCGGTGTTGTAGCTTGTGCAACACTGTTAAAAATCTGCTGCGCTTTGCTGCAACGCACTTCACCGCTTGTATATAATATCTCAATTCCAACCAATGAGGAAGCTCCATTTCACAGCCAAGTAACCGTTTTCTATACAAGCGAGTGCGTTGCAACAAAATGCAGCAGATTTTTAACAGTGTATTTTTCAATTTGGAACAATTTTAATCAATTTAAATTGTGTTTTAAATGATAAAATATATTAATTTCATTTTGTTATAAGTACATATAAACGTATATGACAAAATTACACTTAAAGTAAAGTAAAAATGCAAAACTAAAATTACTTAAACTATATTTATTTAAATAAATTGAACATAGAAAGTTTTTTCTTTAAAAAGTATTCGAAGCGTAAAAGCGTATTTTTCAAAATTTCGTTTTTTCGCCAACCGGAGATAAATCGCCAAATAAACGAAACTTTTATTATTTTTTTACGGACGTTATAAGGAGGTTCCGCCGAAATTTTTTTAATAAACATATAT
Organism: Maratus speculifer; assembly: GCA_964019185.1. Classification (NCBI taxonomy): domain Eukaryota; kingdom Metazoa; phylum Arthropoda; class Arachnida; order Araneae; family Salticidae; genus Maratus; species Maratus speculifer. Next base: position 419,668,022 of record OZ025293.1, read on the forward strand.
AACTATATGAGAAGAACATTCTGTAATTTTTTCAGATTTTTCTGAGTATGCCCGTATGGAGACCTTCCTTGTCAGTTTGGTACGGGCCTAAAACTCCGTCCTAAATTTTTCGGGCCATACCGCATTACCGCAGTGCATCCCAACGAACGATATCAAGTTAAAAAAATTGGGTCACATGAAGGCCCACAGATTACAACTACGGCAGCTGACATGATGAAATATTGGACACAGTCGATATAAACTGACTCATAGTGACTGGAAGAATTTACTGCAAGATAATTTCTACGTTTGCGAGTGTTTTTTTTCTTCTTCTTTCTTTTGCAAAATCACAAACACAGATGTGGTTTTAGTTTTGTGTTTACTCCTCCACGCTTCGAAGAGGGAATAATGGTGTTTTTTTAAATTATTCCCTCGAATGTGAAATATGCAACAGCAATAAATAAAGCTAAGTCAAGTGCTTTTTTTTTGATTGGCTGGCTAAAGCATTTTTATCATTATTATTATTTCATTAACCAGGATTATGTTAACAAGTGCCAAGTGATTTTTTTTTCTGGCACAAACATTTAACTTTTACAATATATTAGACATTGGTGCTCAGGACATTTGACTTTTTTTTTTCTCTCTTTTCGTTTTCTTTTTAGAACTCAGACTTATGATTTATTTTGTTTCATCGTATATAGGACATATTTTTTTTACATACTTAGTACCATTTTATATGCTTCGAAATATTGTATGTTTTGTTTGAAATATGATTGTTTTTATAAATATGTTTATCTGTATAAACTATTTCTTCTACCCCCCCCCAAAAAAAAAAAAAAATGGAAAAACAAGATGTAGCAGGAAAAACTATAAGTTTAGATTTTTTTTTCTCTACTCTTTCTTTCTTTTTGACAGACAAAAGATAATTATTTTTGTTTGTTTGTTTTGTCTTTGTCATAAAAGTTTTTACGATTATTCCAATTTGAGCAATTTTCTTTTACATAAAAATAAAAGTTTTTATCTATTTTTTTTGAAGACGTATTGAGAAGCACTACAATAACTTGGAGACTTTTTTTTTTTATTTTAGACGAGGACGAATATCTGTTTAGAAGACGTTGTGTTGGAAATCCCCTTTGGGGAACGATGATAAAACAAAAGACAGGTGTGCAAAGAGCACATTAACGACGCTAACTATTATGATATAATTTTTTTTTTCATTGTGTGTGCTATTAATGACGTCTTCAAAATTCCTTTTTTTTCCTTCTCTCTTAGTAATATTAATTTTTTTTTAATTTCATGTTTTACAGTGATCGTCTGGTTTTTTTTCTCTCTCCCTTGAAGAAATGGTTTATCTTAAGTATCCCTATCAGTGTACACGTTCAGCTGTGGTCAGCTGCATGTCGGATTGGCCGAGTGTCGATATAGCGAGCCCATAGCAACAGGCTCGCTTCAGATGCATTTGGCCGACTCGACATCCGCCCCATAGCAAAGTACAACACGTGTACGACCTTTTTACAGCCACGTGTGAATTAAATGTTGCATAGTTAGCACTTTCACACGAAAGGGCCTCAGCAACAAGTACAGAAGAGTTAGAATGATGCCGGATCCAGCCTGATGAAGACGTACTTAGCCCAGCTCTGGTCTAAAAGACCGAAGATGCCCCTTAATCTTAATCCTTTAATTATTTTTTCCCTTGTAAATATTGCACATTAATCAAGATTATTAAACTTATGTAATATTACCCCTGGACTCCTTAATCTACATTCATGTAAATTATTAAATTTTAAGGAAATTGCATACTTGTTTCTTAGTTGAATAAAAAATAAAAGTAGAATGGTGAAAAATGATAATCATTAAAAAACAATGCGGTAACAGACTTCACATATAATAAAATATTTGGTACTATTTTGAAAATGGCCGATATAGTGATATGGACAAAGTTGAATATCTTGTTAGATTTTACTCTCTTCTATCTTTACAAGAATAAAATATTGAATTCGTGGCAGTTGTCGAATTCCGGTTTTCGATGGATTTACACGTTTTAGGGGGTCAAAGATTCCAAAACACATGTTTTTACAAAATATCTGTCTGTGACTGTGAGTCTGTCTGTCCGTCTGTGGGTGTGGAAAAATTTTTATGGGTGCTCGATCTCAAGAACTGATGCATGGAATTTCACAAAACTTTAAATTCAGTTAGACCTTCATCTAAACTGCTTCTGATTAGTTTATGGAGTATATCCCCCAACAGATGGCGCTGCTATGCTGCCTTTTTCACAATTAACACAATAGCTATATCTCAAGACGTAATTAACGGATTTTTATAAAACTTCAGATCCCGTTAGTCATTGATATAATATGGTCCTGATTACATTTTGGTGTAAATTGCACAATATGTGGCGTTGCTATGCGATATTATTCATGATTATTGCAATAACTCTACCTCAGGAACTAATGCACTAATTTTCATCAAACTTCAGATTCCGTTAGTCCCTGATAAAATTTAGTGTTCTATAGTTTTTTGAGTAAATCTCACAACAGGTGGTGCTGTATGCAAATGCACTTCAGGATGTGATATAAAGTAATTGTTAAAAGGTCCAAAGTCCTCCAAATATTAGATCATTGAAAAAAGTATTTTGTTAAGGCCTATGTTACTTACTGTTAATGTAAAAATGGCCAATGTGACTGTAAAAAACTAAATCAATGTAACATTAGACTGCAGTGAGAAAAACATTTCTGAATTGATAAGGTACAACTTTGGAAAATAATAGTACAGAAATTGTTGCAAGATTGTTTAAATTCCTCAAACTTAAATTGCGTTTTCTGCCATTTGAGAAAAATGAACATTGGCCCTTTTAGTTTCAAGATACAGATATACAAAGTGCCACCTTTTCAAAATATCGAACGTGATTTCAGAAAAAAAAACATTAATAGTAAGGCATTCTGGGGTAATAACGCCACGTTAAGGTTCTACCAATTTTCACGGCTTAATTTTAGATTGTATTTTTCAAACAAATACAGGATTTGATACATCATTGTCTATCTATAGAAAAAAGAATAATTTAACAGATATGCATTCATAAAATGTAATGGCATGATTTCTTGAACAATGCTATTTGGCGTTATTACCCACCTATGTGGGTAATAACGCCATTCAAACAAATCTATAAAATAAGATGAAATAATCCCATGTAGATTGCCCATTTCTAAAAATACAAACTCTACAGCCCTACAAATTGAGAAATTGTTGACAAAAGTTTTTCTAAGCGATAGAAAATGTTTAATTTTTTGTGAAACTGCAAGAAAAAGAAGGGGGGGGGGAGGCAAACAATATCAGACGCTGAGCTTCTTTTTGCCTAAAGTGGACCGCTTAAATAAAATTATTAGAAACAATTGCACGGTTTTAATTGTGTTGATCTAAATCAGTATTTATGTTCACATATATGCATTCTATGCGATAAAAAATATTAAATTTTTTGTGAAAGTGTAAGGAAAAATAGATTGAGAGAGCATCTACAATATATAACACCCTGAGTTCTGTTCACTTAAAAAGTCCCGCTTAAATATAATTAAAAAAAAAAAAACATTGCACGGTTTTAACCATATTTGTAATCATAATGTAATATTATTATCATGTGAAATTGTATAATAACTAGAGTTATGTGTAATAAATATTTTTGTTAACACTGTTATAGAAGGTTTTTAAATAATTTTTAACCCGTAAACCCCACAGTAATTTGGATTAGCTCAAACTTAAAGTTAAAATGTCGGTGTTATATTAAACATTCTTTAATAAATGTTTATTTTTAATTAAGTAAATAAGATTTTCCTATTATCAATATCCCTGTGAGATCCCTTATTAAATTTTACACATGATTCATGCGGTTATATTTCGTTATCTATATATTACCAACAAAGTTACCTTTAACTTTAACTGCTAAGCTAACTGCTAAGCTGCTAGCTTAACTTAAGCAGTTAACCTTTAACTGCTGTTAGCGGTCTCATTAAACGCTGATTTTTTTTTTTTTTTTTTGGTCAAATTTCAGATTTTAACTTGTATTTTCCAATTTAACTATAGGTACAACTGAAGTTCTCTTCCGTTTGAAGTCCTCGTAAAAATATTAAATAGGTTAAACTTAATTAAACTTAATCCTGTACAAAAAGTTTAGTGCATAAATAGTACTCTATGAGTTTTAATCATTGATCGCCTTTTATCCTTTAACTAATGTTACCGGTCTCACAGACTATTTCTTTTTGCAATTTTTATAGATTAACTTGTAAATTTCAGTTTAACTACAAACACTATCGAAATTTTGTTTCATTTGAAACTTTAATACTATTACCAGACACTTATAAATAGATGCATATTAATTGAGGATCCCAGCAGCTAAGGGGTACAAGTGACAAAATTTAGGTTTCGAGTAAATTGAGTTCAAAGTTACACATCAACTGTAATTGAATGAATTGAAATATGAAAATTTTGCTTATTTCTTAGTGATCCTTGAACTCTTGTTTCAATAACTGTTTAAAAAAAAGGTGGAATAGAATATTTTTTAAATTTATAACTAAGCAATATTTATCATCATTCGGCACTTATACCCCTTGGCTTCCAAGCAGTAATGAAAATTGCTTGAAAACTAAAGGGTACAAGTGCCGAATTAACACAAGAAATGAAAAATTATTAAATAAAAAATTGTATTTATGAAAAAATTAAGATTAATGTTGATACAAATAAATCAAAGGACAAAATTTTGTTTTAATATAAATTCTAAAAAGGGAAAAATTATGAAATAAAAAAATGAATTTACGAAAAATTTATGAACAATGTTGATATAAATGAATGAAATGAAAAACTTTTGTTCTAATATAAGTTTTAAAATTTTATTATAAGTTTAGAAACATTGGAATTTCATATTTTTTAACACTTACCAACAAAGTTGAAAAGTTAATATGATTTTGGTTTGTCAGTCCGTCTGTCCTAACTCTCGTAAATATATTCAGATTGCCCTGAAATTCTTGGGAATTATTCATGTTTACCTCCACACGAACTTATTGCAAATGAAGTTTCTAACATGATTAGTTCATTTACAGGGACACTCAAAAATTATCCGTTACATTACGGGTTAGGGGAAAAATCGTTTTAAATGGATTTGAAATATGTTACACCTTGTCACATGTTAAAATTTATATGCATTTATGAATTGCACTAAAATAGACATTCTATAAAATCTGAGGTGAAAAGAATAGTTATTATTTATTTACAGGACCATACAAAAGATTTACATTACCTAATGATAAAGAGGGAATTGTTTGCGACTTGTTTTAATTATATTACAATTTTCATGTATAATAAAACTAATGTATACCGCTGAGGCTTAATATAAATTATTTCGCACCTAATACAAAGTACACAGTATTTACAGGGACACAAAAAAGATTTCAAATAGGACCGAATTTCTATCCGAAGTACTGTATAATTATCGATGATGATTGATGGATGAACAAAATGCTATTTTAATTATGATTTGCGCGTTTAAGTTTCACTAAATTTATACACGTTATATGATATGTATAAATGCTATAGTTCATATACAGGGCTACACAAAAATACTCGCAAAGGTTACAGAATATGAGCGTACTTTACTTAAAGATTGCTTTTAAATAAGTCTTGTATTTCTATGCTGAACTGCATTCAGTTTACTAAGAAATGTTTGTAAAATATAGATAAAATGATATATAGGATCACACAAAATTTTTTATACATGGTCATCGATGAATGATAATTTCTGGAAATGTGATTTCAGTAGTCTTAAGTGTGTTTAATTTGAAGTAAATTTCAGCTAAATACTCGCGTATAATAAAGGTTCAAGATAAACTACAGGATGAACAAAAGTATACAAGTATGCTTCCATCTATTAGTATAAACTGCTGAAAGAGAAATTTCAAACTGTTATGCGTTTTCTTGCTAAACTAATTTTTCCCATTATACAGTATATATCAACCGACAAATAAAACATAGGGCTGTTCAAAAGTATCAGAATACATATTTGGCAATGGACAGTAACACTTTATTACCCTCAATAGCAAAAAATTTTTAAAGATTTCAGGGAGTGTTGGAAAGTGTTTCATAATCCATGCTTAACGCATGATTTTTCTTACTTGATAACAGTTAAAATACATATATTTAATGCATAAAAAAAGCAAATGGCTTTGTATGTATGTCGTTGATCGTGCTTCTGCTATATAGACGTTAACGGACACAGCTGCACTTATACCCTTTGGCCTCCACGCGTTTCACAGTTTTGGGAAAGAGGTTAAGTGACTGACCCCTATAACTCAGTACATAATGAAAAAATCACTCTTAACTCTTTACCTACAAATAAATAGACATATTTTCAGATAGCCTGTGCACTTAACTCATTTTTTTCAATTTTGTCACTTATCCTCCTCAGTCCTGAGACAAATTTTACGTGGCACCACAAAAACCAGTATAAATGTTTTATGAAACATCTCCAAACATGTATTAGGTTGTATATCGATGCTTCTAACATGCACACATCTATTAAAAAAGTCTAAATGTAATTTTAGCAATTCTAACAGAAATTAAATTAATTTAAAGGGTGATTTTTAGTGTCGCCTCCAGGCGACATCAGGACTGAAGAGGTTAAACCCCCTGGCTTCTGGGCTCCTCAATTATAATCGTTTTGTACAAAACGTTTAGTACAAAATACCATCCTATGAGTTAATCATGGCTTTTATTCATCTTTTGATCTTACGGTCTCACAGACCCCTTCACATTAGTTACGTTACAATTTATATCACATCAGTTAAAGGTTAAATTTTGAAAATTTTAAAAAAGAGAACGCTGAGAAAGCGGACAGTTAAAATTTAGAATTCAATTGAACAATCGAGTGGGAATTTAATAGAAACCTGATTTTGAAAATGTATGAATTAAAATATCGAAAACACTTTGATATCGTTATATTTATAAGAGTTTAAAATAGTTTTTACATTAGTATTAAAAAAAAGATCAGTTATAGGTATTGGACCCCCCCCCCCCTTCCATTTAACCCTTTGAGCTCTGATGGTTGAATTTTCTACCACTTAATTTTAATTGCAAAATGTCACAATGGCACCAGAAAATTTGACCAAATTTACTTGAAAAAGGTTTAATGCATTTTTTCGCGCACATCGTTAACCGGTTTTTTTCTTTACAAAATACTGGTGCCAATGTGACATTTGGAATTTTGAAGAAATTTACCCACCAGAGCGCAAAGGGTTAATCTACCATTTTAACAATGACATTAATGCTGTCTCATACGTAAAGTAAAATTTAAACCCCTTTTGGATGTAGTTCCGGCACTGTAAGGAATCAAACGGGGTATTAAAGCCAAGGAATGGCGTTATCACCCTGATATACTTATTACGCAGTTCATATTTAACTACAAACTATCTCGCGAGCATATCCAAAATATTCTACAACATTTTGAAAGTACATGAAATGCACTACAAATTTCAATAGTAAACAAAATATTTCCTGGTAAATATATAGTCTTCACATCACAAAACTTACATCGCAAATTTTAGATCAAGCATTAATTTTAATTGCTTCTAAAAGCGATAAGACCTACAAATGTAACAAATTAACTTTAAACTGTTGCTTGTGTTTTATATGACTCAGAGCCCTTCTGCACAGAACCCACAGTTGCCATTATTCGGATTATTTCATAGTTATGCGTAATATAAGCACTTGGCGTTATTACCCCTCCTGGCTTTATTTCATCAGAACACCTTAGTTTTCCTACAGTTTTCTACAAAAGTGATTGTAACAAATGTTCATAATTATGTTTTAAAACTTTTAAAACTTTTGCTACTTTTCCAGTATTAATACAGCTAGAATTTTATAAGATATTAAATGTTGAAACAATGTACTTCTTTATTGTACTTTTCGTTTCAGGTGCCGCTAGAAATAAAAAAGTTTACCGGACTTATGGAGATAGATGAACTTTTTCTAGATTTGGAAAGAAGAAATGTATAAAAATTGGTACAAGAATGGAAAATATTAATTTAATTTGTGCTACAAGTTTTTAACTTTCACAATTATATCTATCATTGGCTGATATAACTGACAGGAACAAGAGGAAATTTGATTAATTTGTTACTTGAAAATATCAAATGAAAATTTAGCGGATTTAATACTTGGAGCATTAAGTCTATTTTGTGTTTACAAAATCTACATTGTGGAGAATAATAAATTAGTCACTGAACTGAACTATGTATAACTGTTAGTGAGCCGAACTATCAAATCAACAAAGTTGTAACCATGAAACAAAGAAAACACAACAAAGAATGAGTCTTCAAGCGAGAAATATCATTTAGAAATGAATTGTTATATTTTTATTATGTTCATTAAAAATAAAATAAAATATTTTTTTTACTTTTTATATTATTTATTTATTTATTTATTTGTTTTCTAATTTGCTTCTCTATTCTCTTTCTACTTTGTGCTCTTTGATTTTATATTCTTCTGTGATTGGCTGTAGTCATCTGCTTTCCTATTAGCTATTTCTTCAACTTGTTTCATTCCCCCATATCTTTTGTTTTAGTCTTGCTCCTGCTTTCATAGTAGAAAAACGTTCTCTTTGCGCCTGTCGAACAAAGACTTAGAACCTTCGAAAGGCCTCGTGCATTAAAAAAAATTTGACCTTTTTTTTAAGAAGATGTTTTAGTTTTTATTGATTCACAGCATTTTCATCTTAGTTTCTTTGAAATCTAAAGCGCACGCGCAACTAAGAGTGCTGCCTGGTGGATATTACAAAACGAAATGAAACAAAATATCTTAAATAAAGACGTTTGAAAAAAGAAAAGGCTCTTAAAATAAGATGTTGTCTACGTTTTTAGACATGTTACTCTGTTCGTGTACACCAAGATCATAGTAAGTTATAGCAATCCATATCAATGTCTTATTTTCATGCAATGCCTCATCTTCAAAGGTTCTTCCCTTAAAAATACACATTCCTTTCCTTTATATATATATACATTTTTTTTGGATCACCACTAATAATTTTAATATGCCGTGGAAGTTTAACCTGGTTTAAATGAGAAAGACTATTTTATATATTATATTTATACAGGGTGAGTCATAATTATCGAAACAATAGGCTATCTCCTTAAGTATTGCCCCTAGATACATACTTCCAATTGCAGAGTTTCATAAAAAAGGTAAAAATTTCGATAAGATAAGTCGCAACTCCATGGGGGGTCTATTTAAAAAGATACGAAAATTAAATTTTTGTACCGTCCCCGTAGACCAAAATTCCCAATTAAGAAATTATTCCCCATCCATTTCTGAATTAAACAACAACAACAAAAAAAAATTCATTTCCATATCTAAGATCTCACAGAGATATTAAAATCCAAAATTATCCGAAAATCGTGATTGACGCCACTTAAATGCCTCTAAGCAAAGATTTTTTTACGCATTCTGAAAGCAAGACAGGTTTAATCCACAAATCGCCCGTTATTAAATGTCGATTTAAGACAGTATTTATCATTTGGCCATAAAAATGTAGCGTACTGATTAACTACACTAAACTTGCTTTCAAAATGTGCTGGCATATTGCAGTAAAGGTCTGCACGGGCCTAAATATCTATGTCCGGTCCCGAACCTACCCATAGAATAAATCCTGAAAGAAGGTAAAATTATAGCCCGGTTTAACTGAATTTCTACACAGTTTTTTATATCGATATAGGTAAAAATTGTTTCGTATGGGTGAATTCTGAGCAAAAACACTTAATATAGATTTTTCTTTTTTCATATTTATAATTTTTACTTTTAAAGAAGCGCAAGAAGATGACATATATTTGTTTTATTGATGAATCTTTATGCATAAATGTCTCACTTTTCCTTTAATATCTTTTGCTATACAATAAAATCTTTTAAGATGGAATCTCATCGGAAAGAAAAAAAATGCGTTATAGACAAGTTCCTTTCTTAGGAGGGATAAATGCAATCTATTTTTATCGCAGATATTATTATATTAATTTTTCATGGATAGATTCCGTTTAAAATAGAAATGTGTCATTGACAGATTCGTTTTTACTGGTTTTAATGTATTTTAATTTTCTTTTTACTTTAAATCTACTGTCATAGTTAAAAAAAGGATGAATAGAAAGAAAAAAAAATGAATTTTAAAGTTTTTGTTGTAAAATGATGTCTATTTAAAAATGATATGCACTTATTGCAAAAGTTTTTTGGCTGGGCAAATCTTAGTTATTTTTGCACGGATTAGACCAGTCAGAAACAATGATTTTAATACGGGTTCTGTTGAGACCGGAACTAAAAATTTAGCCCCGTACAAACCTAAGACGAAGGAAGCCAGTCCCAGTTCGGAATGAAAAAAAATGTTAGGCATGGCCAAGTTTTCAGAAAAAATGTAAAGTACCGGGCCTAGTCGGGCCTACCCCCAGAATACAGACTTTTCAATGGCCTCTTCAGGACGATAAAAAGCCTGAAAGTTGTAAGGGCTACAGTTATTTTAAAAACTCTGAATTGGCATGTTAGAAAAAAGCATTGTTTTAAATAACTGACGGACATTTAAATAGTTGGGGAAAGTAGGGTGGAGTAGGATAGCGGGTAGGATGGGACAGCAAATTTTTCTCTTGATGCATCATTCTAAACTTTTCATAAATCTCAAGACAATGCGAAGCAATTACAGCCGAATCTTCAGTTGAAAAAAAATTGACTTCCACTTGTATAAACGAAAAGATTATTTCAAGAAACAAAAGTATATTTCCTTCATATACTTTTTATGCATGCCGTATATTAATGACTTGTTTATGCATAGATATAATAGTTTCTCTGTTTATCGAACCTTATACTGTATATTATCCATAATTTAAACTAAGCCTAAGAGTAGAATTTTTGATTATACAAGAAGTTTAGCACAAAATAAGGATGTGGGGAGGAATAGAACATGTCCAATTCCTTTTTTATAATATGAATGTAAATTGTTAACATGCGAACATTTGATGAGGATAATCTATTAATTATTACATTGGTAATTTATTCATTTATTCCAAAATGTAAAAATATTAAATCGATGATTTTTTAATGTCATCTATGACTGAAAGTCATGCATTTTTATTCCACTCATGAAGATACTGGAATTTTATATTCAGACACATACATTATCAATTTACAATCTTTTTTGATTGTATATTTGGCCAACACTAGACTATTTGTGCCTTATAACTTTGTTTTATTGCTGTCCGATACCTCCATGTTAGTTGAGAGATATGGGACACAGCTTGATCCTTACAATTTCTTTAATTATAAAATAGCTTCTGCATGTTATGTTTCTATACGTTCGGGGAAATTAAAAAGTGTTTCACCATTCATTCTAGAAATTGAAATTTTAGTTTTTGTGTCAATCATAGTTGATTTTCTTATTTTTATAAAAAGCCCCACACCATCGCACTCTCCTTTACAGAAAAAAGTCGGAAAAGGCAATAGTTAAACTGAATTGTAAATCTGAGCTGCAGAAAGAAGTTGTTTTTTCCCATACAATTTTTTAAAAGGCATTTAAATATTTTATTAAGAGCCTATCCTTGCATAATACTTTAAATGCGTTTTTTCACCATTTCTTGTCTTTAAATTACTAGCTCAAGAATCGTTAAAGAAATAAGGCGCTAACTTGGAACTTGTCTTTTTTTTAACATTTATTTTTAAAAATAAATATTGTTAATATATTTAAAATTAATATTTAAAAAAATCCTTTAACAAACTCTAATTTACATTTTCCTCTTTAATTAAATGGAATAAAAATGAAATCCGGCGGATAATTTTTCGAGTTATAACGATTTTAAATTACTGTACCCGGACGAATTCATCCGGAATGGCTCAGTTGGAAAAGCATTGGGCGGCTTCAGCTAATATATTCTTGGTTCGAATACTGACCCGGACGCATTTTCAGAAAGAATCACGTTTTGAGCACCAGCCTTGGCGAGTTGGCGAAAGCGAGAACGTTCAGCTAGCTGCATCGCCAAACACAAAATAAACTAAGTTCAAATGTGTCATAAAACATATCATTAATATAATTATATTTATTACATGAGAATCTTTACTACTGTTTTTAATTAACTTCTCAATTTCTTCGAACATAGCGAGTTAAGGAAATAATATTTTTGAATTGAGAAAATAAACCCCTATTTTTAGATGTTCTGTGAAATTTAAAACATTTTAATCTGAAAAAGCTCTTTGTTTTAAACTATGTTTTAATCGTAAACAACGATGAATAACATTTCCTCATATTATAGTCTTTGCTTGATAGCATTTATGGAAAAACAAATGAACAATAAGCGCGATCTCTTTGAAGATGGAAGGGTTGCTATTCGCTAGGCGTTTGACGTCACAAACAAGAAAGGGGGCGTAGCATTGACTTCATCTCCGCGCGAATCGTTGTTCTGGCAAAAAGGTGCTCAAAACGTGATTCTTTCTGAAAATGCGACCCGGACTTTTTTCACACACTTGGAAAATTTACATCTGTTATAATTAATTTACCGATTGAGTAGTCATGTTAAAAATGAATGTAATCAAGTCGATGATAGTTTTTCTTATCATAGTGATAAAAAATGTATGCACCCAATGTGTTTTATATTTTGAACACGGGTTTTGTTTTCGCTACACTGTAAAAAGAAAAGATTATGACCATGCTAAATTTAATTTTATAAAATGCAAAAGGAAGTTTTAATATTTACCTTTTTATTGTCAGCACCGAATTAAATTCCTCATAAACAGTGTAGGATAAGATTTAAAAAAGCGTTATACAGAATAGCAATATTTGATATTATTTAGGCTTCATTTCTCTTTGAACTTTTATTATATATCCAAATCATAATTTTCTAGTATATACGGCTATATTCAACCCTATGATGTATAGTTTTTGTTTACAGAAACTTTTATACTTGTATCAACGAATTATTTTAATGATACAGTTAATAATTTATATATATACTGGACGAAACTTCTGAGCACGAATAATACTCGAACTTGACCGTTTATTTATTCTTTTCTTATTAAACTGGTATATAACGCGCTGCTGTAAATTTTGATAAAATTTATTGTTTCAAAAGTACCCGATGTACGCCAGTCTGTAAGGTATTTGTTAGGCTTTTCCAAAAATTTTTTTAGTAATAATGCTTTAAAAAAGTAAGCATTTAATAGCAAGACAACTTTAAATATATTTTTTACAAGGATTCAATATGCTAGAGAAATTTTAAAGTTAACCTGACAGCACCCGTGCCGGTTATGACAGTTTCAGAATGCGTAATTTTTACTTATCCATCATGCGTAGTATAGAATAAATCTTGCAATCGTTTTGAAAATCGAAAAAAAATTGATGGATTTACACGTTTCAGACACTGGCGATTGCGCTCTATCTCCCAAACAAATTGAGAGACTTGAAATTTTCTATGTACGTAGCAAGTAAGAATGGGGCTATATAATGGGGCCTATTTAATTTTAGTAACCTCGATTTTCCGGAACTATTTTTTTCGGACTCTCAAACTATGCGGTCTGATGAAAGGTATATATATATATTTTTTTTTTCTAAGGAGTGAATATAAAAGACAATAAAAAAAAAAAAAAAAAAAAAAAAAAAACAGATTCTTTTTACAAATGATTAAGTCGATGTGATAATTAGATGTTGAAATATTTTTAATCATGTTTTCTAAATTCTTCGATTTTTCACGACCCTGTATTTAATTTAAATTTCAATTCAAAGATATAGTTTAATTTAAAATGAAACGCTTAATCTATAGCAGTCAATTGTTAGTCAATTTAATTGTCTTTTTTGAGTTATAAAGATGCTTCTTTTAGGCATTTCGGTTTTACTTGATTTTATTTTCATATTTTATAGTAAACATATTTGGTTAAGTATTACGGTGGCCCGCAACGACTAGTTTCATTTTGCTACGAACAATTCAAAATAATTATTATCAAATTATATCATCTGCTATAAAAAATGTCGATGATTGTTTTTCTTTTCTTAATGATAAGAAATGTACACGCCCCTTGTGTGTTATACTTTGCACGCGTGTTGCGGAGTTAATACGAAACAAACGTTATCATTGCATAATCTGAAATGTAATCATGAATAAAATAATCTCTTTCAAAAATAAACTATTGCGTCATTCTCTGGAGGCACTACTTTGTGTTAACAGTGGCTTGCTGCTGTGTAACTTCAACAACTGACGTCCAAAGAACTTCTTTTTCGTCATGTTATAGACACACAATTTTAAAACCAAAACATTCTAATTTATATGACTGTGAATAGAAAAGTTTTCAAAATTTCAAAATGGAATACCTGATCACGGTATTATTGATAATTACAGCAACGGTAGTAGGATTTTTTAAGTGGTAAGTCAAAAATCTCTCTCATTAAAGTATTTATTTATTTATTTTTTAAGATTTTGAAAGATTTTCTTTTGTTCTTAAATTACACTGTGAAAAAAAATCTGTAAAATTACTAAATATGTTCTTGGAAACTGGGATTCCTAAACCATTTTATGTAACAGTAACAACAAAAACTTATGTACCAGATATACGTTAAACACTGTAAAACAAAATATCTGTAAGCAGTAGCGGCAACTTCTGAAAAATATTGGGTAGGCTCAAAGATATTTTAGTAAAATGTTACAACTAGTTTGTTTTTCTGTGAACACTGTTAAAACTAATGGTGACACATTGCACCTTTTAGGGGTGAAAGGCTTGTCTCACTGGTAACACCTCTAAAGGAGCCAGAATGACACCTTGAATTAGGGTGAAAATATGGCACCCTTAATCCAGAGTGTCCAATAATAAAAAATTAAAAAATATACAAGCCGACTTTTGGCCGTCGAAGGATTCGAACTCACAACGTCTGATTGCAAGCTCAGCGTTCTAACCGCTCGGCTATCGAGCTCACCTTCATTTACTCATAGCCATAGATTTTACTTGCCGTCACAGAAAACAGAAAGACACACGTCACAGCGCATGCGCATGGTTCCAGTCACCCGATAAGGTGCCACATTGCTGCCAATACGAAGTGCATGGCACTTTATTTAGCTCCAATCACCCAGTAAGAGACCTGTCGGCACTGCAACCACATATCCAAGCCTCTATGGCACCCTAGGGTTCCAAATGCCCCGGGTTCCAATGGACCCTAGGTCCTTTTCACCTCCGGGTCCCAAATGGCACCGGTTTGTCACCTTCACTTTTAACAGTGAAGGGTAGACAGCTGGTGGAGGATTAGACTTTTAAGTCAAGCTATCATGTTTTAAGATAACTGCAATTTTTTAAAAATTATATTCTCATGCATTTTTTCTTATAAAAACACTAAGGTATTTGTACCCAATATGGACAGTGCTCTCAATATGGACACCCCTAATATTTTTAAAAGTAACAATTTTTATAGAGAGATCGCTCTACATGTCCGTGAAGAAAACCAGTTGAAAAGATAATTAAGCCAGCAAAGTACAAAAAAGTGCGCTGTTCGCCATTTAGAAGGAAACTTGTTGTTTCGTGGTGTGCTGATAGTAATTACAGGTAAGTTTAAATTCTTATTAGATATTGTAAAATTGCTTTAAATATTGAAAAGTGGGGTGTTTTAGAAAGCTTTTAAAATACGTTTTCGATTTCTATTGCATATATTGCTTAAAAACATTTTCTTTAATTATTTATTACAAGATTTAATAAAGCTACTCCCGATTCCCAATATGGACACCTTATGTCCACATTTGAAGTACAGCAGGTGAATCTTCAGATCCACAAAAATAGAAAGATAAGCAAACCAACTATATTATTTCATAATATTTTGTAGTAACTGAGGTGCTTTGCATCGGTCTTTGAAGAGCCACAACCGAAAATGACCCCCCGTTCTAAAGTGCATGTTCTGAAGATATTTACTGTGCCCTACCCTCCCCGCAATACTTTAATATATATTTTTTATCCCTTCTCATCTAAAATTCTATAGAAGATTGGCTCATTCATACCCCCTGTGCAGTAGGCCAATAAGAAGCCACCTGTCCATAATAGGGACTAGTGGTTCCTTATATGGACATTTGTAAACATTTTTTGTTTTTACCATTTAAATTAAAACCATAATAGTTACAAAGTTGCTAATTTTAATAATGATAGTCAATAGTCCAGGGATCATAGTCATATATTTTTGGAATTCTGTCACGTGTACATGGGGGTGAAAAAAATACATTTTCCTTAGGGTGTCCATATTAGGCGCAGGTACCTTAATATTTACTGTAATATCATACTATCATGAACATGAATGCAAATTGAAACAGCAAAAAGTTAAACATTTACATTTCAATCATTTTGGATATATGAGTGCCAGTCAGAGAATTCGGTCACTAACAAAATAATTTTTTTCTAGAGAAAAAAATGAATAAAACAATGAAAATTGGGCACCTTAATATTCAAAATTATTGGGTGGGCTCAGGCCCCATGGGCCCATATAAGTTAGCGTCTCAGTCTGTAAAGTTACTAAGAATTTTTTAGGAAACTGGGTTCCCTAAAGCTTTCTATGTAACTGTACTCCAGGTTACACATAAAATTTTAGTAAAATTACTGTAACTTTAGTAGTTTTTGCGAAGTCACAGATATCTGTGACTTTACAAAAATCAATTTTGTAGATTTGCTTCTATTTCTGTACAGTGTACAAATAAAATTTACTAAGTATACAGATTTCTGTAAATTTAAGCCTGTAGAATTACAGATTTTTTTAACAGTGTATAAATGCATATTTCTTCCAATGTAATAAGCAATGCATTTTAAGTATTTTACTTGATTTACACATATTTTATTAATTTTATCTCTTTAAATGTATTTTGCTATTAATTTATATAGAAACTATTTCATTTTAAAGTTAAAATAGATTAATTAACCTCTTCACGCCTTCGCATATATGAAAGTTTAGTTTCTTATAATTATGATTATTTCCAATAATAAAAAAAAAACAAAGATTTGATAATAACGTATTCACTACAGAATCCCGCAGTAAGAGAAGTGAATATTTTTGGGTTTGGCTACACCGACGTACAGTCAGAGATATAAACAAGTTGGAAATAGCACGTCAAGCGTAGCAAATGAGGTGCGTTAGTACTATAACGAAGATTTAAAAATATTCAGATCTTGGCGTAATAGTATGCAGTATATCTGATAGTAGGCTAAATCTTCTGTGTATCCCTGTAAATACTATCGGCTTTTTATTATGCAGTAAGTTGTAGTAAACCTTAGTAACGTATATCAATTTCATAAAATGTTAAGTGTTTAATACAATTAAAAAGCGCCCCAAGCAATATTCCTTTATACCATTATGTAATAAATTACTTTTGTGTAACTCCGTAAATGAATAACGAATATTCTTTGCACTACAGATTGTACAAAATGTATATTATTGTTGTTCGAAAGAGTGTAACACCATTAAAAGGCTCTTGAAACTTTTTACCCATTGGCCGTAATGTAACGGAACACTTTTGATTGACCCTGTAATTGAACTATACTTCCGATTTTCAAAAAATTTGAAATGAGTCGACAAAATTATATATTCTTTATGTATTTTAAATTTCAAACTATTCGGTTGGATAGTTTTTGCGATGTGACATGCGGACAGACGAATGGACAGAACGACAGCAATATGTGCTTACGTAATTACTAACGCACCTAAAAATGTGTTGAGTAGTTTTTCAGCAGTCAGTGTTGTTGGATTATTTGAAGATATCGTTTATATTTGATAAAATTTATGTTAGGTTTGTAAAACATATTAAATTATAACAATTTGCAGATATCTAAGAAAGAAGTTTAAAGTTATTTATTTATTTATTTATTTTTTTTTTATAAGAAAGCATTTCAGTCCTAAATTACCAAAAACGCATAGCGGTCATAAATGTGGACGGTATTGTTTTGTAATTTTTTATTGTTTCCCTTTTTTTCTTTTTATTTTATTCTATCTTTACAAGAAAAAAGGTATGGGATTCGTGAAAATTTTTTGAATTTTGTTTTCGACAGACTTACACGTTTTAGGGGTCTGAGGACCCGAAAAACATGTTTTTAGAAAATGTCGATCTGTGAGTCTGTATGTTTGTATGTGACGAAAATTTTGTGAGCGCTATTTATCAAGAACTGATGCGCGGAATTTCACAAAACTTTAGATTCAGTTAGACGTTTATATAACCTAGATCTGATTAGTTTTTGATATAAGTCGCTCATGAGGTGGAGGTGTTATGCTGCGTTACTCTCATTTTGCACGGTTATTATTTATTGTAAAATATACCTTATTTAATTGTAGCATTTTCGTGATTTAACTAGACAAAAATTAGAGACTTGTTTTGAAAATCCGGTAGTTAAAGAATAAAAATTAAGTGAAGCACTCTCATCTCGAAGGAGTTAACTGTATTATCAAAAATGCAAACTGTACAGTCATTCAGGGTCCACATTTTCCCATGTCACACTCTTATTTTAAGAATATTGTTGCAATTAGGGGCATAAAAGACAAGAAATGGTCCTAAATTATTGTATGACTATCAAATATTAAGGCATAATATTGATAAAAAAATAAACATATACATCAAACATATACATCAATTGCACTATAAAATTTAACTAATAAGAAAGTATTTGTTAAAAATACAAAACATTGCTCAATGGTGCACAAAAACAAGAAATTTAAGAAGAACTTGTACAATTAAAATAAAATGAAATAAAATATCAACGTTTCGAGCCATCTTCTGTGGCCGTCTTCAGGAAAATATGATATTGAAACATCATATTTTCTTGAGGACGGCTCGAAACGTTGATATTTTATTTTATTTTATTTTATTTGTACAAGTTCTTGTTAAAGTTCTCGTTGTTCGGCACCATTGAGCAATGTTTTGTATTTTTAACAAATACATTCTTAGTAGTTAATAAAACAAATTTTTATCCCGTTTCAAAGTTACCCAGCCATTTAAGGTAATTTTGTACTGTAGGATGAATATCATCTAAAATAATTCATTATAAAAAAAGCATTATAGTTAGGACAACTTCGAACCTTAAAAAATGCTTGCAGATATGTAAAGACTCCCAATTTATATTTCCCAACATCACAATATTTGTATAATTTGTGATATTACGTCAAGTATTATTACGTATTCATAAGAAGAGTGGAAAAAGATAATCAGGAATATTTAGAAATAAAAAAGAACTATTTATTGTTCATATAAAACATAAATATGCAGTGAAAAACAATTTTCAATGTTTGGACTTAGTAATATATCCATAGTTATAGTAATACATATTATTACTAGTATTATTCAAACAAGAATAAAAAAAAAATCGGATGCATAAAATGTCAAATTTGAGTAGCTCAGCCCCTTATAACGCCTTTAAATGAATTTTATGTATTTTACACAAACAGGGTGTATCTAAACTACTGGGCAAAACTTTAAGGGGTGATAGTACACATCAAGACAAATAATATTAAATGGGAAACTAAGGGTCCCAAACGTTTTCCGAAGGCGATAGACGCCATTAAAGTTTAGGGGCCAAAATTTGAAATGCTCATAAAAAAAAGGAAAAATCGGTCGATTCGTTTGCTGTTTTCACGAAAACTATTTTTTATGTCAGTATTGTCTTGAAAATAAATTATAAACATAAATTTAAAAAAATGTCGATAGAGGG
This sequence comes from Maratus speculifer, assembly GCA_964019185.1. Lineage (NCBI taxonomy): Eukaryota > Metazoa > Arthropoda > Arachnida > Araneae > Salticidae > Maratus > Maratus speculifer. The sequence goes on from OZ025293.1 coordinate 419,687,708, forward strand.
CGCTTTAGACTTTGGAGTAACGTACAACTATTTTTTACCGTTATTTTTTGCATCTCATATTTTTTTTTTAAAGCTTAGACATAAACTTAAATTTTGTGCTGAAAATCTGAATCGTTGAGAGTGATTAAGTAGCGCTAACTGAGCTGTGCTCAATGGGGGTGGGAAGGTTCAAATTTCATATGATTATACAAAACGGAAAAATTGGTCTATTCGTTTGCGGTTTTCTCTAAAACATTCTTTATGTCAGTATTTCCTTGAAAATAAATTTTAAACATAAATTTCAAAAAATTCCGTTAGAGGGCGCCTTAAACTTTGGAGTAACCAACATCAATTTTTAACTGTTATTTTTTGTATCGAATTAAATGCTTGCAAAAGCTTAGACTTAAATTTTGAGCTCAAATTCTGAGTTGTTGGGAGGGGTTAAGAAGCGCAAACTGAACTGTTTTCAGGAGTTGAAATGTTATCCTGCCCACCCTACGAACACGGTTCAATTTTTCGCTACATAATTACTCACGATTCAGATTTTGAGCTCAAAATTTAAGTCTAAGATTTTAAAACATTTATTTAGATTTAAAAAAAATAACGGTTAAAAATAGTTGTTGGTTACTCTTAAGTTTAAGGCGTCCTCTAACGAAATTTTTTGAAATTTATCTTTAAAATTTATTTTCAAGGAAATACTGACATAAAGAATGGTTCTAGAGAAAACCGCAAATGAATCGACCAATTTTTCCGTTCTTTATAATCATTTGAAATTTGAATCTCCCTACCCCCCATTGAACACAGTTCAGTTTCCGCTACTTAACCACTCTCAACGATTCAGATTTTCAGCTCAAAATTTAAGTTTATGTCTAAGCTTCTAAAAAAACTTAATGAGATGCACAAAATAACGGTAAAAAATAGTTGTACGTTACTCCAAAGTCTAAAGCGCCATCTATTGACATTTTTTGAAATTTATCTGTATAAATTATTTTAAAGACAATACTGACATACAGAATAATTTTTAGTGAAACCCGCAAATCAATTGACCAATTTTTCTGTTTTTTATAATCATTTGAAATTTGAACCTACCTACTCCCATCGAACACAGTTCAGTTTGCGCGACTTAACCACAGATTTTGTGCTCAAAATTTATGTTTAAACTTCTAAAAAAATTTACTGAGATGCAACAAATAACGGTAAAAAATAGTTGTTCCTTACTCCAAAGTCTAAAGCCCCCACTATCAGCATTTTTTGAAATTTATCTTTATAATTTATTTTCAAGACAATACTGACATATAGAATAGTTTTCGTGAAAACCGCAAACGAATCGACCAATTTTTCCGTTTTTTATAATCATTTCAAATTTTGGACCCTGAACTTTGATGGCGCCTATCTCTTTCGGAAGACGTTTGGGATCCTTAGTTTCCCATTTAATATTATTTGTCTTAATGTGTACTATCACCCCTTAAAATTTTGCCCGGTAGTTTAGATACACCCTGTATTTGTGAAAATACACTGCTCAAAACAATTAAAGGATATTGCAGTTTTTGGTGGATTTTGTACCTGGGAAACTTTTTAGCTGATTGATACATGGTTGACAGACATAGTAGTTTATATGAGAATAAATTACACATGTTTGGCAGAAAAAAATGCATTTTATTGCGCATTTGTGTACAAAAGGAAAAAAACACAATTTGTGCATATAAGAAAAAAGAATAAGAAAAGGTGTTTTCTTCAAAGAAAATCATTTTCAGTAGGGGGTATGGTTTCCAGGGGCGGCCAGCAACGTTGAACACCTTTGAGGCATGGACTCAATGAGGCTATTAATGACGAGTTGGGATATTCTGCCCCACTCTTCCAGAAGAGCCCTTTCCAGTTCTTGGAGAGTTTGTGGGGGTTGTTGGCGACCGGAAACTCGTCTTCCTAGAGCGTCCCAAACGTACTCGATTAGATTCATGTCTGGAGAACACGCTGGCCATTCCATTCGAACGATTCCTTCCTCGAAGAGGAAATCCTCCACCAGGTTTGCACGATGTGGCCTGCAGTTATCGTCCATTAAAATGAAGTTATCTCCGATTGCTGCAGCGTAAGGGACTACAATAGGTCTGAGGATCTCATCCCTATATCGGCGACCAGTCAGAGCTCCATCTCGAATGATGTAGAGGTCAGTGCGCCCGTCAATGGAGATGCCACCATATACCAACACTCATCCACCGCCAAATCTGACACTTTCGTGCACGAACGCAGGATTATTCCTACTGCCACGGTCCCTCCAGATGAAAATACGCCTATTATCCGGATGCACAGAAAAACGGGACTCGTCAGAAAACAGAATATTGCTCCATTCATTTCTCCTCCAGTTGACATGCTCGGTTGCCCACTCCCTGAGGTCGCGACGATGCCTTGATGTTAATCTAACACATACCATCGGTCGGCGAGCATACAGACCTACAGGATGGAGCCGGTTTCGGACAGTCTGAGTTGAAATCGTGTTGCCTGTAGTCGAGCGAAGGTGTTGGAGAAGAATAGCGTTTATGTTTCGGTGTCTCCGAGCTGTTAACGCTAAATACCGATCTTCATTGGGCGTTGTTGCCCGTCTACGACCTTGCCCTGGTCTTCGGCTTGCACATCCACTCTCCAAAAAACGGTTCCAGATCCTGGAAATGACACTTTGTGACACTCCAATGGCTTGCGCTACTTCGGCTTGAGTTTGGCCCCCTTCTAACCTACCAACAATTCTCCAAGCTTCTGAATCTGTCAAATGACTTCGCTGAGACATCGTACTCATCGTAACAAAGCAATCACTGAATGTCGATCATCCTTGTCTTCATTCTCTTTTATCCAGTTGAAAGTCAAATTTCATTCGCTGCCGCTGAAGCGACGTTTTTGACGTCGAACTCAAAATTTGAATACTCCACAGTTTGAAAACCAGAAAAATTTGCATTTGTGATTCTCTTCTTCTATTTTCGGCAAAAAAATTTCGTTTATATCTTTATTTTATATAAAACTTCAAATATCCTTTAATTGTTTTGAGCAGTGTATTTATATGTTATATCTAACGCACACTTTCGGCATTTAAGGCCCCACACTGGGCTGAAGATTCAGCAGCCTTTGACAGCCCAAACTAGTCACTGAAAAAGATCCGGATGATAATGTAAAGTGTATGGGAGCGTTCTTTTCAAATATCTCGCTCAAATTTTAATATTTTTACATGAACTTTTTTTGCATAGGCTGGCTGAGGACGATCTACAACCGGCTAGTTTTTTACGTTTTTGATTTTGCTTACATATTTTTCTATATTATGATAGTTTTATTTTCAGAACCGGTTTAAATCGGTTTTGAAAGATTAAAGTATTATTTAAAAAAATCTGAAACCAAAACTGAGGAAGTAAAAACTAGGCCGGTTGTGAATCGTTAAAAATCATGTTAAAATATTAAAATTTGAGCGAAATATTTGAAAAGAACGCCCCATAGACCTAACATTATCATCCGGGTCTTTTTCTGTGACTAGTGTCGCGCCTTAAATAAAATATACGTGCAAATAAGGGGAACTTTTTGACATTAGCAACTATAATCAGTAAACTATAAACATCAGTATAACTTTGAGCCGGTTCAAAGTTACCCTGAAAATGGGGTAAAATGGTACTACCTTATTATTTTGCATTTTATTAACTATTAATAAATAAGTAAACACAAATTATTAACACATTTACAACATTTAGATAATAATATGGCTAATAATGAGTAGATTGTTACTTACTATAAAAATTTAATTGGGGAAGTTCTTTTCAAATATTTCGCTAAAATTTTAATATTTTTACATGGTTGTTTTTTTGCATAAAATAGGTAAGAATGATTTACAACCGGGCTAGTTTTTAAATTTTCGATTTTGGTTATGTATTTTTTATATTATGATAGTTTTAATTTCTGAACCGGTTCTAATCGGTTTCGAAAGTTGAAGTAATTTTTTTTAAAAATCTGAAACCGAAATTGAAAAAGTATAAATTAGCCCGGTTGTAGATCGTTCTCAAATATCCTACACTGTAAAAAAAAACGGACGATTTAAGGGAAGTAGTACTGGTAATCTGGACGCCAGTACTATTTACTGTTTTTTAACGGAAAGATCTCCGCTTTTTTCTGGTAAATATTCCGTTTTTTTCGAGATTTTTTCTGGAATTTACGGAAATTTTTCCGTTAAAAAAAGTAAATACTACTGGCGTCTAGATTACCAGTAATACTTCCGTTAAATCGTCCGTTTTTTTTACAGTGTATGCAAATATATATATATATATATATATATATATATGTAAAATATTAAAATTTGATCGAGGTATTTGGAAAGAACGTCCCCATAGGCATAATATTATCATTCGGCTCTTTTTCAGTGACGAGTGTGGGACCTGAAAGACTGTAATACTGAACGTTACATGTATTTTTATAGCGGATGAATTCAAATTTAAAATAATATTACTTTTACTTCCATTTACAGGTGGAACAGAAAATGTCGACTTTATTGGGAAAAACGAGGAGTCCATTATTCCAGTGAAAACCTGATAAGTGTATTCTACAAAATGTATAAGAAGGTTTAGTTTAAAAATTTCTCTTATTTTTTGGTACAAGCCTGTTTTTTTATGCAAACGCATATGACATATAAATTTTTAAAAAGGAGGATAAAAAGTATTTTATTGGAAACTGAAAAAGAACCAATAACTTATTAACAAAATATAATACACTGTTAAAAATTTCAAACTTTTGCTGCATCGTCACTCCACCGCTTTTACAGAATATCTCTATTTTGACCAAAGAGAATGCTCCATAATACAGGGAGTAATCGTTTTCTATAAGAACGATGGAGTGACCATGCAGCAAACGATTCAAATTTTTAACAGTGTAGCATGTCAATTGAAATGCAGTCTACACATTTGATAAAAGATGTACATTAAAATCATAAAACACATCAATATTTTTTAAATAGATATAACTACCTTTATAGAGCAAATATTTACCTACAGTAAAACGGTAATGCATCACCATATCAGAGTTGACTGCAGCGCCCTTAGTTTCAAAGTTATGAAGCTATAGATCCTGACACGAAAACAGTCAAAGAAGCTAAAATAAACAAAATTACTTTATAAAACTTGTTTATTCATTTATTTATTATAAATGTTTATTTACTATTTATTATTTTTGAGTAAGAGACGGAATCGCATTCATTCAAAAACAAGCCAACTCCGATTCTAGATTTTTTGTTACACATTTTAAAGTGATATTAAACTAATTATATGTAATTTTAAATTTATAAAATTATTACTTTTAATCTATATTATTGTTATTTATGGACTATGTCAGGCTACTTAATTGAAGATGACTGATTTTCTGCTGTCAAACAATGTACATATTAGATAAAAGGGTAGATACAGAGGAAGTAGAGACACGCGGGTACACAGTAGGTGAAAATTGTTTTAATTCGTAACTGTAGTACATAAACTATATGGCCAATCATGTTCGGTCACTTGCGATTTTCGTAACAAAAAAGTATACAGCTAAATCCGGGTATATCATAAACATTCTTCCATAATTTCAAGGAAATCGGATGCTTTTTACCGTTGGTAACGCGGAACAGGACAGACGGAAATCCAAAAATTTCGTGTCTCCAAAGTAAGCTTGCACTGACTTTTCGCCAACTACTTAGCTGAAACGATTTCGCTTTTACATCTAAGTCCACAGATTCAAGATGATTAAATTTCCATTTTGTTTTTATGGTTGGATTTTCTGGGTAAAAAATATATATAACTATATGTTACACACACACATATATACATATTGTATTTGTTACCCTAAATAGAGAATTAGTGCTGAAATAGTGAGATATTAGCTTTATTTATTTATTTATTTATTTTTGCATTCCATAAATTATTTTAACTTACAGGCTAAATAAACTAGTACGTTAGCAAGGCTGGAGTCGGAGTTAGAGTCGGCCATTTTTCTCACCGAATCTGCAGCTTTGATTTTTTTTCTTCATTTCTTCTGCATTATTAAAAATATGTCGTTTCATGTGCCTCTTTATTCTTATTCTTGAAAACAAAAAGAAAATAGTCGCTTGAAGCAAGCTCAGATAAGTATGAGGGGGACAACGGATTAATGCAGTTTTACTTAAGGCTCCTGTCCCTGCCCATGAAGACACACACGAGCTAATGCTATTTCTATGGGGAAGTTATTTTCTAATATCTCGTTCGCATTTCAATATTTCTATTTTTATTTTTATTTATTTTTGTATTGGATAGCTGAGGTCCCTCTGAACATCGCTACTTTTTAACTGTTTCGATGTGAGTCGCAGGTATTTTTTAAAAGTTACTTTCACTATCGGAACCGGTCTCGAAAGTGGAAGTAACTTTATAAGAAATATCTGCAACCAAAATTGAAAAACTAAAAAAGGAGCGGTGTTGAGAAGGACAGTAGCTATCCAGGGCAAAAAAAAATATTTAAAAATATCGAAATTCAAACGTTTTATTAGAAAATAACATCACTATAGGGATAGCATTAGCTCGCGAGTTTCTTCACCGGCCTTAAGAACTGGAGAAATGATAGAGCTGCATGAGCAGGTGCATTGTACTGGTAGGAAACCCAGTCAATCGTCTGTCAGAAATCCGTGCAATTAAGGGTGTACTTCGATTCAAACTGCTTATTTTCCGATTTATTTTTAAATTCGTTTTTGCTCTCAAATGCACCAAACTGGCAAATTGTCTTATTTAGAAAGCACACAAGGTGCCGCGACTTTCGATTCTTTGATAAATGCAGAAAATATAGCAAAAAAAAGCAATCAAAAACGGCATTTTGAACAGATTTTTCGGATGTGGAAGATTTGTGAACGAAAAAAAGGGTCACGCTGAGAAGGTAATTGTTTATAAATCAAATTCTAATGAATCGAGCGTAAAAAGACATCACACGGCACCTTATACGTCTCTTCAAAAATCCTCTCAGTAAGTTTCATGTTTCTACTTTTAAAAATATGTCTGAAATTGTATCGGAAAATTTCGAGTTGTTGAAGATGGAAAAGCATTTTTTCGAATACACCCTTAAGAGCTCACATTACTGACTGAAAAAGACCCGGATGATAATGTTAAGTCTATGTGGGCGTTCTTTTCAAATATCTCGCTCAAATTTCAATATTTTTACATGACTTTTTTTGCATGCGATAGCTGAGGGCGACCTACAACCGGGCTAGTTTTTACTTTTTCAATTTTGGTTATATATTTTTTATATTATGATAGTTTAAATTTCAGAACCGGTTCTAACCAGTTTTGAAAGTTAAAGTAGTTTTTTTTTTTTAAACTAAAGTAACATTTAAAAAGTAAAAATTAGCCCGGTTGTATAGATCGTCCTCAGCTATGCTATGCAAAAAAAAAAAAAAAAAAAAAAAAAAAAAATCATGTAAAAATATTAAAATTTGAGCAAGATATTTGAAAAGAACGCGCATTAAAATTAGCATTATCATCCGAGTATTTTTCAATCAGTAGTGTGAGCTCTTAACGCCGAAATTGTTTCAAATCGTCGGTCGTTAGTCTTCAAACACAATTGTATGAACATTCTCGAGATTTTTGCCCGTTCTGAATGTCGAAGTACGTCCAGAAAGAGATTGTCATCGATCGTCAGTCCTTGTGATCTGTTTGATTCAGTAAAAACTTTTTTGCAGAAATTTTTCCCGAAAAGGAAGTAAAATTTACAACCTTTAGCTATTCCGGCCGACATTACAAGAAACGAGGAGTAAGTAAAAATGATTTGAGAACAACAACAACAAAAACAAGTTGGAAAATGCACGTGAAGCGTAGAAAATGAGGTGCGTTCGTACGATATAGAAGTTTTAAAAATATCACTCTCATATATCAATCTCATAAAATTGTAAATAGTTAATTACAATTAAAATGCGCACCAAACAATGTTCTCTCTATACTCATTATGTAAAGGAATACTTTTATGTGGCCTTGTAAATCAATAACTAATATTCTTTGCACAACAGATTATGCAAAATCTATATTATAATATGTACTTTATGATGCATATCAATATTATTATATTCGAATAAGTGTAATATCATTAAAATGCTTTTGTTAACTTTTTTGTTAACGTTTGAAACTTTTTTTTCCATTGACTGTAGTGTAACGGAGTACTTTTGATTGTCCCTGTATTTGATCTATGCATCCTATTTTTCAAAAAAATTTAAATGACATGATAAAATTATGTAATAATTATGTATTTTAAATTTCAAACGATTAAAATGCATTTGAAACATTTTTCCCCGTTGACCGTAATGTAAAGGAATACTTTTGATCGTCCCTGTAATTGATCTATCCATCCGATTCTCATAAAATTTGAAATGACTCGACAAAATTATGTAATAAATATATTTTTTAAATTTCAAAAGATTCGGTCGGGTAGTTTTTGCGTTATTATATGCGGACGGACAGACGGACGGACTGAACGACAACTATAGGTGCTACGTATTTACATAATTACGAACGCACCTAAAAAGCATTGCGACCAGACAAAATCTTCCCCGGTGATAGCACTCACAAGGATAAAGGCCCAAACACATTTGACCACTTGAAGTTTGGTGTCTGCTCGTTTGTTCTGGCAACGCGGTGCTTTTGATCTTAATGAGTTTTGCAGGAAAGGGAAGGTTGTCCTGCAAAAGGAAAAAAAAAATCGTCAAGTAGGTGGATTTCTTATTTCCCAATTCTTTTGTTAATTCCCTTCGTTTCTATTATGAAGAAAACGCAAATGGATCCTATACATAAGATCTTCCCCACTTTTTCCAAGAATTCAGTTGAAGGGAAGAGTATTGCAATCTGAACCGAGCCTTCGGCCTGAAGTTGGGGGGAAAGAATGCGGCGAGCCTTTGTGCTTCGACAGAGTATAGTCAATAGATAAACATATGACAACAATAAAATTAGAGAAGGTTAAAAAAAGAATAGGATATAACTGAACTTGTTGAAAAGAGAACAGCTTTTCATCTGAAATGATAATCCAAGAGTCGATGCCACAAAAACCTGGCATAAAAACTAATAGCGGTATCACACGGACGTCTTTCGCAGGACTTTTTCCCCTACACATCATTATAGCCAGGAAAATGTTTCGTGACCTTGATATAGGGAGAATCTGTTCGGTATTTTTGTTTACTGAGCATTTCCCGCATTGCACGGAAAATGCTGGCCATTCATTCAGCGCTGATCAGCTGACCAATAGGAGCGGAGCGAGAAACTAAATAACCCCGCGAGAAGTTTAAAAACCTGTTTGCCGAACACGCTGCAAAATGGACGATCCTGTTTTGTGAAAAGTTTGCCGAAAATTTTTTCTCCGTGTGATACAGCTCTTACTGAGCACAAGAAAGACATCCTTTACTTTATGGAAGAGTAGTACTAGAGGACTCTAATGATCCATGTATGCCAGCAGTGAAGTGATGCATAAGCCAAAAATTAATACCAATAGTGGTTGATTCGTAGATTTTATGATTTTGCTTGCCGTACATTCAAAGAAATGAAATGATTGTACACGGCAAGTACAATGATAAACCTACGAATAAACCATTAGTTGTATTAGTTTTTAGCTTATGCACCACTTCACTTCCTTTAGACATGGATCATTAGATTCCGCTAATACTACTCTTCCATTAAATAAAGGGTTTTTTCTTGTGCTCGATACCTTAGGTTTTTGTGCTGTCGGCTGTTGGACTATAAGCCTAAATGCACTGACCAGCGAGAGAACAGAGCTGGTTATTTGAGTACATCGGGCGACCATTCAAGCATCGAGTTTATTATTCTTTTTAAAAAATCGGGTCTCCCTTAATAATGACATTAGACACTTTTGTTTCTGTTAACCCTTGCCACTCCGTTGTCTCCGCTGCGGAGACATCATCTTTCTTTCCAAAATTAGTTTTTGGCACCAGTAATAAAAGAAAATAAAATTTTCCTTATTTAATCAGAGAATTTTCGAAATTGTCTACTTCAAGGATAGTTCTTTTAACCTTTTCCGGCACACGGTGCCCAGTCTGGATTACCTAATTTTAATTCCAAACTTGCAAGCGGCACCAATAATATTTTAATAAAATTTTGCTTTTACAGTGAATGCTTAAGGGGGCTCAGGGGTTGAAAACTTTTTTAAAAAATCGATTTTTTTATGATCTAGTTTGATTATTCAATTAATTCTTAACTCAATGCAAAAAACCGCATAAAAATATTAGCATTTTTAACGGAGTTATAAGCATTTATGTATCAATACTTACATAGCCGCATCCATATAATTTCAACTTTAAGTCGTGTTTTCTCAAAACTTGATTTTTGACTACTAACACCAAGATTTAAAAAAAAACTATTTGATGGAATGGCTTAAATTTTTTTGCATGCATATAACATCATAATCTAGATTATGAATTAAGGATATAACTATCACTTAATAAAAACAGTATTAAAAAATCTCTCAAAGTTGAAAATTTAAAAAACCCCTAAAAAATGCAACTTTTTTTCCATTAAAAATACTCAAAATATTAAACTATCTAAAACATATTAATTCATAATCTAGATAATGATGTTATATGCATGCAAAAAAATTAAGCAATTCCATCAAATATTTTTTTTATCTTGGTGTTAGTCGTCAAAAATCAAGTTTTGAGAAAACGCGACTTAAAGTTGAAATTATATGGATGCGGCTATGAAAGTGTTGATACATAAATGCTTATAACTCCGTTAAAAATGCATATTTTTTATGCGGTTTTTTGCATTGAGTTAAGAATTAAATGAATAATCAAATTATATCATTAAAAAATCGATTTTTTAAAAGTTTTCAACCCCTGAGCCCCCTTAAATTAAGGGATTCATAATTTCTCAAAACGTTGTTTTTGAATTCCGGTGTCAGTCGATAATGTATCATTTTACTGACAAAATTTGCCCGTGCCGGAAAGGCTTCAAAAAGTGGTGCTAATCGAATAAAATTTCTATAAGAGGCACCGGAGTGTGAAGAGTTAATTTAGAAGATCACTTGTGTATAAATACAATATAATCGAAGCAATGTGTAAAAATGCAGTGATAAAAGACAGCCGTGTACGTTACAAATGAGCAAGCTCATGCGTATTGTGAAATATCATTATCTCACAAAACTGTCTATTAGATCTGATATGACGACCTCAGAAGCCAAGGGCTACAAATGGCAAAAATTAGATTCGAAATAAATTGAGTTTAAAGATAATTGACGTTGAATTTGAAAATAATTAATAATTGACTGATTAGACATAGGAGAATGCCGTTTCATTGTGATCTTTGAAATCCTATTTCAATAATCGAAAAAAAAGGTAGAGTACAATTTTCTTTAAATTTATTCTTAATCAATATTGATTATTATTCGGCAAAAGTGGTTTTTCTCTAGAACGCAGCACATAATTTGAAAATCACTTACATTTCCAGGTCGTCTGTGCACATAGTTAATTTTTTTTTTCAATTTTGTCAGTTATACCTCTTAACTTCTAGGGTCCTCATATGTGTCTTATTAAAAATTTTTATGTTATACTAATATAAACCTACAATATACTCAAGAATATTAAAAAAAGTCATTAATAGTTTTATTTAATGGGAATCCTTATATTTTTGTAAATTACATGATTTATTTTTCAGCCAGCACATGAAGTTATGCTGGAAGTGCATAAAAAGGATGGAAGGATCTATGGGTGAGATACATGAAATTATTTTTTCATAAACTGTATCACATCAATTTAATGAAATAATGTATCTAATTTATGATATAAATTGCACAATGTGAAAGCACATGAAGTTATGTTGGAAGTGCATAAAAAGGATGGAAGGATCTATGGGTGAGATACATGAAATTATTTTTTCATAAACTGTATCACATCAATTTAATGAAATAATGTATCTAATTTATGATATAAATTGCACAATGTGAAAGCACATGAAGTTATGTTGGAAGTGCATAAAAAGGATGGCAGGATCTATGGGTGAGATACATGAAATTATTATTTTTTCATAAACTGTATCACATCAATTTAATGAAATAATGTATCTAATTTAAGACATAAATTACACAAAGTTAAAGCACATGAAGTTATGTTGGAAGTGCATAAAAAGGATGGCGGGATCTATGGGTGAGATACGTGAAACTATTTTTTCATAAATTGTATCCCATCAATTTAATGCAATAATGTATGTAATTTAAGATAAAAACTACACAAAGTACGATAGTAAAGAAATTTCTACTACACTTCTGTCCAAAATAGAAGAATCTTAGAAAAAAAAATGTTTAACCGATGTATATTAACCCTTTGAGCTCTGATGGTAGAATTTTCTACCACTTAGTTTTAATTCCAAAATGTCACACTGGCACCGGAGTATTCAAGCAGATTTATTTGTAAAAGGTTTAATGCATTTTTTTTCGTGAATATCGTAAACCGAATTAGTTTTTTTTTTTTTTTTTTTTTTTGCAAAATACTGGTGCCAATGTGACATTTGGAATTTTGAAGAAATATACCCACCAGAGCTCAAAGGGTTAAGGGAGTTTAGTAGGATTTTATGACTAACAATCTCGCAGTTATCCTTCGTAATAACTATAGTTGCAAAGATTACAAAAACCCCGGTTTAAACCTGGGAATAAACCGGATATTTTAGTCATAAACCGGTTTTTTTAATAACTGACGAAAATATCTTCGATTTTCCAAAAAGATCATAATTAAGAATTTTGCATAACTAACTTTATTTATCATTTGCAAAGAGTTTTGGTAGCGAAAGATCTATACTTCAGTCAACAGCAATTTGACATTATTTAATGGAACGTAGTTTGACGTATTTAACCCTGTTTTGTAGTTAACTCTGGTATATCTGTAGCCATATCGTTACAAACATTTCTAAAGTATGACATCAAACTTGGCTGCGGATCCGATTGCAGATGATTTGGAAGATATTATTGGATGAAAACTAGAGGTTTAGTTTTCTACTGAATCAGCTGTCAATGTTTTTTCTAGATTATTAGTTACATGTTTCAAACTAGTATACAAAAAGAAATGGCAGTTAAAATGACATTATTTTAAATTTTTTAAATCAATTTAGCTTTAAAAATCCACTTTCATATGAACACATTTTTAAAAACAAGAAAGTTAAATAAATTTTTGATTGTATTTACTCTGTTGGAATTAAAAGGTAAGAAACTGTAGAACTTATCAGAAGAAGACGTATAACAAATATAATATAACATAAAGAGAGATTGTATTTATACTATCAAATTTACACATACCACCAAACTGAGAAGCCTGTAGCAAAAGAACTAACAAAAGTTACGGAACATTTTTTTAAGTTAAATAGTCAGTAACTGCGTAATTCTCTCTTTTTTAGTAGTGAATAAATACCATTTTATTTTTTTATGATCATAATGGTCGTATTTCCTTCCCAAATTCTACTATAATAATACACTATAAAAGAATTGCTTCTTTATCGCCCGAATTTCGTCAGATAATACAGTCGTGAGCGAAAGTTTAAGACCAGCAGCAGAATTATCATATTTTAACACAAAGCATTGTTAATGCCGAATATTATTCAATCTTATCTGCCGATAGCGTGAAATTCGTTCTCCTGGTAGAAATAATTACTCCCATCTCATTTCTAGCTATCTGTTTTTAAGGATTTACCGTAGACGGTGCGTTTTTTTAAAATATATATATATATATATACCGTAATTTCCGATGTATAATCCGGGGATCAAAGAATCATTTTTCGACCCAAAAAATTTTTGAAACAAAGTGTAACATTTTAGATCGCAATAAATATTTTGACTTCAATTACTAAGTAGAATTCCTGAGTCGAAAAAGAATTTCATGATACGCGGATTATACTCCGAAAACTACGGTAATTGATAAAAATTGTCAATTTCATTTGCAAAAAAAAAAAAAAAAAAAGGCAGAAATATTTGCTCTGCATAAAGTTAACTTTTCTGAATATGAAATAGTTAAGAGGGTACACGTGAGCAAGACTGCTGTTTATCAAGTTTTTAGTAAATTTAATATTTCGAGAAATCTTACTGACCTGAAGAGAAGCGGTCGGCACAAAAAAATAATCATGATCATGTGATCAGAAAGTGACTAAGGGGACGGTGAACGTTATTTTTTTTTCATCATAGCAATATGAAATTTTGTGCATGTATACATTTCACCAAAAACATTTAGAACACCTACAAAAAAAAATTCCAATCTTATTTAAAAAATTTTAATAAAAAAAAAAAATTAAATGCTCCTCGTGTTTTAATTTTTGAGGTATTTTTAAATACCTCAAATATAAAAGTGATAAAATTGCTTTTGCATTTTTATCACTTAAAACTATATTATAAACAAATATGTGTAAGATTTTTTAAATCTCTTGAATTGTTAATATTATACAGATTTTTTCTAAATTCCATATCGATTTTCATCAAATTTTTGCCTTTTTATAAGTAAAAAATCAAATTTGACTATCTTAATCAGGACGAATTTAAAAAAAAGCTTACACAATTTCTTTCTAAACAATATCAGGATACTTCCTTATAAGTTTCATAAGTATTGATCAAAAATTACGTCGCAAGAAGCATTTCAAAAATATAAAAACGCTTAAAAGTTAGTTTTGATAAAAACAGATTTAAAGTATATAAATACACTTATTTTTATTATTTACTTCTTAAAACCTTCATAAATGATATTTTAATAAGAAAAAACTGTTTTGGTACTATTATACGACACAAATAGACTTTTTTTTGCGACGATTTTGCTCAAATAAAGGTCCACTGCCCTCTTAATGCGATCTCCAACAGCCTCCTGAAAAAGGATTAAACAAATCGTCACCTGAGAATAATAAGGTTCTATCTGTGTTTTTGAAAAAAAATGACTTATAGATAAAGAAATGTTCTATTTGCATCTATAAAGGCATTTTTGCATCAAAATGATGTTATATATAATTTATATATAACATTACATTTATATTATGACACTATTTTAATCCCGAAATGCCTTCAGTGATACAAATAGAACATTTCTACTACCTTGACAATAAAGTTCGGTGAATAGTCCTGTAAAATTAATGTAGAGGAAATATCAACAAAAATTACCATACCATCCTTCAAAATAGTCTTCTCCCATAACTATGCACTGCTTCGATCTGCTATACATGTCCTGAGAAATTTGCAAGAAGTCTTCTTTTGGGATGGAGTTCAAAAGCTTCGTCACGTTTCGTTGGATGTCAGCAATATGGTCAAATCTCTTTCAAAGAGAGTTTGAATGGTGAAAATAGTAAGAAATCTGGAGGATTGAGATCTGGCGAGTATGGTGGATGTTCAGTTTGCACTACCCCTCATGAATTTCTTTTTGGTGTCTTGCAAAGCTTAAAACCAAACCTTAAACTGAGATTTGACCATATTGCTGACATCCAACGAAACGTGACGAAGCTTTTGAACTCCATCCCAAAAGAAGACTTCTTGCAAATTTCTCAGGACATGTTTAGCAGATCGAAGCGGTGCATAGTTATGGGAAAAGACTATTTTGAAGGATGGTATGATAATTTTTGTTTATTTCATCTAAATTAATTTTATAGGACTATTCACCGAACTTTATTGTCAAAGGTAGTATATCGACAGGTAATTTTTTTCAAAAACACAGATACAACTTTGTTATTCTCAGGTGACAAAATGTTAAATGCAAAGGGCACTGACATCAGTTTGAGCACTGTTTCAAGACGTTTGACACAAAGATTTCGATTAATTATTCTAATATTTTTATGAATGGTATAATAGCGACTGTATAATAGCGCAATGGCGTATGCATTGTATTCGGAAACTGTGGAAGGAGTTTCCAGGTGAAGGTTCATATTAATTTAAAATACAGAATCGAATTCTCCCTTTCGTTTGATTTAAGGTTTATTTGAAAAATGGACCAGCACAGTAGGCTAAGCCTGCTATAGTCTTTATGTTAAAATTTAATTTGAAGAAACAATTTCGCAAGGAAACATTATATTTCAGACATATTTGTTGAATAAAGTTCATCTGTGTAATTGTTGCAAAGTATTACATCTCCATCATAAAAGATGGCCTCCTTTTTCATATCTGCCACCTTTTACGTTTTTTTATTAGCACTAAAATTTTAGTGAACTTCTTCTCTTATTTAATTCTCGAAATCTCCAGTTAAATAAGTCACGATTGTCTTATTTGCGCTATGCTTTTTCATTCCATATACCAAAGTATGAAAACAGTGAATAAAGAATTTAAAGTACTTAGAAAAATCAAACAAACAAATAAAAACAAAACGGCAGTTCAATACGTGCATTTCAAGTTCGGGATTTTTTTTTTTTTTTTTTTTTTTGAAGTATCTAATAATATCTACATTAAATTTTCAGGCAGTTTGAATTTCGAAAACCAGTTCTAACAGTGTCTGAACCTGAATTGCTAAGGGACATACTCGTTAAAGATTTTCCTATTTTTCATAAAAAAAGGGTAAGTTAAAAAAATACTTTAACCATATTAGCTAAAACATTCACCTATTCGTAAAGCAGCTGATTTTCTTTGATGCTTCAGTTTTAAGTGTAAACATAAACATTTTTTCATTTTTTTAAAATTTTCTAGCTTATAAAGTAGACAAATGTATGAAATTTCAATGGATTTCTTTTTATATTTGCTTGTTATATTACCGCATACTACAGTGTGTAATCTGAATCCTACATCGAATCGAGTAACCCGATTTTATTCTAACTCAATCGGACGCGAGGTTCGGTATGAATCGGGTCAGGTTGACTGTAATTTTTTCCTGTAATCGGTTTATTATAGGTTAATTTGCAACCTGGAATTAGTAAGGCTGCGGGCAAACAGCACTACTTTCAGTTACACTAAAAGAGCAATAAATCTATCATTATTTCCGAACGGAACAAAGGTTGCTAGTTTTGGAACCTCTTTAAATGATTTTTGGGGTAAGAACCGTATCTAATTGACAAAGGAAGGGAAAGTTTATCTCCCCCATCTTCAGTCGTAAAGCTGATTTCGAGTTCGATTTCTCTCTTGAAGTTCAGATTCAATGCACTGAAAAAGCAATTTTACATCAAAGCGCCGACACGAAAGATCAAAAATAGCGAAGCCTGACCTCAAAAAGTTAGTGCTATGTGCCCGGTCCTTAAGTCAATGAACATTAAAACATATTAAAAATGTTTGCGTATGCAAAGTGATACAAGAGATTGTGTCACACTGCATACGCAAACATACGCAAACTTGATGCGTCATATTTTAATCAAGCTTTGCAATATTTGCGTAAAATTGTTATTTCTATAGAATTCAAATACTTTTCTACAAATAATTGCACATTATTTACTTATGCAATAATACTACCAATATTTATTTAAGCATTCATTGGCTTCTTTCGTAATTTGTGTACAACCATTGAAACGCGATCATCGGACGTAATTTTTCCCTTTGCGAACTGGAATTTTAGAAAATTTCAGGAATAATGGGAATACGGGAATTTTCAGAAATTTTTTCTCTTTGACTTTTTAATGAAGGATTTTTCATAAAATAATTAAGACGTTAATAATTAACGCGTCAAGATATGTATCTTAACGCGTTAAGTTTTGGTCGTAGAAGAATTGAATTTTTACTTTTTTACTCGTTAAAGCCTGGAGTAAGATTTTAGAAATATTACTTACAGAATCAGGGTCCATATAAAAATGTATATTTAGTAAATTTTTAAAATATAGCTATTTTGTTGAAAATGTATTGTTAAAAATGTATGATATGAAGGAAAAAATCGAAAATTTTTAATATTTTGAGATTCAAAATTTACATCTAAAGCTAGAATATGCATTAACTAAGAAGAAAGTAAGAAGAAAGATTTTGTATGCAAAATACAATGTAGGGTAGATGTGCCAGTAATGGGCCACCTTAAGGAATTTCTCTAAAAAATAATTTTTTATTAATAGTTATAATTATTGTATTCCAATTTTTTTCATATTAGATTAATCTTTCAACAATATTTAACTAATCCCACAGTTACATTTCCCAATAGAAATAAAAATTTCATTTTAAATAATAGAAATATGTCTAAACACCCAAATGCCCAGTAATGGGCCACCTATGTTCCAGTAATGGACCGCCTATGTTCCAGTAATGGGCCACCCTACAAAAAATAACAGATAATTATTTTTAGGTGCGTTCGTAATTATGTAAATAGGTAGCGCCTATAATTGTCGTTCAGTCCGTCTGTCTGTCCATCTATCTGTCCGTTTGTCTGACAGTCTGTCTATCTGTCCGTTTGTCTGTTCGCATATAACAACGGAAAACTATCCAACCGAATCGTTTGAAATTTAAAATACATAATTATTACATAATTTTGTCGAGTCATTTCAAATTTTATGAAAATCGGATGGATAGATCAATTACAGGGACATTCAAAAGGATTCCGTTACATTACGGTCAATAGGGAAAAAAGTTTTAAATGCATTTTAATCGTTTGAAATTTAAAACATATAATTATTGCGTAATTTTGTCGAGTCATTTCAAATGTTATGAAAATTGGATGCATAGATCAATTACAGGGACAATCAAAAGGATTCCGTTACATTACGGTCAATGGGGAAGAAGTTTCAAATGCATTTTAATGATGTTACACTCATTCGAACATAATAGAATTGGCATGAATCTATGAAATATATACTAAAATATGCATTCTGTACAATCTGTGACGCAAAGAATTTTTATTATTAAATTACAGGGCTACACAAAAGTATTCCACTATATAATGCTATACGGGGAAACATGGTTTGGTACGTGTTTTAATTATATTCAACTATTTCACATTTTATGAATAAGATATACGTTGCTGAGGTGTAATAAGAATTACTATTCCTGTATATTTACAGAATTTCAACCAATATACTGTATCCGAAGTACTATTTACTATAAAAGCAAGATCTGAATATTTTTAAAACTTCGTTATCGTACGAACGCACCTCATTTGCTACGTTCACGTGCAATTTCCAACTTGTTCTTTTTATGTCTGCATAAGTCGCATCTTCTTCTTCCTCAGAATCCACATTATCCTCTTGTATACAAAATTCGGCCTTTTTGAAGCAATTGTAAATTTGTTTTTTCTTCAATTACCCCCATTGATCCCGTTCTTATATGTATAACTATTCAATTAACACTGTTTTGAGAAGGATGTTGAAAGGTGTGTGAAAGGAGGGAGTTGATGAATTTGTTGGACTTAAGGAACAAGAAAATTCAAGCAGAGGAGTAATATAAAAAAAAAAAAAAAACTCAGCACTGAACGATAAATTAGGAATAAGAGATGGAAATTTGATTTCATATGATTTCGAAGTATTTTTTTACAACTGAATAAAGAACATTTTATGAAAATATTCGTTATATGGAAATAGATATTTCGCTATATAGAGACTGTTTTTAATGTAATCATGGGAAAAGGGGAACATTACTACTAAAAATTCGTTACATAGAGAAATTCGATGTATGGAGTTTCATTATAGAGAGACTTGACTGTATTTATAAAGAAATTGTCTTTATTAAATTCTAGTAAGTAAAATTTAAGTATTAAATTTGTTTATTTAGTTTTCAGTTAAATCAAAATATTTTATCACTACTGAAATTACACTTTTAGTATTGGTCACTTGGGTGGCCCATTACTGGCAAATCACGAAATAAGCAATCCAGTAATGGACCACCCCTCCTAAAATCTTAAAAATAAATAAAATTTTGTAAATGGCCATTGGTATATTAAATTCAATGTTTTATATTGCTAACCAAACAAAAACATTCAATTTTTACGGAAAAATAAAAAAGATATAAAACTAAGTAAGTAAAGTCTGCTCTTAGCATGTTCATTAAGATTTTCAGTGAAAAACAGAAAAACTGTGAAACTTTATTTTCTGCTTCCTAATTGTTTTGACGAAAAGTGTAAAAAATTAATCCAGCTTATAAAGCATGCAAGGTAGAGTTCAGAAAAAAATAATAAAAGCTTAACTATTATTTATTATTTTTTTATAAACCAAAAAGTGCGAGGTGGCCCATTACTGGAAGGTGGCCCATTACTGGCACATCTACCCTATTAAAATATTTTAAAATATTTTTTATAAACATCATATTAAAACTTTTTTAACGGTATTTGAACATTTTTTATGTAGCATAAGCAATGCCTCTAAAAATTATGTTTAAGAATTTGCTGTTGCTCCGCGATAAAAATGTGCACTATGTGTACTCTAGAAAACAATCCATATATATACGGGCGATTTTACGAATAATTTCTGTCTTTTAACGGAAATTTTCAATTTTGAGTAGAAATCGTAAATTTTACCAGAATAAATATAATATTTTCTACTTTCTTTTCTTATTCGTTGCATGTTATAAATGGAAATGTGTACTTCAAGACAGAAACACAGAAATGTTTACTAAAAACAGAAATTGTCTTTTAAAAGCAGAACATCTATCCTGTGTGACATATGGTACTTTTATTGTTATTTCTACCTCAATTAATTTATTTACTTTGAAGGAATTTAAAAGTGGTGATGAGATTGCGAATAAACTAGTTAGCATTCTGAATGGGGAGGACTGGAAGCGAATTCGCACCATAATAACGCCAGCGTTTACTTCAAAAAGAATGAGGCAGGTAAGCAGTTTCATACCAACCTTTTGCATTTTCATACTCTCTGCTGTATACAATTATATACTACATGGCCAAAGGTGACCGGCTACTTGCGATTTTAGACATTTTGTTAAATATCTAGAATAATACACGAGGAATTACACTGAAACTCTAAGTATGTAAACATAATAATACAGTTCGTACATTTCTGTTAAGATTTTTTCTTGAAACTTCATAGGGGACCGTCAACAAATTGAAAAATAACGAATATCTTTTGGATAACCCTGGCAAAACTAATGTACCAAAAGGTTTCAAACTGTAGATTATAATTAAGTGGCTTGATGTAATAAACTGTGTTAAATTTTTTGCGGATAGCATGCATAATCGTAAAGAAATTAAAGTTTTTATAAAAATAGTCCCAAATTTTACCAAGATTTTTGCTTAAAATTTGCAGAGATTTTAATATAAAAAAAATTTCTTTATAGATTGTATGGCAAATAATATTGTACATAATACCACGTAATCAGAATTTAAAAATGATAAAAATTGTATGAAAAATCCGTTATTCCCACAATGAAGCAAAAAGATGAGGGGATGTATCCATGTATCCATTGATTAGTGTCAATATAGAATATACAATATGGCACGTACTATTATGTTTGGATACAACCCCTCATTTTTTTACTGCATTTTGGCAGCAACGGATTTTGAGCTTATTCTATCAATGAACACTTTCAGAATTTTCAATATATGAATTTGAGACTTTCACAAAAGTTGCTCTATACATTTAGCTAACACAATATGCAAATAAAATTTTGATAGCGTTCACTCATGCCCAATGAAAAACTATTTAATAAACCTGCTTATTTTTCATACAATTTTTATTATTTTTTAATTCAGATTACAGAGTAATGTGTATAGTGTCAGTCAGAGGCAAAGATTTTAATACAATCTGTGTCGAGAGCGGTATTGAAAATTTCCTCCCACAGGACAAAAATAACGTCCGGGTCCTAGCTCAGCCTGGGCCCAGAATACAGACTTTTTTAAGGGGCTCGTCCGGACGATAAAAATCCTGAAGTTGTGAGATCGAAAATTATGAAAAAGCTCTTAATCCGTATTTTAGAAAATGAATTATTTTAAATAACTGGCGGACATTTAAACAGTATAGAAATGAGCTGAAATGGCTAAAGTTAAACTGAATCGGAAATTTAACTTACAGAAGGAAGTTAATTTTCTCTTTCAATTTTTTAAAAATCATATAAAATTTTTTTTAGGAGCCAAACTTTGTTTAAAACTTTTCTGTATGATGTGTTTTTACCCCACCGTTTCTCGTTTTTAAAGTATTAAAAATCAAGAATCATTAAAGCAAAAAAAAGCAAACTTGAAACATGTCTTTTTTTTATTATTTTACTCTAATTTTCTTTTAGCAAATTTGAAAAAAAATATTCACTTTTCAAAATATGATCTTATAAAAAATAAATTACATCATTTTTCAAATAAATATTTTTAATAGTTTGAAAATTAATTTTGAAAAAATTTCCTGACACAAAACTAGAATTAGATTTTCCTCTTTAATTGAATGAAAAAGAAATTGAAGTCCGATTAATAATGTTTCTATCGTTACAACGATTTTAAATTATCCCATTTAAAACAATACCCATTATCCCATTTAAAATTTTTATAAACATGATAAATTTTAGGATGTGATTTTGTTTGCAAATTATATAGCTAACCATCATGAAAAAAAAAATCAAATCTCTAACTCAATAGATATATATTTTTTACATGTTTTCTTGAACTTTTAATTTGTGTCTAATCCCTTAAAACCTGATGAATTATTTAAACTGTAACTCTACGAGTTTTGCATATATGAAAATGCAATTAATTCAGGACTGAATAAAGAAAGTTTTCCTAATAATAATATTTACCCTACGAATCCGTATAAAAATTTAATATTCGTGTTTTGTCAAATAGACGCCGCACGGAATTGCATCATATCTTATCAAATTTTGCACATTTTTTAATGAAACTTGGAAGGATGTGGAATTGGAAGTATATGTTTAGGGGGAATATTTAAAGAGATAGCTTATTGTTTTGAAAATTATGACTCACCTTTTATACACTTATAACCACTTATACAATTAACAAAGTAAAACCAAAAAATATGACATTTTCTTTAAAGCATCAGATGATAACAGCATAAATGAAATCAATGTATTTCATAAGAGTTTAATGTTGCACAATCATTTCTAAACAATTTTAAACTAAAAATATTTTTAATTACATTTTCTCAGTAACATTAAGCTAAACAAAGCTATAAGTTATAACAACTATCCTTATTTGTATTATTTTGTTATAGATGACACATATTATTAATGAAGTTTCTAAAACTGTCGTCGAAGTCTTAAAGAAACATGCTAATGAAGGAAAGCCCGCAGAATTTAGAAGGTAAATTAATAAAATAATTTTTGATGTGAGTTTCAAAACTTGCCTTATCCAAAATTTAACAAGTTGGAAATTGCACATCAAGCGTATCAAATTCGCTGCGTTCGTACTATAAGGAAGTTTAAGAAAATTCAGATCTTGGTGTAATAGTATACAGTATTTCGGATACAGTAGAGCATCGAAAATCTTTTGTGTATCCCTGTAAATACTATCTGTTTTCTATTATATAGGAAATAACTCGTAGTAAACATCAGCAACGTATATCAATTTCATAAAATGGGAAATAATTTGATAGTATTAAAACGCGCCCAAAACAATGTTTCCCCCTATATCATTATGTAATGGAATACTTTTGTGTAGCCCTGTAATCTATAACAATGTTCTTTGCACCAAACATTGTACAGAATATACATTTTAGTATATACTTCATAAATTCATATCAATTTAAATAAATTAAAGTTAAAATGTTCGAAAGAGTGTAACACCATTAAAATGCACTTGAATTTTTTTTCCCATTGGCCGTAATGTAACGGAATACTTTTGACTGTCTCTATAATTGAACTATTCATCCGATTTTCATAAAATTTGAAATGACTTGACAAAAGTGTGCAAGAATTATGTATTTCAAATATCAAATAATTCGGTTGGGTAGTTTTTTCCCTCTAGTATGCGGACAGACGAATGATCTGACAGGCTGTGGGGTATTTGGTGGATTTAGCCGGCCAAAAATATTTTTTACTGAAGAATTTAAGTAAAGTTTATTATTGATTAAATTATCATATTATTACCATCTTTTATTAGTTTTCTTTGAAAAGTAATTTTTGAAATATATATGCAGGGTATACACTGTAAAAAATTCATGTAACGTTACTCCATAAAATTGGTGGCAGCTGCTACCTCCATTTTATGGAGTAATTTCTTTCACTTATATAATGGTGTAATTTAAAAATATATTAATGATATAACATTAGAAAGTTACACCAATTATATCGGTTAAAGTACTCCATAAAATTGTAGGCCCCAAGGCTGCCACCAGTTTTATGAAGTAACGTTACGAAAATGTTTTACAGGGTATGGAAAACATTGTAACATGTAAAATGCACTCTAACTACAATAAGATATTAATGAATACTCTTATTGAGATCACATTCGATCACTTAATTGAAATGCATAGTTTCATATAGAGTAACTTAAAAATTAAAATTTGTAACGCTATATTAGAATTTTTTTCAAAAATTCAAATAAATATAGTGTTTTTACATTTTTGTTATCATGAGTTTTTATGTTCTAAACTCAATATCAAGTTATGCTATATTTCAATAAAAATATGATCAAAATTCCTAAATTTACTTTTTAAATATTTTTACATTTTACTTTTTGTTAAAAAAAAAAAAAAAAAAAAAAAAAAAAAAAAAGATAAAATTTAATTTTTACGCTTTTACAGAGTTAATAAAAAATAATTAAAATAAGTCAAATATTTACTTATAATTTAAACATTTTTTTTTATTAAATGGATATACAATATTACAAAAATCGCACATAAAAGAATGTATATACATATTTAATGACAAAATATTAAGATTCTTTTTCTGATGATTCATCTTTGGAATAAATTTCGTCACAAATGGGATCTAGCTCACACTGATGGGCTGTATCGATGCTGTAAATTTCAGCAGGAAAAAGTAAAGCTAAAGTCCTTTTTTAAAAAATGGTTCATTTTTTTCACGTTTTATATCTTTCATACAGGATAAGAAGCCATCTAAATACAGCATTAGTTCATTTCGAGCGTCTATATATTGCACGACTCTCTTGTAAATTTTCGAGCAAAAGTTTTACGACATTGCCAAAAAGATTTCTTACAAGCCCGTAGAGCTTCTTTAGATAGTTGTAGTTAGGAAAATAGTGCATCAGCAACAATTGTAGCACCATGTTTTAGAATTTTAGGATCTGCTGCCACCATGAAGTACGATGGATACAAATGGGCATATAATTTGACCATGTCTGTTGTATACTCAGAAAATGTTTTGATATCAGTTTTTATTTCCACTTGACAATGCGTCTAAGATGAACTTAAAAAGAAAGATTAAATTAAGGTTTATTGCCTGGATTTCTACAGCGAGGTGCAGATAAATCAGCAAAGACCATTCAACTGGTGTTCCCAGCATTGGTGTTTTCATATCCTGGTTGCACATTTCAGATGTGTATATTGCTGGGACGATTACTGTTTCTAAACCAATAGGAGACCGTCATTATCACGGTCAAGTACACGCCCACACAGTTTGATTGACAGGAACTCGTGGACAATTGATCGTGTGTGTTTATTATTTATTTGTACTCGGATTGTTTGAATTTGTACTCGGTAATTAAAAATTAAAGGTACGAAAGAATTTTTTTTTTTTCAAAATGACTGAATTTTATTTACTTCAATTAGAAATTATACTTCCTCTGATCCTGAAATAAATAAATAAATAAATAAATAAAAATTAAAGTAAGAATTTTGCTTATACGGATATTTTCGCAGAATACTTTTTTTCCCATTTGTTTAATATATATATAAATCATTTTGGAACGATATTTAGAATATTAAAAGGGTTTGAAATATTTTTTTTTAAATGTCTTATTTATTAATAAAAGACAGCCTCCAATAATTAAAAAAAAAAAAGCACCAACGGACTCTCGGCCCGCGATGGACTCGAACCCATATCCTCCGGTTTCAAGCTCGACGCTCTAACCATTCAGCCAGTCAGCTCACTTTCATCCGCAACAGATTATCGTTATAATTAGCACCGTCAATTGTCCACGAGTTCCTGTCAATCAAACTGTGTGGGCGTGTACTTGACCGTGATAATGACGCTCTCCTATTGGTTTAGAAACAGTAATCGTCCCAGCAATATACACATCTGAAATATGCATCCTGGTTTGGGTATTTCCACAATGAATCCTATTTTTAACCTTAGATCATCCTGATTTATTCTCTTTACCTCATCCACTAAATCCCTTTCCTCCTTTGATTCAATGCGCTATTTTCTAAGAGGCAGTTTATAAGGTAATGGAAAATGCTCTCAGATATTCTGATGGTTGCAGTGAGTATGGATAATCCAAACTTCAGTGACCCCTCTTCGAATCTTGTTTGTTATGTCAAAATTGTTAGTCTTTTGAAACAATTAAAGGTTACTTTTGTATCTTCTAGTGTGTTTTTTTTTCATGCTCAATGTATGGGATTTCTTCCTTAGTGATATATACAGACATTTATACTAACTTAATTATCATGCGTCGACAGAATCTAGGCGATGAAGGCATATGACTTTGCTAAATAATACTTTTGTATAAATTAAAAAAATAATTATTTAATCCTTTTTGTGGCACGTATATGTGTCGCTCGTCTCCAAGGGGTTAACAGACAATATATCCGCCATGCTAATATATGACTTGGATTGTACGATGTGGCATTCCAATTACCAATCTCTGAAAGATAGTAGCATCAATATTATCCCAATTCCCAATGATAGCGGCCTTTAGTTCTGCCATACATTTTAACTGTCTGATACTTAAAGCTCTACTGAGTATACCCCACACATTTTCTTGAGGATTGAGATGAAGATAGAAAGCAAGCCCTTCCATGATCTGTTCCCAATTATCCAAAAACCATTCCTACGAGGATTTTTCAATGTTATGTGGGCGTTTTCCTGCTGGCAAAGCCAACTTAAGCCACCAATTCTCTCTGCAATTGTCAATAAATGGGCTTCTATCGATTGGTAATCGGTAGCCTACATGCGGTCTGAAGAAAAACCAGTTTAATTTTACAACCACAGCTGAAGCATCCCAACATTATTAATAAGCCTCCACCGTGCTATCTTTTGGGGAGATTTTCCTCTCCTTTTTTCATGTCATACCAATAGAAAGCAAGGCTGTCTGAGCCATACAAACAATTTTTTTTCCATCTGAGAATATAATAAGATGTCACTGATCCTTCCAGGTTTGATTCTAGGCCCCATTGACTCGGTTTTGCTTGTGGAGACTTACTAATGGTGTTTGGGGGCTTCGACTTTGGTGATAACTTAACCTGGATTTTCACTCAGAACGCATGAAAGCTACCGATTACCTAGAAGTGCTAGAAAACCATTTACTGCCATTAGCAGAGAGAATCGGTGGCCTAAGTTGGATTTTTAATCAGAAAAATGCCCCAATGATCTTTGCAAAATCCTCCTAGTAATGTTTTTGGATAATTGGGTTCTTGTTTTGGAATGGTCTGCCCTGTATCCTCATCTCAACCTTTAAGAAAATGTGCTTGGTATCCTCAGTAGACCTGTGTATGCCAATGGCAGACATTTTAATTTCGTGGCACAACTAAAGGCCTTCATTATTGAAGCTGGGATAATATCGATGTTACTGTCTCCCACAGATTTGTAAGTGATATGCCACGGCTTTATTTCGATGGAACTGCTGCTTTATATTAAATATAAGTATTTTATTTTCAATTTATTATGAATTGTTATTTACTCAGCTTTTATAAACAGCACGTATTTTATATATTCATTATATCTAACAAAACTCTTTTTCTTTGAATAGTATGTTTGGATCGTTTACGCTAGATGTCATTGCGAAGTCTGCTTTTGCTACGAAGATCGACTCATTGAATAATCCGGACAATATTTTTGTAAAACATGTGAAAAAATTCGGTAGTAAACCAACAATACTTCGATTTGTATTACTGTGTAAGTTCAAAGTAATAAAATCTGATACACTGTAATTAATTGCACTAACCTCCACAGTTTTCAAAAGTGATATACTAATGGATATTATGTAAAGCTATTTTTCTTAAACAGAATATAAAATAAAAATGTTCTTCAACAACCATTTTCTGGTTATATAACTCTAAAATTATAAATTCTGAAATAATATTCAAAAACAAATATGTGCAGTAACTTATAAAAATTTTAACAGAAATCCAGTTTTTATAAATTTTAAAAATGGGAATTCAAAATAACAGTATATTTCGCAAAGAAGTTTTTAAGTTACGGTTAAACGTTACAAAAATTGCAATTAGTTTTGCAATTCTTAAATACGTGATAGGAGGTGGGATATTATATACCACACTTAATTTTAATATCCAAATACCACAATAGAGCCAGAATTTCGGAATAATTTTTTTTTATAATACACATTAAGAAAAGCTCTAAATCATTTTCAAATCAAGCTTTCGTCAATCATAATGTCGTTAAATTATTTCAACATTCTAGCTGTGAAAGTACTTTGCCTCTAAAAGGGTTGGTATTATCAAATTGACAGGGGGGGGGGGGTTGTAAACCGCACCCTCGAAATGCTAGATTTTACAGTAAATTAAAAGATTATGAATTAAAATATTTAATTCATATGTAACTTTTAAAAAGTTTCTCCTTAAAAGTTCAATTAAAGCTACAAACTATGAATTAA
Source organism: Maratus speculifer (assembly GCA_964019185.1). Lineage (NCBI taxonomy): Eukaryota > Metazoa > Arthropoda > Arachnida > Araneae > Salticidae > Maratus > Maratus speculifer. The sequence continues at coordinate 419,716,212 of OZ025293.1, forward strand.
ATAAATTTTGTCAATAAAGTAGTTTATTTTCGTCTTTACCACGCTTATATTTATTTTCATTGTATACTCTTAAAGATACTCTTTTAAAATGTCCTTAAATTATCAATAAAAAATAACTGCATAAAAAATGAACAATCACTCCTACGAAAGAGTGTCTATTCACTCATTCCAGCGGTGAAAAAACGCACTCCTTTAGCAAGAAATAGTCACTTCATCGAAAGAGTGATAATTCACCTTTGTTTAGAGTGAATATTCCCTTCACAAGAGTGAGTATAAATTCTCAAAGAGTCAACCATTCCACTTTTGCTCAGAATGAATACTCACAAAAAATGGTTGGCGTATTTTGAGTTTGTGATAGAGTGATTATTCATTCCTACCAGGAGCGAAAAAGAACACTCCTTTAAGGAAGAGCGAATAGTCCTTCTCCGAAAGAGTGACTCCTGTTTAGAGACAATAATGACTTAACAGGAGTTAGTATTCACTCTTTCAAAGAGTTAACAATTCCACTTTTGCTCAAAATGAATACTCACTCAAAAGAGGGTGGCCAAATTTTGAGTCTGGGATCGAGTTCACTCCTCCGGAATGAATAGTCACTCCTTTTTATTTAGAGCGTTTAGCAAAATAGAATGTATTATATTATTTCACTTTTAAAATATTTTAGTTTATGAGCATTGTAATAAAGATTTTTGTTATTGCAGATTTTTTACCGGGATGGCTGACAAAAAGGCTAAAATTTGGAATTTTACCGTCAACCGATTTTTTCAAAAGTGTTATTTTGCAAGTCATTAAAGAAAGAAAAGAAACGGGAAAAGTAAGTCTCGAATGTTTTAGTTTATTATAGTACTTTTAAATTCACCTTTTGCTTGTTAGATCATGATATTTCTTAAATAAATTGCTGTTATGTGTGTATTTCAATCCAAATTGCTTAGTTACAGATCTATTTTTAACTTCATTTCTGTTCTCAAACGCATCAAAGTGGCAAATTATCTTTAGAAACTTCATAATGTGCCGTGTTTGTAATTTTTTTTTATATATATAAATTTGGAAAATATTGCAAAAAATGCTGTCAAAGTTGGCTTTTTGAACCGAATTTTCCAAAGCGGGAGTTCCGGAAACAAAAAACATGGTTATACTGAGAAAATAATTGTTTATAAATAAAACTAATTAAATGAGTGAAAAAGCTTCTTTTACATCTTTTCAAAAATAACCTCAGCAAGTTTCATGATTTTACTTTTAAAAATTACTCTGAAAATGTCTCGGAAAATTTCGAGCTGTTGAGGGCGCAAAAATATTTTTTTTTCAAAATACACCCTTAACCTGTATTTATTTATTCAGTTTTATATGATGAACATATAGGGTTATAACGTTTACTTCGTTATATATTATTTTTATGCACCCCCGTTCTCTTTTCAATTCAAAAATTCGTTTCAAATTATGTTTCGTTTCTTTTTCATTTACCCTGGCCATTATACTTTAACGTGCTAAATTTCAGCTTCCCAAGATTATCGTGAGAAATATGCTGGCATTTAATGAACCGTTTGAAACATTTTCCAGCTGTCAGCTAATATAGATCTAATGTACTTTTCATTGCCTTTTATGGTCATGCACACAGCAACACGATTAAATATACCACTTAATGCGTCTTTTTCCTTTTATGAGAATATGCTAAAAGAATTTAACATATGCGTATCTAGATTTTGTCGCCCCTTGTTTGGGCCTCTTCTGTAGACATAACGATAGCAATTTTATGGGTGTGAACATTTTTTTTCGGCTGTTGCTAAGCACTTTTATCTGCACGTGTAACTTAAAATTGTGGTAACCACTGGAATCTAGCAACCCTTTTGTCTAGTGCGCATTCAAATTGAATACCGATCATGCGAGCTGCGTTTTGGCAGCAATTATATATGTCTCCTCCATTGTGCATATGCAAACTTTTCATATTTTGGCGACTTTATATTCTACGCCAACATTGTGTGCGTTGTCTCTAAACGAGGGCACTTGGCCTTCAGCTACGAATGAGTGTAGTTCAAAAACTTTGTCTTGGAGACTGAATCTCCGATGCTTTTGTACCTCTCCCTGCTTAATATGAATGCAATAAATGTCTGACTGAGCGACTACAGTGGGGTTTTTTTCGCAGTTTTTTCCATCGAACCTGGCTAAGTTGTTTTTGTATTCAATTTGCTTGCTCTGCATACCTGGCATATCTATGCTGCATATCTTGCTTGCTCTCTATTAAAAATCCTTACACTAACTTCAACAAATTCTTCGGTACAAGGGTGTCCGGAAATAAAAAGGACGTTTCTAAAATTCAGTAAGAATTAAAGTTTGGCTATTACTAGAGCTATTATTGTAGCAGGGTTCATATGTGAAGTTGGGCATTTCATTGGTACACTTCCTTGTTTTAATTTCAAGTTTCACCTTGAATGGGCGCTGCATTACTTTAAACTATAATACTGTTTTAAAATAACATTACAATTTGAAAACGAAAGGACTTCTTTGGAAATTTAACAGCAAAGCAGAATGTAAGTTAAAAGCTGAATTTAGAGGCTACTTCATTCAAATGAAAAATGTTTGAATTGTTTGTTAATACTAATCCTATAGAAGAAATTTATAACGATATCTCGGTTGTATTTTAATATTTAAAAAAAATTGCATTGGATAGCTGAGATAGATCTGTATGTAGGCCCTTTTTAACTATTTTTATTTTGTTTATAGATCTTTTTTATCAGAACGCTTTCATTTTTGGAACCGGTTTGAAAAGTGAAAGCACCTTCATAAAAAATATTAGCAACCAAAATCGAAAAAGTTAAAAATGACCTGCATTCAGATCAATCTCAGCTGTCCAATGCAAAATCATTTAAAAATATTGAAATGCAGCCGAGATATCTTTATAAATTTCTTTCATAAGATCAGTATTAGCGAACGGGTGTTTTCGTTTGACTGAAGTAACCTATAATGGCGCAGCGGTATTTGTGGCTGATATTTAGAATTAAAAAAGGGGCGTTATAAAGAAAGTTTTGATTTTCCATGATACTCCTACGAGAATAACTTCAATACCTGTCACGATTTAATTTTTTTTATTGAATTTTATAATGTTCAATCCATTTTTGGTCACTGTGTATATTGTTTTAAACAAAGTTATATTAATTTACAGAACAACCTGTAATTTTCTTTATAATTTTTTTCTTAATTTTCTAAACAGAAAAGAAAATTAAATTTTGATGATATATAAATTTACCCCATCCCTGCCTTATAGTATATATATTTTGTGAAATAAAAGTTAAAGTTCCTTTGGGAATTATTCCAAAAGGATTAATGTTTTCCGAAAAGCATTTTTATATAAATAATTAAAATTCTATCTATAAAAAATATTTTAAATGGAAACAGATGCAAAAGCAATGAAAAAAAACCCTCCAGTATTCTGATTACTTTTTTTAGCTGATAGATACTGATTGTTTTCTATCATTCTATTATACTATTCTATCATTTCTAAAAAATGGATGACATTTGATATATTCAGAATAAAAAGAATCGCATAGAAGTTTAAATATCTTTAACTCTATATATATTTATATTTTTTTAGATGTATATTTTCATTTAGTTTTGTAGAATTCGCAAAACGTTTAATCCCAAGTAATTTAATTATTGTAGAAATATGATGATATGCTTCAGTTGCTCCTTGATGCCAATGATGAATTTGAAAACGAAAAATCAAAAGAAGTCGTTGATTGCGAAGAGCAGGAAGATGAAACCGATCAATTTGGAAGTGTAACAAATACTGAAATGTCACCGCGGATGAAATATAAAAGTATGTGGAACACTTTTTATAAAAATAATAATCGCCAAAAGATTTGGCAAACATAATAATTGCCAAAATATTCAGTAGATTATAGGTGATAGTGATAAGTTAATCCTAGTGCCACTGGGGTTTTATTTTTACCCAGTTATTTTCTATTTTGGAATTTCTAATGTAAAACGAGAAAAATTGAATAACTTGTACTTAATATAAGAAATTAAGTAGCCACCTCCTAGGAAGATGTTACCCATAATAAAGCTAATTTTCTGGTTCAAATCAGTAAAATTAAGAATTCACAGAAAATGTTAAAAGTTAGTACAAAGAGGGTTAAAACCGTTTAATATCAATTAAGCCATGTTTAATTTATAACCAATGATTTATTATTAGTGGAAAACTTTTTTTTTCGTGCGTTTTTAAAATTTAATATGTGTATTGAAGAGCGAAGTGAATGAAGAATCAGTTAAGAAAAATAGAAAAACTTTAAAGAACAAAATAGCATGGGATTCTTAAGAATCCTTAAAGCTCAAGCTAATTTTTGGCGTATACTACACGATTCCAAGACCCAAAAAATTTATTTAATTATTGAGGGTGAATTTCTACTGCGATGTTACATTTTACTATAAAAAATTTCTGTGATCTGCAAATTAAGCAGCTTCAATTATGACATTCGTCGATATATGCATACATATATATGTATGTGTGTGTGTTGTTGATACGATTTCTACTTTTGTAGTTATTTGATACCTATTACCTATACCTTTATTTTGCAAGAAATTCCATTAGAAGCTACATATTTTATCATTTAACATATCACCAGTTTTATTAAAGCACCTGTTTTCGTTATTCTTATGATCTTGTGGTTTTCGTTTATCAAGTTTATTTTTCAAATTTTTGCAAAAATAGCTTACTTTATCAGTATTGATTTCATGTATGTCGCCGATTGTGGTTGAGCTGTTTATCAAAAAGTATTTACAAGCTTTTAAATGTACTATTATTTTCATTAACATATATAATTTTATTTCAATGATGATAAGTGATATTTTTATAAAATTATGTAGAAAAGTTTTTTTTTTCTAATACAATTGACTTTTTCCTAATGCCATAAAATGAAACTCTATATAGACAGCATTTTTACATGCTAACAAATAATCTGGCTTACTCGCTATGTTTTCATGTGAGAAAATGGCATCATTCTGAAAAGAAATTCCCGTTATTCGTATCTAAAGTAGAAAACTTTTACTATACGTGCGATATAATGATGTAGTATCTTCAATTAAATCCATTTGGAATTTAAACATCTACTACAATACAGACATTTTAATTTAAAGTAAAGAAAATCAGAAAAAAATAAAATAATAATTTACTAAATATGACGTAAATTTCAATAAGACGCTTTTAGTGTGACGCCAAACAGACACCAAACAAGATGCTTTGTTTTATTTCGCAATTCATTTGTGTTTTCTATTTTGTTTTGACGACTCTCATCCAAATTTTCAGTCATGTACATGAGGTAGATTTCGCTAGCCAACGCGGACTTACACACAGAGCGAAATTATCTTTTTAGCACTTTCCAACAAAGTTGAAAAGTACTTATGCATTCGGTTTGTCTGTCCGTCTGTCCGCGCTCCAACTCCCGTAAATATACTCGGATTGCTATGAAATTTTTATACGTTATTGAGGTTTACCCAAGCACGAACCCTATTGAAAATGAAGTATCTACCATGATTAGTTTATCTACAGAGAGAATCAAAAGTTTCCCATTACATTACGGCCTATGGGGAAAAATCGTTAATATACTCGGATTGCCATGAAATTTTAGGACGTTATTGACGTTTACCCTAGCACAAGTCCTATTGAAAATGAAGTTTCTACCATGATTAGTTTATCTACAGGGCGAATCAAAAGTTTCCCATTACATTACAGCCTATGGGGAAAAATCGTTAATATACTCGGATTGCCATGAAATTTTAGGACGTTATTGAGGTTTACCCTAGCACGAACCCTGTTGAAAGTGAAGTTTCTATTATGATTAGTTTATCTACAGGGCGAATCAAAAGTTTTGCATTACATTACGGCCCATAGAGAAAAATCGTTAATATACTCGGATTGCCATGAAATTTTAGGACGTTATTGACTTTTACCCTAGCACAAGTCCTATCAAAAATGAAGTTTCTACCATGATTAGTTTATCTACAGGGCGAATCAAAAGTTTCCTATTACATTACGACCTATGTGCAAAAATCGTTTGAAAGGAATTTTAAAGATGTTATATCCTGTCAAACATATTAAAATATGCATTCTATAAAATATAAGGTGAAAATGTAGCTATTATTTATTTACAGGGCCACACAAAAGAATTCCATTAGATAATGGTAAAAGGGGGAATTGTGTGTGACATATTTTAAATATATTAAGCTTTTTCATGTATAATAAAATTGATATATGTCACTGAAGCTTAATATAAATTATACGCTACTGTCTTGCATAATATGAAGTACATAGCATTTACAGGGCCATACAAAAGATTTCAAATAGTATATTCTTTCCGAAGTACCGTATATGTGTCCGATGATGGCTGATGGAGGGATGAAATGCATTTTAATTATGATATTCGCGTTTATATTTCGCTAAATATATGCACATTATATGGTGCGTATAAATGTTATAGTTGATATACAGGGCTACCCAAAAGAGCTCACCAACGTTACTGAATATGAGCGTAAATTATTTAAACGTGGTTCTTAAATAAGCTATGCATTTTTACGCTGAGCTGCATTCAATTTACTGAGAAATGTTTGCAGAATATAGATAAAGGGATATACAGGGCCACGCAAAGAATTCAGTACATGGACGCCTATGAATGATGATTTATGAGAATGTGATTTCAGTTGTTTTAAAAGTGTTTTAGTTTACAATAAATTTTAGCCTAATGCTGACGTGTAAAAAAAATACAATGTAAACTACAGGGCTGAACAAAAGTATTCAAGCATGGTTCCATCTAATAGTATGAATTGCTGAAAAAGAAATTTCAAGCTACTGGGTATTTTCTTGCTAAGCTAAATTTTCCCATTATATGAACTGACATATGAAATACAGGGCTGTTCTAATGTACTGGAATACATATTTGGGTATATTTGGCTATACACTATTATTTCCCGAAATAACAAAGTTTTGTTAAAGATTGCATTAAGTGTTGGAAAGTGCTTCATAATCTATGCTTAACACATGATTTTTCTTACTTGTTTTTAATATAAATAGAAGAAAATCACTTATTAACATTAAAACAATATTATATATGCTAAAATTTATAACAGTATATTTAAAAGCTTATACGACCTTTAATATGCAGATCAACAAGTTGAATTTTCATTTGATAAGCTTGGAAATTTTAATTTGATTGCACTAACGTAGACTCATTTTTTTCTAATTAAATTTCCAGTTATTTACAGGCACAATTGCATGTACATCCGTTATTGTGATCGATGTGTTATTCAGTTTTATTATTTTATCTAAAAATATTCCGTATTTTACATGTGCAAAGCCGGGTGGTTTTGAAAGTTCTGTAATATATTAAGTACTTAAATGTCATCTGAGACGGCCAGTTTCGACTGATTTTAAAACCAAACTGCCTATTTTCTGAAGCATTTACGAAAGAATTTTCATACGTGAGCATGTCAAATATTATGACATTTTTATATAATCACTTAATAGTCGTGCACGAGGCATTCAGAGGCTGCAAATTTCACGGCTTTTATTCAGAATTATTTGATTGCCATCAGTTTTATAAAATACGGTAATTGGTTTTATTCTGGTATCATTTTACTGAGCATTAAATAAGATGAATATTTTTTGTTAAAAAAATAGTGGGAATAAGTAATTTGAATTTTTAAACCATAATTTAATGCGACCATTAACTGATTAATTTAGATAAATTCAATCAAATACTTTTATTTCTTCGAAAGAAAATGCTGTCATTGTTTTTTTTTAAATTCAATTTTCAGGATAACAGATACAGATAGATGTTCATTCTTCTATAATTATAAAGATAAAGTATTAAAAGGTGAAAAAACGATATATCATTTATATCTGGATTGTATTGTGTAAAAGATTTATGCTTGCAGGAATGAAAATCAGTTTGTGAATGCGTCAGAACGGCTTAGGATTTTGAGTGCAAGGGAATAAAAAAAAAATGAGTAGATTTGAGATACCATTTTTTTTTAATTCGTTTGACAGAGTATACATCTTTTTTTAAATATTTTATTGTTCTTGTTAGATTTAGTTCATTACATTTAGCACGTTATGTCCGTATAGGTACCGTATGCAATTAAACCGCATTCATCTATCCAATTAGTGTGTCTTTCAATATCATTTTTAAAAAAGGTCCAATCACCTTCAAGTTAAATTATTATACGTGTTAAAAGTTTTTATTTATCTGTATAGAGTTTAGTTAAGTTAAATTCTTCCAATGAATATACACATCTACAGTAGATATCTACAGCATTTATTTCTACAGCAACACAATAAAAAAAATTCAAGAAACTCGAAAACCATTTTTAATTTTAAGATGTGCGACTTGGAACTGACATGTTTTTAAAAGTTTCATGGTTTTTAAGACCTTGGGAATGAGTGGACGGTATATACTGGTCGGTAGACCCGGATGGTAATGTTAAGTCTATCGGGTATTAATGTTAATTATCTCGCTCAAATTTTAATATTTTAACATGATTTTTTTTGCATAGGATAGCTGAGGACGATTTACAATCGGGCTAGTTTTACCCTTTCAATTTTGGTTACATTTTTTTAAATATTATGATAGTTTCAATTTCAGAGTCGGTCAAATTTCAAGTAATTTTTTAGAAAAAATCTGAAAAAGTAAAATTGGAGGAGTAAGAACTGAAAAAGAAGAATTGAAAAAGTAAAAAATTGAAAAAGTAAGAACTAGCGCGGTTGCAATTCGTTCTTAGTTATCCTATGCAAAAAAAGTCATGTAAAAATATTATAATTTGAGCAAGTTATTTGAAAACTACGCCTCCACAGATTTAACATGGTCATGCGGGTCTCTTTTAGATACTAGTGTGGGCTCTTAAATAATTTTCATTCTGTTTCAGCGATGTCAGAAAATGAGCTCATAGCGCAATGCATCCTATTTTTCGTCGTTGGCTATGCAACAACTGCATCAACACTTTCTTTTTTGGCTTACTCTCTTGCTGTAAATCCAGAATGCCAACAAAAATTGGTTGCAGAAATTGACGAAGTTTTTGAAAAACAGGTAAAGATTTATATACTTTTGAAACTTTCTACATAACTTCGTCCTTTTTGCAATTTTTTATGGCACTTTATATCTGCGGCTTCCGCTAACAACCAGGTAAGGCACATTTTTGAAAAAATTGAGATAATTTGGGAAAATGTAGCTTTAAAAGAGTACTTTCATCTGCCATAGTACTGAAAAATGAAAATCAAATATACACAGACAACTTTTCCTCATTTATGATTTTACAGAAAGCATTTCCAAGTAACGAGATTGTTCGACAAATTTATGAAATTTTATCATAATATTCGAACAAACATATCACCATAGGCTGGATAAGGGCGCATGTGGGCCACCTAGGCAATGAAAGAGCCGATGGTTTAGCAAAGGCAGTTATTTTAGAGAAAAATGCAGACATTGTGGACAATATCCCTTTTCCTATTTCAATTATCAAAAGAGCTTGCCATGAAAAAGCCTTAAATATCTGGCAAAAAGAATGGCAAACTAGTGAGACTGGTCGAGATACCTATGAAATTATTAATAAGGTGGGCACTAAATTCCTCTGTTGTAAGCAAGTCATTCAATATTATCTAACTGGTCACGGTAGCTTCCCTAAATTTTTAAACAAGATTAGTAAACGACCAAATCCTAACTGTGACTGTGGAAAAGTGGGGAATGTGCTGCATTATGTATATGCCAGATGTCCATTCATGCCCTACTTTTTCAACTTTGATCAAAATAGATCGGTGAGATACAACTTAAGACGCACTCTTTTTGATTCAGAAAATTACGAAAAACTCAATTATAATGTGCTGAATCAACTGTACTCATTTATAAGGTATAAATTTTGAGGACTTATTATATTAGCATTTCACTAGGGGGAACTTGATATGGTCCACTTTGAACTCTGAGATATTCTTTAAAGACTACTACATACTGAATAATAGTCAACTTGGAATTTGACTCTTGAGTAGCTGTGCGTTTGAGGACAGTTATAAAGTGTGATGTTTTATTAATTTGTGCTTTTTTTAATTAGTTATCTAATGATATGTTCTTTTTTTTTTTGTTGTTGATGGTATTCTATATTCTGTCAGTAGTTTATGTGCTTTGGCATCTTTTAACTATTATCTTGCTTTGTTTTATATTTATATTTTTTAATGTTATTGATTACTGTTTATAGCCAGTTTTCTATTTACAAGTGTTAAATCTTATTATTATTATTATTTTACTTATATCTTAGTTGGCGGTTACCTATAAACTGTCAGTTCTTGTAATTTTACTTTATTTTCTATGAAAGGCGATTCTTGTGTGTCACTTTATTTATATTCCAGGTAGGAATATTCAGTTCTTTTTATTTTAATATATGTCGCTGTCCTGGGCATGTCCCGGGAGAGGTGGTGGTGCTGGTTCGTGGATAGGTTTTTCCCGCCGGGACATTTAGTCCATAAAGCTAACGGTTGGCGTCCCGGCCGGGTGTCTTGTGTTCTTGGTAAGAACAGAATTAGATTAAAGTGTTGAATCTGATTCACTTATATATCCCCAATATATATATTATAGTATAGTACTATTGGTGTCATTAAAAATTCCAATTTCCAAACACCTTAAACAGCAGAAAAGACGAAAGAGAAACCAACCAATCAGAAGGACGTAAACTAATCAAGTAAACAGAGTTAAAATGCATCCCAGACGAATACTAGAAGTCTTAAAACATTTAATATTCGTACAAATGGAAGAGCATCGGCGGCTTCAGCCAATACTTTCCTGGTTCGAATCCTGTCCCGGAATTTTTTCACCCGCCTAAAAATTGACAATTGTCATTATGTATATAATAAAGTTTAACCGCGCAATTTATGTAATGTGCACTCTTACATTGATGCGGTATAGCGTACGTATGTAACACAAGATATTATTCTTTATTCTAGAAAGAACTCAATTATGATGCTATTCGAGATATGAAATATTTAGACTGCGTTATATCAGAAACACTGAGAATGTATCCAGCAGCTATTCGGTAAGAAATACTTATTTATAACATTATACCATAAGGGCATATTTTGTTTCACAAACATAACGAAATGATATTGCAGTGCAAAAGAGAAATCGATTGCAATCAATTGAACAAGCTGTTTGGGGGAAATAGAAATAATAGAAATATAGCATGGCATAACTGAAGCTTTACAAATGTCTGATATCTCCCTTAAAATACACTATATGGCCATTGATTATTGGACACTTGCGATTTTAGACATTTTACTAAATATCTAGAAAAATACATGAGGAATCATCTCGAAACTCTTCGTGTATAAATATACACGAAGAGTTCGATGGAGTACACGTCATACATCCTTGTGAAGATTTTTTACCGAAACTCCATAGGGGACTGTCAACAAATTAAAAAATAATAAATATCTTTTGAATAACCCTGTCAAAACTAATGTAGCAAAAGCGCTCAAACTCTAGATTATGATTGAATGCCTTATTGTAATATACTGTGTTCATTTTTATGCAAATAGCATGCATACTCGCAGAGTAATTAAGGTTTTTATAAAAATGGTCCCAAATTTTTCCAATTTTTTCCCTTATAATTTTCAGAGTTCTTAATATAAAATAATATTTTTTTCAGAAAATATGACAAACAACATTGCACACAGTACCCTGTAATCAGAATTAAAAAATAATAAAAATTGTATGAAAAATGAGTAGGTTTACTAAATAATTTTTTACTGCGCATGCGTTAAAGATATCAAAATTTTATTTGCATATTATGTTAGCTAAATGTATAGAGCAACATTTGTAAAAGTCTCAAAATCATAGCTTGAAAATTCTGAAAGTAATCGTCTATAGAAAAAGGACAAAATCCGTTGTTTCCAAAATGAAGCAAAAAAATGAGGGATTTTATCCAAATGTAGTAGTACATCCCATATTGTGTATTCTATATTGACACTAATCAATGAATATATGGATACAATCCCTCTTGTTTTTGCTTCATTTTGAGAATAACGGATTTTCAACTTATTCAATTGACGATTATTTTCAGAATTTTCAAGTTATGATTTTGTGACTTTCACAAAAGTTGCTCTACACATTTAGCTAACATAATATGCAAATGAAATTTTCATATCGTTGACGCATGCGCAGTAAAAAATTATTTAGTAAACCAACGCATTTTGTATACAATTTTCATTATTTTTTAATTCTGATTACAAGGTACTGTGTGCAATGTTGTTTGTCATATTTTCTGAAAAAAATATTATTTTATATTAAGAACTCTGAAAATTATAAGGAAAAAACTTGAGAAAATTTGGGACAATTTTTAAAAAAACCTTAATTACTCTCCGAGTATGCATGCTATTTGCATAAAAATGAACAAGGCGTATTACAATAATTTATTCAACCATAAACTAGAGTTTGAGCGCTTTTTCTACATTAGTTTTGACAGGGTTATTCAAAAGATATTCATTCTTTTTTAATTTGTTGACGGTCCCCTATGGAGTTTCGGGAAAAAATCTTCACGGAGATGTATGACTTATACTATTATATTTATACACTAAGAGTTTCGAGATGAATCCTCATGTATTTTTCTAGATATATAACAAAATGTCTAAAATCGCAAGTGTCCAATAATCATTGGCCATATAGTGTATGTAAGCGTGCAATATACTCACACAAGGGAATCCCCCACTGAAAAATTTTAAAAAAATTGGAATTTTGGTAATAGGTTATAAAAATGCCGGATTTAAAAAGATTCAGCTAATTTTTGCATAACTTTTATGAAGATATATACAGGATGAGGTAGCTACAATATATATACAACAAGTTGGGAAATTGCACATCAAACGTAACAGATGAGGTGCGTTCGTATTATAACGAAATGTTTAAAATATACAGTACTTTGGAAACAGTACAGTATCGAATACTAAAGAGCATCGTAGTATAATCTTTCTTCATTTCATCATTTCAATTTTGGCTCTGGTACGAAAAACATACAATTATGTGGCATCTTCCGCCGATTAATCATATATAAAGTATTTTAAGTGTAAAAAAATGAACTTATGTACCAATTAAAGGGGTGTTAGCCGCTTATTTCACATATCTAAAATAATCCCGCCTTTAGAGCCCACACTACTCACTCCAAAAAACCCGGATGATAATGTTAAGTCCATGGGGGCGTTCTTTTCAAATATCTCGCTTAAATTTTAATATTTTTTACAGGATTTTTTTGCATATGATAGCTAAAGATGAACTTCAACCGGGCTAGTTTTTACTTTTTAGATTTTGGTTTCAGATTTTTTTTCTAAAAAAAATACTTTTAATTTAGGATCCAATTGGAACAGGTTCTGAAACTGAAACTATCATTATATAAAAAAATATGTGACCAAAATCGAAAAGGTAAAAACTAGCGCCGTTGTAAATCGCCCTCAGCTATCCTATGCAAAACAAATCAGGTAAAAATATTAAAATTTGAGTGAAATATTTGAAAATAATACCCCTATAGACTTAACATTATAATCTGGTCTTTTTCAGTGTCACGAGTGGCATCTTAAGAAAGAAATATAAAAAAATGAAACGTGTTCACTGAAGTAATTTTCTAATCACATTCTTTTTTTTTTTTTTTTCAAATTTATTTTGGAACATTTGATTTTTACTTACCCATCATACGTAGTATAGGGTAAGTCTTGCAATCGTTTTGAAAATCGAAAAAAAAAATTCACGGATTTACACGTTTCATACACTGGAGATTCTGAAAAAAACATTTATATATATATATAAATGCCTTCCATTTGTCTGCGTGTCCGTCTGTCTGTCTGTCTGTCACAATTCGGTATTACTTGATTATCTCGTTGTCAGAAAACTATCGCCAAACTTTAAGATTCAATGTCAATAATGGCTTATCGTAAATGTCACATTCACTTGACATTAACCCCGTTACACATGTTTGTTACGTCATCAAGTGATTTTTAATTCAACGTTTTATTTGTCATAACATTAGTCTTTTACTAGTTTATTTATTTTTTCGTTATTTCAAATAAAAAATTATGCTTTTTTCCATAATTTACGAATAGTTTTGCGATTTACATTATTTGTCGAAATGGGTCGACGGTATAATCAAGTAGTACCTTCAATTCCGTAATAGAGCATTACTATGCATTAAAAATATTTAAATATACCATTAAATTTTATTTTGGAATTGCGATGCAATTTAAATGTCTTTTAAATGTTTTATTTTCGTATTTTGTAGTATGTATTGCATATCCATAATGTGTACGTTGTATATAACTATTACGTAATCCATGAGTATTACGGTGGATCCCAACGACTAGTTTTTTGCCGCACGAGTGGCGAGATGTTCTGCCTCTGAAACTGGTAGACGGCAGGCGGGGGGCTCGAACCAAATCGCGGCCGTCGGCCTAACCGTTCGGAGTTTTCCGTTGTTATCTTCGAACCCTGGATTTCCTTTCGTAAATACGGGTTAGGTTCCCTAAGAAAGACCCCCCACGGAGTTCATACCCCCTTTTAGGACCTACATCCCACGTGTAGATAATTGGCCGTTATAAATACAGCTAAACCAAAACAAGCCCAACGACCAGTTTACAAAACTTTGAAAATATTTTATAACACTGGATTATTTAAAGATACAAAACTGAGCAAAGAGACAGACTTTCGGTCTCTTTGCTCAGTTTTGCTATTTTTTAGCTCGCTGAGTTTTGCACTGATGAAGAATCTCGATAGTAGATTCGAAATAGCTATTTGCTACCTTCTCATACTTTATTTGTGCCTTTATAATCGTTGGTTTTCTATCTTTAAACATTTGTGCACAAAGGCTTTATTTGCTATTTTACTGGATACCTTTTAGTTACTGATATATGATAACAATCATGATATTAACGCACAAATATTTCGACGAATGTGTCAATATTAAATTCAATGAAATTTACAATATGCTTTTAATTTATGTAAAATGCGATAAAATGACAAATACACATAAGTATCCTTTTTTTATCATTCTACAAACAAAATGTAGGTCTGAAAGAATGGCTTGTGAGGATTACAAGCTAGGAAATACTGGAATAACAATTGAAAAGGGTACAATGGTCGGTTTCAACATTCATGCAATGCATCATGATCCAGAATTTTTCTCAGATCCTGAAAACTTTTATCCAGAAAGGCAAGTATATCCCCTTTTTTAATCATTTCGGATCTCCTGTACTATTAATAGTATATGTCCTTAAATGGAGTATTTTGTTTTAAGAAATATTTTAGCTAATATTTACATATAGTAATGTTAGTATATGTCTATGCATTTACTATATGACTTCATTTATGTTTAGGCATTTAGTAATAATAATAATAATAATTTTTTGATTATTTCTCTTCGCGCCGTTTGCGATTCTTTTATTTTAAACATTTGTTTCACTCATTAAACTTAAAATAAAGGTTACTTTACTGAAATAATCCTGTGTAACAAAACGCAAAAAGTATTAGAATGTCGCAATATAAGTTAAACCTTGTTGTAATACGATATTTTCTAAAGATCTCAAAAGATTTTTCGTTAGCCTATTGTCATATAAAGAATTGAATAGCACGCAAAAGAGCAACATTCATTATCTTTAAGACAATGACATATTCGTTAAACATTCATTAGCCTATATGGATGGCTAGTGTTAATGTTATTAACGTAAAAAAATTTTTTTTTCTAAAAACCGAAAAGGCATTCGGACCCGAAAGAGTTAAGTGAAAATATTGAAAATCAAATTGTTTCACAAAAAGCTCTTCGTCGATTACGAAAGACTAAAATTAAATAAATTTAGATAATTTTTTTAATTTTGTAAAAATAAGTAGGGTCCGGAAGGGTAATTATGACCACTTTTTATACTTTTAACTGTTATTTTTTGAACTTGTTTCTACTTGGAAAAGTGGTGTTTATAGAAAATAATAAATAACTTTGATACTTTAAGAGCACGTTTTAAAAATGTTAATTCCCATAATCCCTTTTTTGGCTAAAAGAATGACTATAATTACCCCATCAAAAATTCAAAATCCCCAAAGTTTGGGTTACTTAAGATCACTAGTGATTATGAGGGAAATTATGATGCTATATTAAATATGTTATGATCATAATAAAGATATGTTATCATTTTTTCATAAAAATAAAATAATATATGCTCACTTATAAGCTATAATTTGCTTCATAGCATTCTAATAGATGATCAGAAACTTGTGAAAAAAATTTATTTCAACAATTTAAAAACTTTTAAGAAATGGTACACTGTTAAAAATTTCGTGCTACTTTGAACCAAGATTTGGTGCTCGCAGCTATTACCAGCTGCCACCATAGGATGGTTCAATCGAAGCTCCAAATCTTGGAACGAGTTTACACCATATTATTTGAAAAAATGGTACTATGGTTCAACCGAAGTTCCAAATCTTGGAACAAGATTTCACCATCTTATGGTGGCAGCTACAAAGCACCAAATTTCGGTTCAAAGTAGCACAAAAATTTTAACAGTGTATTTTTGTAAATGTACATAATTTGAAAAGCAGTTTTCCAGAAAACACAAACTAAGATTTTGATATGGCACAAAATTTTTTAAATAAACTTCACATCTTTAAAATCCACCCTATTCGTAAGTGTTTATATATTAGTGTATATTTTATATATTATATACTTGTGTGATAAAATGCATAGTTTACCTTTCTGGGACTTTTTAAACGATCACTCAAGTTTCAGAGAGTTTATTTTCAGGTTTATATTTGGAGCTGCAATTTTGCTTCTAATTATAGCTGAACCAAAAAAAAAAAAAAAAAAAAAAAAAAAAAAAATACATTTTTCAAATCCTAAATCTTTGAACTTTAATTTAAAAGATTGCAAAAACATCGATTTAATTGTAGGCACATATCTTTAAAAAAATATATAATCAAAGCATATTGCGCACTTAGGAAAAGTGAGAAACCTTTTCGTGATATGCAAACTTGAAATTTATATGTAATGATTTAAAACTGGTAAATGTTTTCATAAAGTATCATCTCCTAATGAAACAAAGTGAATGAAACAAAACAGTGACTGATAGGTTCTAGTCCTGCCGAAACTAGTATACGACAGGTGCTGGGTTCGATCCAATCGCGGCCGCCTGCCTAATCATTCGGAGATTTTTCTGGTTTTCTTTGGACCCTAGATTTCCTTGCGTAAATACGGGTTAGGTTCCCTTAAAAAGACCCCCAAGCACGGCACCCACTCTAGAGCCCCTTCGTGCTCATAATTGCTCACATTTACACGATCTTTTTCAAAGTAACTCCCGCGGCACATAATGCATTTATCTCAATGTTCTGTCCACTTCTTAAAAAATGTAAAAGTCCGTTTTTTGAGAGCTTTTTTAAAAACTCCTCCGCCGCCTTAATATATACTTTGTTGCTTGCAAAATGTTTGCCTCGTAAAAGTTTCTTAAGTTGAGGAAACAGCAAGAAATCCCATGGAGCGAGATCAAGACTGTAAGGATGATGTAGTAAAATCTCTATGTTGGCCTGCTGCAGAAAATCCTGTAAGCAACGAGAGATATGTGTCAACAATTTCGGAATCCATCGCGCTCAAACACGTTTCAGTTGCAAATGTTCTGTCACGATTGAGTGAACACTTCCTACAGAAATATTCAAGAAAGCATGCAGCTGACGTACTGTAATTCTGTGGTCCTCCTTGATGATAAACGCAGCTGTGTTAATCATTGTCTTTGTGATGAACACTGAAAGTCGTCCCTCACGTTCAATATCTTCCACATCTTCCCTTCCTTCCTTAAAAGCTCTATGCCAGCGAAAAATACTTACCCTCGACATTGTTTAGTCGCTGAAAGCTTCATGTATCATACCAAAGGTCTCCGATGCTGATTTTTGCAGACGAACACAAATTTAATCGCATAACGTTGTTCAATCGACGCTTCCATTTCGACAACTGGCCGATCTCGTAGGCAAACACAAACACGCTTCAGTTCAGTCACATGATACTCACAAGGAAGGTCTCCATACGGGCATACTTAGAAAAATCTGAAAAAAAAATACAGAATGTTCTTCTCATGAGGCTATATATGTTTATAAAAAAATTTCGGCGGAATCTCCATACAGTGTCCGTAAAAAAAATAATGAAAATTTCGTTATTTGGCAATTTATCTGGCGATGGAATGCAATTTCAAAAAATACATTTTCACGTCAATTACACTTAAAGGAAAAAAGGTGCCATTTTGAACTTGTTTAGATAAATTTAATTTAAATAACTTTAGTTTTGACAGTTTTAGTTTATTTTAAGTATAATTTTATTATATCGATATTTATATGCATTTATATTCAAATTTAATCACCAAAATTTTCGATTTAAAACGAAATTCATAATTTAAATTAATTAGAATTGTTTCAAGCTCAAAGTCCAATTGAATATTGTCGATTCAATTTTGTTGCCATAGAAATACATCTGGCTTTTATTTTTGAATACACTTAAATTTATGAAAATAAATTTTCACTATGACTATTTTTATTTATTAAAATATTTTTTCCAATGATAATTAAAGTAACTACCCCAACTGGCAATATATATATATATATATATGTAATGCAATGTATATGCATATAATATATTAAACTGTCTCATTTTTTATGCTTAAATTCGTTAAATACCATTAACACGCATTCCAAACATTCAACATTTTCAGTTGCATTAAAATCGTTTGCTTTTGAAGTGCTGCGTGCCAAATCGCTTGACGCTTTCGTCTTTTCACGCCAAATATTCCAAAGCATTTTATTTTTTTACACAATTTCTAATGTAATTCCGCCGCTAAACAGTGTTGCCAGATGGGCTACTTTTTTAAATTCAGATTCTTGATTGCCACCACTTTTTACAAATGATAAAATGTGCCTTATTCATTGACATGATAATTAAGTCGAAAACAAAATGTAATTTACTGCTTCAAAGAAGTACATTCATCCTATCGGTAGCTTTTGTTAATACAGACAACAAACTTTCTTTAAGCCAAAGAAATCAACATTCCGATAAGTGGTATCGCGGCAGTAAAATTAGTCTTAAGGTACCCTGGGGTAATAACGCCACGTTAAGGTTCTACCAATTTTCACGGCTCAGTTTTAGATTGTATTTTTCAAACAAATATATGATTTGATACAGCAACTCATTGACTATCTATATAAAAAAAAAAAAATTAACAGATATGTATTCATAAAATGTAATGGCGTGATTTCTTGACCAATGCTATTTGGCATTATTACCCACCTATATGGGTAATAACGCCATGCAAACAAAACTATGAAATAAGATGGAATAATTGCATGTAAATTGCCCAATTCTAAAAATACAAACTCTATAAACTTAGAAATTGACAGATTGCATTCTAAGCTATTGAAAATGTTCAATTTTTTGTGAAAGTGTAAGAAAAATAAAGGTGTGGTGTGGGGGGGGGGGGATGAGGCGAAACCCCTGACCCTGAGCTTCTTTTTGCTTAAAAAGGACCGCTGAAATAGAATTAATAGAAACATTGCACAGTTTTAACTGTGTTTATTTGAATCAGTATTTAGGATGTAGCTCGGCCACTGTAGGGAATCAACCGGGGTATTAATGCCAAGGATTGGCGTTATCACCCCGTTATAGTTATTGCGCTGTACATTTTAAATTACAAATTATCTTGAGAAGATATCCAAAATCTTCAACAACATTTTGAAAGTCCATGAAATGTACTGCAAACTTATGTAATTAATAAAGTATTTCCGGATAAAAAAAATAGTCTTCACATCACAAGACGTATCTCGCAAATTTTAGATCAAGCGTTAATTTTAGTTGCTTGTAAAAACAATAAGACCTAAAAATGAAACAAATTAACTTGAAGCTGTTTTTGCGATTTATATGACTCAAAACCCTTCTGCGCAGAGCACATGGATGTCATTTACCAGATTATTTCATAATTATTCATAATATTAGCACTTGGCGTTATTACCCCGCCTGGCATTATTACACCAGACCACCTTATTACTTATTGAAAAATCTACGTATAATGACACATTATGCGATGAAAATTTCACTGATAGAAATGTATTTTTTACTGAAGATTGTCATGATGAACATAACGGAAAGTTTTTTTACATTTTTATTATGGCAGTGCAAATTGATTTATTTGAGCAATTTTGATGTTAAAATAATTATTTAAGCTATTTTATAAATTTTTATGACATACTGAAGAGACTTTATCTTGACATTTTATCTCACATTGTTTTATAGATTTTTGAGTGAAAATATTAACCATCCTCAATATGCATATCTACCTTTTGGAGCAGGCCCAAGAAATTGTTTAGGCATGCGTTTTGCATTAATGGAAATAAAATTACTTATTAGTCATATTCTAAGACATTATACTTTGAAAATATCTAAAAAGACGAAGGTAAGTAAAAGTTTATTTATCCTACACTGTTTTCATGTAAAAAAAATTAAATATTAAAAGCGTATTAAAGTTATCAATTAACCAAAAAGTAAAAGAAAAAAAGCGGCGGCAGTCCTACCACTGCTTTCATAGTAGAAGCAAGTCGTTTTTATGCACTTGACGAAGAAAGACTCCGTTCTTTCGAAAGGCCTAGCGTAGTTTTGTATATTTTATGGTGTTTTTAAGAAGTTTTTATCAGTTTGATTGATGAACACCAGTTTCAATCAATTTCTTTTAAATATTTTATATTTTAAATGCTCAGTTCGGGGAGGGGGGGGGGAGGTTAAAATGAAATTAAAAGAAAACGGAAACGCGGGAGGATTTTATTCTTCCTTACTAAATTGTTTCCTTCTCTATAAAATTTTTAATAAGGCGATTATTTTACAAGAGACTAAATTGTAAAAACTGAACATTTTTTACGAATCTTATTGCACAGAATACTTCTATTTGAATTTTTTTTTTTTATGAATAACAAATTATATCATAATTTCATAGTGAAAATAATAAATACATAGTCCAGTGCATATACTCACATTAAATCACTAGTATTAATTCAATTTATATTGTTTTTCTTAAATGTAAATGTAAAATAGATCAGTAATTGATGAAAATAAAATTTTAACTATAATATAGCATTATTCAAAAACATAACAACATTTTATCACTTAATATACGACATAATTATATATGTTAATTACTTATTCGTATATTTTCACACCAGACAAAACTATTATATTAATAGAGCAGCGTACATAAATTTACTCGCCACCTTACGTGATAAGACGCCAAGTCAGGCATCCATTTGGGAAATTAAATGGATTCGTAAGTCAGCCCGTGTTAAAGGAGCCTTACCCCCTTTTCTTGTCATACTGTATTTCCCTTTATGGAATTTCCTCACCCTCTTGAGCTTTGATGTATTGGATAGATCTTAAATTAATTCAACGTGACAACGACAAACAAATTTTTAACAATTTATTAGGGGCTGAACATATATAACGTTATCTTTTTAGGTGGGACGGGGGGGGGGGGGTCTGGCACGTGATATCGTAAAATATCTCTAGGAGGAGGGAGGAGCTGTCATATGATATCGATATCATTTTTGATCCAATAAAAATTTTCTATTTTTATTTGTAAAATGATCTTTAGTTTAAAATAGTAGGTTATGTTTTTTTCAGTTTGTTACCTATTTTTATGAAAATGCAAAGTTATTATTAAAACCATTAAATTATTATTAAATTATTGAATTCTATAATGTGGGCTACCCCAACGTTTGACATTCCTATTTTTTTTTCATATGTGTATGCACATATAATCACGGTTAAAAAATAAAAAAAAATAATAAATAAATAAAAAAAAAAAACATATGTGAGATACGTTGAAATGAAACTTGTGTTTACTATTATAAAAAATATTATAAATAAAAGGGAAAGAACGTTGTCTAATTGTTTTGTTGATAAGAATTTATATTTGCACCTCATCCCTCCTCTGTTCAGGGTAAGCGCAACAAGACTTTATTACTGTTGAATGCATTATTTGACTTTTGTCAAATAATGCATTCAACAGTAATATAACGGCTCAGTAATACTCTTCAACAGTAATATAACGGCTGATTTTATAATAATCAACAGCTATTATAAAATACTTTTACATAGTACAGATATTTTTAAAGTGTTATTTGAAAAAGGCGATATCTTGACTTCTTTTCATTTGAATCAATAAAGTATGTGAAAAATAAATGTAACCAGCACAGTATATCACTTCAAACAAAAGACATAAGTATAGTCATGGTTAAAAAAAAAAAAAAAAAAAAGTGAAAAAAGAAAAAAGTGAAAAAAGAAAAACCCCACTTTGATAACGATATCTTACCTGAGGGGGGGGGGGGGGGTGATATCGGAAGAAAAGAGGGGGTCTAAAATAACCAAAATTTTTATATTTACACAGTCCCTAGCTTATAAAACAACAACATATGTTTCCATTGACTAAAAAACACAAGTAATTGATTCACCATCCGTAAATCAGATATAAATGAGAGAGTTACAAAGAAAAGCAGAAAATGCATGTAAATTTAATGTATGATTGTTATAATTATTTAAAATTGAACTGAGAATTCATATTTTAATGTTTTTTATCTTTCAGGTGCCAATAGAAATAAAAAAGTTTAGCGGACTTATGGATGTTGATGAACTTTATCTAGATGTAGAAAAAAGAAATGTTTAAAAATTGAAGAATGCAAGTTTCACAAATATATTTTGCAGTTTGCCAATGTTATTTACAGAAAAAAAAAGAAATTTTTGGTTGATTGGTTAGTTGGAAACAAATTACAGTTACAATTTGGAATACCAAACCTCTGTTGTAGGGTCAGGTGGGGTAAATATAACCAGGAGGTAATTGTAAGCTCCTCCATATAGAAGAGAACTTTGTACGGTAAAAGTATGTTTCATGCTTAAATATTGACCTCATAATATATTTTTTATTTTAGATCTTATTTATCACTAGTCTGAAGCATTTTTGAGATTCGAATAGCAATTTTAAGATAAGTCCACCAAATTTTTCATAAAAACGATTTGTCAGTTTGGAGTTCTAATGGTCTTAATTACCCCAAATAAATGTGTATAGGGAAGTGTAAATAGAAAATAAAGGGGTTATAATTTCCTCACTTGTGGTCTTAATTACTCCAAAATTTTGCGATTATGAGATTTTAATGAAGTAATTCTAGCCACTCATTTAACTTAAAAAAAGAAAAAAAAATAGCAATGAGAATTTCACTTTAACCCTTTCGGCAAAGGACTTGTACTATTAATAGTACAAGTCCTTTCATGGAGTATTATTTTGTTTTAAGAAATATTTTTGCTACTATTTGCATGCAATAATGTTAGTATATGTCTATGCATTTACTATAGGACTTCATTTATGTTTTGGCATTTAGTAATAATAATAATAATAATTGTGACGTCATATTGTGGCTAAATAATATTGACTCATTAAACAGAAGTATTTTTATAGAAAAATAGATTTTAATAACTTCACAAACACAACAATAAATATTCGAGAAAACGTCACTGCGAGAATGAGAGAACGCTTCGTTAAAAAGTAATTCCATTAAACTGAGTTACCAATCGTTGAAAGTAAAAAGTTCTCCCACGCGGAGAGAATTACAGCCAAGCTCGAGCTGAGCCGCTACAGTTGTTTGCTTAGTTCTCTTTGCGCCGTTTGAGATTCTTTCATTTTAAACAAATAGTTTACTCTTTAAATTTAAAATAAAAGTTACTTTTCTGAAAGAATCATATGTAATAAAGCGCAAAAAGTATTAGAAAGTCGTAATATAACTTAAATCTTATTGTATTGCAATATTTTCTAAACATCTTCAAGAATTCTTCCTTAGCCTATTATCATATGAATATTACTTGAATAGCATCCAAAACAACAACATTCTTTATGTTTCAGACATTGAAATATTCGTTAAACACTAATTAATTTATTTGGATAACTAGTATTAATTTTATTAACGTAAAAATGATTTTTACTGAAAATTGAAAAAAAATTCGGACCTGAAAGTGTTAAAGAGGAATTCTTAAAGGGTCAATGTTACTTCCTATTTGCTAGAAATATCACTTTTCCAAGTAGAAAAAGTAAAAATTAACAATGTTGAAAAATGTAAAAAGTGGTCATAATTACCCCTCCTGATCCTATAAATTTTGGTAATCAATAAATCACTGAATTTAACCCTTTATCTACCGACGTACTTATAAGTACCATTAAAATTACTTATTATAAAATACTTTTAATACGTCTGTTAGTTGTTATACTGCTTAGAATGAGTTACAGATACATTACTTTATTTTGTTCTAAAAGCATTAGTGGGTACACAAAACAAAAATATTTTTAAACGGATGATTTCTTTTGCCTTTGTATCTTTTCAGCTTTCTTGGCGTTGAGAGAGGAGAGTGGATTTTTCAATTCAGAAGTATTTCTATATTTATATTGTAAAAGCATCATATTTGTACATTTTATAATTCTACAAAATACTAAGAAAGCAATTTGAAATAAAAGATTTGAGTGGGGTTATAAATATTGCACAAAATCCCAATAAATTTAAATTTAATTGATCCTTCTAAATCCTTCATTCCTTCTAAAATCCTTCTAAAATCTATTAAATGATTATGTAAATCTTTTAATTTAGTTTAAACAATTTACGTAAAATGCTTTAGAATGTAAAATTTTCATGAATTCATAATTCGGTAGATAAAGGGTTAAAATTCTTATAACATTTACTCAACGGAATGGAAACTAAAGCCACGTGTTTCAGCCATGCTACAAAGAAACTAAAATAAAGTACAAGTCTTTAATTAGGAAACTTCATTTAGGAATAAATTGTTATGTTTGAATATGTTCAATAAAAATTTCTGGAAACACTTGTTACATGTTTATTTGTGTTTCAGCCATGCTACAAAGAAACTAAAATAAAGTACAAGTCTTTAATTAGGAAACTTCATTTAGGAATAAATTGTTATGTTTGAATATGTTCAATAAAAATTTCTGGAAACACTTGTTACATGTTTATTTGTGTTTCAGCCATGCTACAAAGAAACTAAAATAAAGTACAAGTCTTTAATTAGGAAACTTCATTTAGGAATAAATTGTTATGTTTGAATATGTTCAATAAAAATTTCTGGAAACACTTGTTACATGTTTATTTGTGTTTCAGCCATGCTACAAAGAAACTAAAATAAAGTACAAGTCTTTAATTAGGAAACTTCATTTAGGAATAAATTGTTATGTTTGAATATGTTCAATAAAAATTTCTGGAAACACTTGTTACATGTTTATTTGTGTTTCAGCCATGCTACAAAGAAACTAAAATAAAGTACAAGTCTTTAATTAGGAAACTTCATTTAGGAATAAATTGTTATGTTTGAATATGTTCAATAAAAATTTCTGGAAACACTTGTTACATGTTTATTTGTGTTTCAGCCATGCTTCAAAGAAACTAAAATAAAGTACAAGTCTTTAATTAGGAAACTTCATTTAGGAATAAATTGTTATGTTTGAATATGTTCAATAAAAATTTCTGGAAACACTTGTTACATGTTTATTTGTGTTTCAGCCATGCTTCAAAGAAACTAAAATAAAGTACAATAAGTCTTTAATTAGGAAACTTCATTTAGGAATAAATTGTTATGTTTGAATATGTTCAATAAAAATTTCTGGAAACACTTGTTACATGTTTATTTGTGTTTCAGCCATGCTTCTAAGAAACTAAAATAAAGTACCGTAATTTCGGGTGTATAAGCCGCAGATCAAACAATTATTTTTCGACCCAGACATTTTTAAGAAACAAATATAACTAGCTAGATCGCTGTAAATATTTGTCTTCAATCACTAAATAAGATTTCTGGGTCCAAAAAGAATTGTTTGATCCGCGGCTTATACACCCGAAATTACGGTACACGTCTTTAATTAGGAAGCTTCATTTAGGAATAAATTGTTGTTTGAATATGTTCAATAAAAAATTCTGGAAAGACTTGTTAAAGTTTATTTATGTTTCAGCCATGCTTCAAAGAAACGAAAACAAAGTAGGAATATTCAAATGAAAAAATTCGTTTCGGAATAAATTGTTATATTTGAACATGTTCATCAAAAATTGCTCAAATCTCTTACACATGTTTATTTGTATTTCTCCAGATATCTGCACATCATACATTAAATATACCAGAAATTACAGAAAATGTGAATTAATTCTACTACATTTTTCTATATATTAGTAATTTAGAGTTGTAATTTTTTTTCAACTGAGTGAAAAAGCGTTTAGAATGAGATCTAAAATCCGAAACTGAGCTTAAGCTGCTATCGCTTTTTCACCTAAGCAATGGTGCACAAATCCGGCAGACATATTTCGCGCAGAGCACTGAGAAAAAAAATATATAGTTCTGGCATCTAGAAAATATATTTCCACGTCATCCCTATAAATTATAGATAATTATCTTTATATATATTTTATCTATATTTTCCTATATTTTTTCCTATAATCCCGTAAGGCATGGTGACGTCACTGCGACGTCGTTGTGAAGTGACATAGTGACTTTGTGACCATCGATTGTCGATGTGACGTCACGTGACGTCGATGTGAAGTCACAGTGACTGAAATGTGAAGTCGTTATGGCCGTTTTAGAGCTCTTTTGTGACGTTTCACAAAGTGGTCACAATGTGGCAAATTTGTGAAAAATGTGTCATTTGTGACTAATTTGACATTAACATTGTGACGAAACTGTGACAAAAGATGCGATATTTAAATTGCCAGAAACATGTTTTTTTTTAAGTAAATAACATGTTTTGAAGATTTTTTGTAATTTTCTAAAGGTTTTTAAGAAAGTCACATCTCAGTCACAATGTGACGTCACTGAGTGGTCACAGTGGTATTTGGTCACAGATGTCATGTGACGAAAGTGACTCACAGTGACGTCATTGTGAGGTCACTGTGACCATGCATGCTATGTGAGATACTGCTATATTTCCCTATATATGTGTGGTTAAGTGTTGCAATTTTTTCAACTGAGTGAAAAAGCTTTTAGGATGAAATCTGAAGTCCGAAACTTAGCTTAAGCTGCTATCGCTTTTCCACCTAATCAATCGTGTACAAATCCGGCAGACATATTTCACTCAGAACACTGAGAAAAATATATGGTTCTGGTATCTAGAAAATATAGTTCCATATCATACCTATAAATTATAGATAGTTCTCTTTACTAGAGAGTTCTAGAGTCTCCTACTAGAATTCAAGAGCATTTATCTACGTTCTCGTGGTCAAACTTATTTAAAAATCTCTGCTAATCGATGCGAAAACAGGTGTTTATATTAAGTAACTATAATTTCAGTTTATAAAACCATTCCAGAAATCATGCGATAACTTCTGGCTACTAAAACGTTTTATTATCGTTTTGTCACCATAAAACAAGAGACTAGAAATTCTAGATCATTTCGTCTATTCAACTTTATTGTTTACCATATTCGCATGTTTCAGAAATTTATATTTCTAATTCAGGCAATCAGAAAATGACTACCTATTCATTTTAGATGACGGCATTTTTTTCCTGAGTATATTTTTTTTCCCTTTGGAAGCTTTAGTTTGTCAAGCAGACAACTCAAAAATATAAGTCGCATTTTTAATTTTCTGTTTTATTTTTTAAATGTGAGCAATAAATCGACTATATACATTGAGAAAAAAATATACCGCATTCACCTTCAATGAATAGTCTCTCAGGCTTTGATAGCCTGTGAGCTAAAAAACCGGGCAATTTTACGAAAATTGCACTGGCAATTGGTACGCCAGTAAAATGCACTGCTATTTAACGGAAAAATATCCGTGAATTTTAGAATATTTTCCGTTTTTATGAAAAAATTTCTGGAATTTATCGTAATTTTTCCGTTTAAATCTGGAATTTATCGTTTAAAAAAAAACAGTGAATTGTACTGGCGTGCCGATAGTCGGTACAATCTCTGTAAAATCTTCCGGGGTTTTTTACAGTATATTTTTAATACCTATGGTGATCTTAATATAATAAAATTACAATTTAGGTAAGTACTAATAACGTGGTCAACTAGCACTGAACAAGATATTTCGGAATTTCTTAACATGGTATTCTCCCTTACCTATAAAGTAATGTTTGTTTTTTTTCATAAAAAGAGTGAATGAAAAATCTTATTTTTCCAGAAGCATCAGATATTATATTGGTGTATCTAAAAAATATTGTACAAA
This sequence comes from Maratus speculifer, assembly GCA_964019185.1. Taxonomy (NCBI): domain Eukaryota; kingdom Metazoa; phylum Arthropoda; class Arachnida; order Araneae; family Salticidae; genus Maratus; species Maratus speculifer. Next base: position 419,744,471 of record OZ025293.1, read on the forward strand.
AATGTAACTACTAAACATAACTGGAGGGACACTCTGTGTTGTTCCAACAATGAATTTTGACATGAACTTTGATGGATTTAAGTTCGGTTAAAAAATAGAAAAAATATTAATTTCAATAAAATGCAAAGATTTAATTTTATAAAAGACAAATCACTGTTTAAAACAGGTCTTGCTGGAATTTTCACCTTGCAATAATTAACTTAAAAATTAAATTTATTTTCTTAAAAGGTGAAGATAAAAAATTAAAAACAACAGATGTTAAATGTCCCGAGATCTTTCGGACATACACATGTCCATTCTCAAGGTTAGCCATGAACTGAATGAGAAAACTAAAACTGACGGAGATACAAAGCAAAACATTAACACGCATGTGCAAGAATTGAGCCGGTCTATTTTCTTGAAAGGGGGGGGGGAATTCATGTAGAACTTTCAGCAGTTACTCTTCTAGAAATGCCCAGGATATTGTGCCATATTGCAGGAATATTATAAGAAAGGCTGTCGTTACATGTATTACGATTACATAAAATTTCTATTAAATAAAATTCTATAAAATCTTCTATTCGGATTATTGAAAGATAGTAGTTGGAAGCTTGAAAGATAATTTTTGCTTTATCGAAATTTATTTTTATGTTTTCTTTCTGATTTAATCTAGATAATACTGTACTTGGTTTATTGAATTTGATGTCTGATAAATGTTCCCTCAATTTCTCACTAAATCTCCGGGTTGTCATGCCAATGTAAAACAAATTTTCATGATGCTCATTACTGAATGGGATTATATATACACCTGATTTGTCAGAATTCTGTATTGGGTCAATTTTCCTGTGAATTATTATATATATGATTTAATTTTATTCATATTACTTTATATTTCTGAAACAGATGTAGTTTTTTATGAAAACTTTCAATATTTGCATATTTTATTCATTTGTTAAAAGGTGCCCCTATATGGGACAGGTTTGAACAAAAATCTTTCAAATTTTTAAATCTTCACAACTTATTTAATTTACATGAAAAACTTTTAATTTCTTGTTCATATAATGAAGACATATTGTTTTTATTATGTAACATTTAAAATGCAAAAAATATGATTCAAGTAAGAAATGTAATGAATTTTCTAAAAAAAATGTTCAAACATGCCCCCCCCTCTCCCCTATATGTATTTCATGAAATATGAAATAGTGTAACACGAAATAGAATATGAAATATAACTGAAACACGCCCCAAACAATTTTCCCTCTTATACCATTATGTAATGGAACACATTTGCGTGGCCATGTAAATTAATAACAAATATTCTTTGCATTAGAGAATAAACAGAATGTATATTTTAGTATATACTTTATAGATGCATATAAATTTTATTAGCTTCGAAAGAGTGTAACATGATTAAAATGCACTTGAAACTATGTTTTCCATTGGCCGTAATGTAGTGGAGTACTTTTGATTGTCCCTGTGATTGAACTATACATCCGATTTTCATAAAATTCGAAATGCCTCGACAAAATTATGCAACAATTATACATTTTAAATTTCAAGCGATTCGGTTGGGTAATTTTTGCTTTGTTATATGCGGACAGACGGGCAGACGGGCGGATTGAAGAAGACGATAGCTGCTACGTATTTAAATCATTACGAATGTATCTAAAAATTGAAAAAACTATTCTATTACATATTCTCATGCCACTTTTCCGCATTGGCGAACAAAAGTTAATTCTGACAGTCCTCTTGGATTTGAGAACAGTCTTAAAGCATCTCAAAAGAAAAAAGAAATAAGAGTTTATGCAAAAATAAATAAAGAATACATGTATTTACATTACATGCTTGATTCCATTTACATCAAACAAAATGATACTTTATTCTCTAGAAAAGCCACAGATTGAACGAAATATTTGGTGCTGCCATCTGCAGCCGAAATATTCAACTATTATATGCTTTTTAAATTTAGCAGATATATCGTCTTTTACAATAGCAATGGAAGTGGGTGAAATGTACTTTACTCTCCCTCGCCAAGGCGACGTTTTTTTTTTTAGCGATAAATGTTTCGACATGGCAACCGTGCATTTTCATTTTCTCCACTCGGATCTTCAATATGGCAACCATAAGGAGCGCTTCGGTTTACGTAATGTACTGATTTCTAAGCCGTTTCTGATTGGACACTTCTGATGGCTTTTTCTTGTTACCGGATCGTTTTCTGAATTCTTTCCACGCCTACAGTTGTTAGTTCAGGAATTTTGATCAGTTTAACCGGATTGCACGGTTTCTTATCTTTTGTTTGATTGGCTTTTATGAAATCTCATTGTTACATCAGTCTATTATTGTTTGAATTAAAAAAGGAGATTGCATTATACATGTATGACTATATTTTCCCAGCCTTTCGTTTTAATTTAAAGATATTTCTTATTTTAATAAATAATAACATACATTTGGAGACAAGTATGCGGTACGAAATAAATTTCTCGAAATAAATATTCAATGATTTAAGTTATGATTTATCAATTTCATTTAAAAAATTGAGATGATGGGTTAATTTTACTGAAAGTGAATTCCTATTTCAGAAAAACTTTCTTTTTTATTTAAAAATTCGCGCAATATATATGTACCATAAATACATAAAAAAATATATATTTCAAAATTTTATCCCGTATTTTCGTACAAATTTACAAAGATTTTAATAGTTGGATATCTGCATTAATAACCGCAAATTTGCTCATTTTAGAAATTTCTTCAATGCGACTTTTGAGCATCCAGAGAATAATTTTTCGGTTATATAGTGTCGTTAGTTAACGCAGTTTTGACAAGTTTTGTGCATTTTAGGAATTCTAACTTAGCGAGTTTCGTGAAGCCAGCGATTTTTTTGTTTTCTTTTAATGGACGCGCAGCATTCATGCATGCGTTACTAATTGCGGCGTCGACGAGTTTCGTGCATTTTAGTGATTCCTGCACAGCGAGTTTCATGGATTCACTGATGTTTTTTTAGTTTTAATGGGCGCGAAGCGCTCATACACACGTCTGTGACTGCGGAGTTGACGAGTTTCATGCATTTTAGTGATTCCTACACAGCGAGTTTCGTGGATCCACTGATGTTTTTTTTAGTTTTAATGGGCGCGAAGCGCTCATACACACGTCTGTGACTGCGGAGTTGACGAGTTTCGTGCATTTTAGTGATTCCTACACAGCGAGTTTCGTGGATCCACTGATGTTTTTTTTAGTTTTAATGGGCGCGAAGCGCTCATACACACGTCTGTGACTGCGGCGTTGACGAGTTTCGTGCATTTTAGTGATTCCTGTACAGCGAGTTTCGTGGATCCACTGATGTTTTTTTTAGTTTTAATGGGCGCGAAGCGCTCATACACAAGTCTGTGAGTGCGGAGTTGACGAGTTTCGTGCATTTTAGTGATTCCTGCACAGCGAGTTTCGTGGATCCATTGATGTTTTTTTTAGTTTTAATGGGCGCGAAGCGCTCATACACATGTCTGTGACTGCGGAGTTGACGAGTTTCGTACATTTTAGTGATTCCTGCACAGCGAGTTTCGTGGATCCACTGATGTTTTTTTTAGTTTTAATGGGCGCGAAGCGCTCATACACATGTCTGTGACTGCGGAGTTGACGAGTTTCGTACATTTTAGTGATTCCTACACAGCGAGTTTCGTGGATCCACTGATGTTTTCTTTTAGTTTTAATGGGCGCGAAGCGCTCATACACACGTCTGTGACTGCGGAGTTGACGAGTTTCGTGCATTTTAGTGATTCCTACACAGCGAGTTTCGTGGATACACTGATTTTTTTTTTAGTTTTAATGGGCGCGAAGCGCTCATACACACGTCTGTGACTGCGGAGTTGACGAGTTTCGTGCATTTTAGTGATTCCTACACAGCGAGTTTCGTGGATCCACTGATGTTTTTTTTAGTTTTAATGGGCGCGAAGCGCTCATACACACGTCTGTGACTGCGGAGTTGACGAGTTTCGTACATTTTAGTGATTCCTACACAGCGAGTTTCGTGGATCCACTGATGTTTTTTTTAGTTTTAATGGGCGCGAAGCGCTCATACACACGTCTGTGACTGCGGAGTTGACGAGTTTCGTGCATTTTAGCGATTCCTACACAGCGAGTTTCGTGGATCCACTGATGTTTTTTTTAGTTTTAATGGGCGCGAAGCGCTCATACACACGTCTGTGACTGCGGAGTTGACGAGTTTCGTGCATTTTAGTGATTCCTACACAGCGAGTTTCGTGGATCCACTGATGTTTTTTTTAGTTTTAATGGGCGCGAAGCGCTCATACACACGTCTGTGACTGCGGCGTTGACGAGTTTCGTGCATTTTAGTGATTCCTGCACAGCGAGTTTCATGGATTCACTGATGTTTTTTAGTTTTAATGGGCGCGAAGCGCTCATACACACGTCTGTGACTGCGGAGTTGACGAGTTTCGTACATTTTAGTGATTCCTGCACAGCGAGTTTCGTGGATACACTGATTTTTTTTTAGTTTTAATGGGCGCGAAGCGCTCATACACACGTCTGTGACTGCGGAGTTGACGAGTTTCGTGCATTTTAGTGATTCCTACACAGCGAGTTTCGTGGATACACTGATTTTTTTTTAGTTTTAATGGGCGCGAAGCGCTCATACACACGTCTGTGACTGCGGAGTTGACGAGTTTCGTGCATTTTAGTGATTCCTACACAGCGAGTTTCGTGGATCCACTGATGTTTTTTTTTGTTTTAATGGGCGCGAAGCGCTCATACACACGTCTGTGACTGCGGAGTTGACGAGTTTCGTACATTTTAGTGATTCCTACACAGCGAGTTTCGTGGATCCACTGATGTTTTTTTTAGTTTTAATGGGCGCGAAGCGCTCATACACACGTCTGTGACTGCGGAGTTGACGAGTTTCGTGCATTTTAGCGATTCCTACACAGCGAGTTTCGTGGATCCACTGATGTTTTTTTTAGTTTTAATGGGCGCGAAGCGCTCATACACACGTCTGTGACTGCGGAGTTGACGAGTTTCGTGCATTTTAGTGATTCCTACACAGCGAGTTTCGTGGATCCACTGATGTTTTTTTTAGTTTTAATGGGCGCGAAGCGCTCATACACACGTCTGTGACTGCGGCGTTGACGAGTTTCGTGCATTTTAGTGATTCCTGCACAGCGAGTTTCGTGGATACACTGATTTTTTTTTAGTTTTAATGGGCGCGAAGCGCTCATACACACGTCTGTGACTGCGGAGTTGACGAGTTTCGTACATTTTAGTGATTCCTACACAGCGAGTTTCGTGGATACACTGATTTTTTTTTAGTTTTAATGGGCGCGAAGCGCTCATACACACGTCTGTGACTGCGGAGTTGACGAGTTTCGTGCATTTTAGTGATTCCTACACAGCGAGTTTCGTGGATCCACTGATGTTTTTTTTAGTTTTAATGGGCGCGAAGCGCTCATACACACGTCTGTGACTGCGGAGTTGACGAGTTTCGTACATTTTAGTGATTCCTACACAGCGAGTTTCGTGGATCCACTGATGTTTTTTTTAGTTTTAATGGGCGCGAAGCGCTCATACACACGTCTGTGACTGCGGAGTTGACGAGTTTCGTGCATTTTAGCGATTCCTACACAGCGAGTTTCGTGGATCCACTGATGTTTCTTTTAGTTTTAATGGGCGCGAAGCGCTCATACACACGTCTGTGACTGCGGAGTTGACGAGTTTCGTGCATTTTAGTGATTCCTACACAGCGAGTTTCGTGGATCCACTGATGTTTTTTTTAGTTTTAATGGGCGCGAAGCGCTCATGCACACGTCTGTGACTGCGGCGTTGACGAGTTTCGTGCATTTTAGTGATTCCTGCACAGCGAATTTCATGGATTCACTGATGTTTTTTTAGTTTTAATGGGCGCGAAGCGCTCATACACAAGTCTGTGAGTGCGGAGTTGACGAGTTTCGTGCATTTTAGTGATTCCTGCACAGCGAGTTTCGTGGATCCACTGATGTTTTTTTTAGTTTTAATGGGCGCGAAGCGCTCATACACATGTCTGTGACTGCGGAGTTGACGAGTTTCGTACATTTTAGTGATTCCTACACAGCGAGTTTCGTGGATTCACTGATGTTTTTTTAGTTTTAATGGGCGCGAAGCGCTCATACACACGTCTGTGACTGCGGCGTTGACGAGTTTCGTGCATTTTAGTGATTCCTGCACAGCGAGTTTCGTGGATCCACTGATGTTTTTTTAGTTTTAATGGGCGCAAAGCGCTCATACACACGTTAGTTATTGCGGCGTCGACGAGTTTCATGCATTTTACTGATTCCTGCACAGCGAGTTTTGTGGATCCACTGATTTTTTTGTTGTTGTTTTAATGCAGTCATAATGTTTCAGTTTAGAATTATAGAAATTATATGATATAGAAATTATATTTTTTGATAAATATCCTTACTAAATTTTAGAAATAAGATATTTGTAAAATTCACGAACGTAAGTTGTAAAATTTATATAACTAAATTTGTGCAAATTTACGCAGCAAAATTTAAAAATTCCTTTTCTGTAATTTTTATCTCTAGTAAGTAGTTGTTTTTCCCGAATTTTTAAGTATGGAACGAAGCGTACGAAGAGGAAACTGTGACTGGGTCAAAGTCTCAATTTGGCGCCCCCTCCCCGAACTTTTTCTTGTGACAAGCTAAAAATGACATTGGTAGTATAAATTTCTGCGCCCGTAAAACTGCCATCTTCGCCCCCCCCCCCTTTCGCACGGCGCTGATAAGTACACAATTATTTTTGTGACTGTTTATTGATATAAATAATATCTGTAAAATACACAAATAAGAAATTCCCCAATTTAAAATAATTCGCTTGAATGTACGCAGTGTCTTTTTGAAATTCATTTCTTTTAATTTTTACAGTGCTTAAATAGTTTTTTACGCTGAGTTTTTTAAGGAACAAAAGTATTTTTCATAGCAGAAATCTGGATAGATTTTGTGCAGTTAGCGAAACGAAATTGACCAATCAGAAAATTCGCTCACTTAAAAAAGCAAAAACTTTGAATGCCGTTTTCTGATTGTTCAATCTCGTTTTGTTATCTCTGTATTCGCAAAATGTGCCTGAATACCGGACATTAGATGAAAACATTGCATCAAATTTTGTAATTACTGAATCGTCTGCCGCATGAAACGATATCTGGAAGCAGAAATAATTCTTTTAGTTTGTTGGATAGATTTTTAATTTGGAACGGGTGATGTATTTTCTTGGATAAATTATAAATAAAATAAAGTATCCTCTTTGTAGGATTCCGTAATGTAAATAAGTAAAGGTAAGTGAATTTTTTTTATGGCTATTGTATTTTGTTTGTTTTAGAAACTGGTGCATATAAAGTTTTATTATTAGAAATTAGATTTATTAGTATATTATTTATTGTTAGTATATTAGAAAGTCAATGGTTTTATATATTTATTGTGAATTTTTTTTTAAATCGGTGACGATGCAGCAAAAGTTTCAAATTTTTAACAGTGTGTCATGTTTTTTCGCTCAATGTATGACAGGTCTGTGGCAGGCCAAACATTGAACGAAAAAACGTATGACATGGACAGTTTCACAGTAATAAGAGAGAAAAAACCGGTTTGATTGCGTCATATTGCACGATTTTTGACGTATGTCTCTGTAGTGTGTGGCGGGCCTTGGAGAAAGACGCTCCGGGAGAAAAGACGCAAAAACGCGCCAATTTGGCGATTCTTAAAAAATTGCGCCAAGAGGGAGAGTAAAGTACATTCGCACCTTTTTAATTCATTTTTGCTCTCAAATGCATCAAACTGGCAAATTGTCTTATTTAGAAAGTACACAAGGTGCCGTGATTGTCGATTCTTTGATAAATGCAGAAAATGTTGCAAAAAAAGCAATAAAAAATGGCATTTTGAACCGATTTTTCTGAAGCGCGAGATCTGGGAACGAAAAAAAGGGCCATACTTAGAAGATAATTATTTATAAATCAAATTCTAATGAATTGAGCGTAAAATGACATCACATGGCACCTTATACGTCTCTTCAAAAATTCCCTCAGCAAGTATCATGTTTCTACTTTTAAAAATATGTCTGAAATTGTATCAGAAAATTTCGAGCTGTTGAAGGTGGAAAAGCGTTTTTTCGAATACACCCTTAACACTTTGCACAGAGCCAGATTAAGATTGTGCGCCCCCCCCCCCCCCCCCCCCCAAGGCCAATCGCATTTTAGGGCTGCCTCATACTAAAATAGTTGCTATACTTTTTGGTTGGAAGCAGTTATTATCATATTTTACAATATGTTTGCACAGTTAACCAAAATGCATGTTGGTTTTAGAGAAAATAATTGCAGAAACTGCAGTTTTGAAAATTCTTTTCCTAAATCATTTTATTCAATTTGAGGCGCAAGCAGTGGGCCCAAGGCCAGGGCTTTTGCGGTAATCAGGCCCTGACTTTGCGGTCTAAACCCGAGCCTGAATCGGGATAATCTTTTTGTGTGAAATTTGCTTTTGGCCCAGTAATAAAGGAATATAAAATTTGCCTTATTTAACGAACATTGACATTTAACGAACATTGACAACGAACATTGAACTTATGAACATTGAGAAGTCGAGTAATTGAAAGTAACTTCTTTTAAACAAGTCGGACATTGCTCGTCAAACATAGCAAACGTACTATAACGAAGTTTACAAATAAAGAGAAACCTCTATTTAAGGGACAAAAGTTCTGGTCCCATAGCTGTCCCTTATTTGGAAGTTTCACTGTAATAAAATCTCCGAATAAGGGACACCTCTATTTAAGGGACAAAATTTCCGGTCCCATAGGTGTCCCTTATTCGGAGGTTTCATTGTATTTAGACTTGATTTAACCCCTTAACGCGCAGTGTTGCCGGATCGGCAGCACCTAAAGTTCCCCCTGTTTAGAGACACAAAAACTCCGTGAATATTTCAAAAACTACTCTAATGGCTACTTTAAATCTTTCTTATGAGTTCTAGATGGCAGCACCACAGAGATCAAACTCTACTGTTTTTAAATAATAGATAAAATGTTTTACTGTAATACGCGCTTCACAGCAATGCTCTTCTCACTGCGCTTATCAATGCTTTACTTATGGGAGGTTACCACTTCGGCAACAGCTGTATAATTAAAATGGTTAGTGCAATCTTTACAAAACGATACCCGTGTACTCCTCTAGGCCTAAATAGATTGCCTAATTTTTTTTTCTTTAAATTGCAACTTTAAAGAGTAGTGCGCCGGAAAGGGTTAATAGTATAGAGCACTTCGGAAACAACATAGTATCCGAAATCTTTTATGTGTCCTGTAAATATTATATGATTTCTATTATACAGGAAGTAACTTGTAGTAAACCTCAGCAACGTATAGAAATTTCATAAAGAGTGAAGTAGTTTAACATAATTAAAACGCACTCCAAACAATGTTTCAATAATATACCATTATGTCATGGAATACTTTTGTGATGCCCTGTAAATTAATGACAAATTTTCTTTTCACCACAGATTGTACAAAATGAATATGTTAGTATATACTTCATAGATGCATATCCATTTTATTATGTTCGAAAGAGTGTAACATTATTAAAATGCTCTCATAAATATTTTTTCCAGTCGACCGTAATGTAACGGAATACTTTTGATTGTTCCTGTAATTGAATTATACATACGATTTTCATAAAATTTTAAATGACTCGATAAAATTATATTATAATTATATGTTTTAATTTTTAAACAATATGGTTGCGTAGTTTTTGTGAACGTTGTTATATGCAAGCAGACAGACGAACGGACTGAACGACGAGTAAAGGTGCTATGTATTTACATAATTACGAACGCACCTAAAAAGTATAACCGAATAAAGTGCCAACCGAATAAAATTAATGTAGGAGTCACCTGGCAGGAAATGGCTAAATCTAGGTTGTATTTCTTTGGCCTACGGTTACAAAAAAAAAAAAAAAAAAAAAAAAAAAAAACCAACTTTGGATTTTTTGCATAATATTTTTTGGCATATCACATATTTAATTTTTTATGAAAAAAATAATAATACTATGTGTTTTGCGACAGCAGATGTACGCTATGGAGCTCCAAACCAGCGGTCATTTTTCTCTTCTCAGAGGGATCTCAAACAATTTGTCTGTCCAGACTTTTATCACAGGGTCCTGTTTTCGAGAAATTGTGATGTATTTCTTGTGAAAATTCTAGTCATAATTTAGAGAATTGTAAATTATCGATGTCTTCAGGTTCTATCCTTCATAACATAAAAAGCAAAGTACTATGCTCTGTGATGAGTTTATTTGTTTGTTTATAGGCCAGATTTTATATTTAAATGACTAAATTTATGAAAAATTCAATTTGAAGATGAAAAAATTCTGTGAAAGATCTATTTAAGTGACAAATAATTTGTGAAGGGTCCTGTTTTGGGATAAAATGTTTTGTGAAGGGTCCCTTTTAAAATAAATCACTTTGTGAAAGGTCCTGTTTTAAGGTAAATTATTCTGTGAAGGGTCCTGTTTTAAAATAAATTATTTTGTGAAGGGTCCTGTTTTAAAATAAATTATTTTGGGAAGGGTCCTGTTTTAAAATAAATTATTTTGTGAACGGTCCTGTTTTAAGATAAATTATTTTGTGAAAGCTACTGTTTTAAGATAAATTGTTTAGTGAAGGACCCTTTAAAGGACCTAAAAATTTTATAAACATATCCCTGAATTAGGTGACCCAACTGTGAAAGAGAATTGAATCCTCTAGAACTTATACAAAAATTTAGTTTAAAAAGTTGATTTTAAACAAAATACTTGGCATTAAAACATAAAAATTCACATTTTTACCATTTTTTAAAACTTGTGCGACCTCTAAAAATTTTTAATTTATGAAAATTATATCTTTAGGTGCTATAAGCTCCAGCGAAATCAATTACCTTTCTCTTAAATAAAATTGTAAAAATCGGCCCAATAGTTCTCGAGAAAATAGGTTGCCTAATTTGAAAAACTGGGTTTCGAGGAAAATAAGGTATCCGAACACCTTTAAAACGTAATTTTTGATCAAAATACCATTTTATTTTTTTCAACGATATTAAAATTGAATCTTTTATCTATCGAAATCTGATTTAATTTTGTTTGTATCTAAAATAAAACCCGAGTTATAGCTGTTTAAAATTACATTTATAACAGCTTTTGAATTGTGTTTAAAAGTTATTTTTAGCTTTTTCTCAAAATAGTTTTTTTTTCAGATTTTTACAAAACGCAAAACATCCTAAAATAAAACGTTATGCATAAAATGCCACAAAATTGTCTGTACTTATTTCACAAATCTCTTTTCAAGGAATAGGCTACGCCCATATAATATATTAAAAAGTTTTATACTTACGCTGGTACAAATGACAAACTAGAGACAAATTTAGCGTACCGTAATTTCTGGAAGAAACGCCGCGACGGCGTAAACGCCGCACCGCGGAAAATCACTCGAAAAAATTTAGAAAATGGTCGTAAACGCCGCATCGTCGTAAACGCCGCAGGTGAAATTTCCGCGATAATCGCGATTAACATGTTAAACAGAAACACATTAATAAGCTGTATTAAGAAACCATGGAAATGAAATTATTAATCAGAAATTAATAAATAAATACAAAATTAATAATATTATTTAAATACCGTATTTTCGGGAATAAGCGCCGCGACGCATAAGAGTTTAAAAGTAAAAATATGCTTAGTGAGGCGCAGTGGATACGGTGATATTTTTTCCTAACAGTACCGTAAAATACCGTTAATCCGCCCCCCCCCCAAACGGGACGAAAAATCATAAAATAATTAGAGAAGGACGCTTACACGGGATTTTTCCAGGATCGTTTCATAAAATTTTCAGAAATGAATCGTGAATCTTTGAATGAATCATGATTTTTTATAATTGAAGCAATACTTGAAAAAAAAATTGGTTTAAAAAAAACGTAAATTCTGTCGAAAAATGCAGCAAAAAGGAGAAATTTGTAAAAAAAGCATGAAATCAATTAAGAAAATCTTTTAAAAAAGCACATTTCATCAAAGATTCATGATTCATTCATTTCATTATGATTCATCACTGAATCTTTGGAACGGGGGAAAAAAATCGGATTCAGAACTAATTTTCTGAAAGTTATAAAAGAAGGGGAGGGGGAAATTCAGGAAATTCATTCGAAAATGCAATTTTCGTTTATTCGTAATCTAATGCGAAATTTGCGTAACTTTTTGCGGTCTTTTAATGAAAATTGACATTTTTTCGCGATATTTTGACGAAATCGAAATTAATTTGTTTTTGCAACCATTTGTCAGAATTCGCGATACATTTTATGTCCGAAATTTTGGAATTATGATCGATTTTTTTTAATTTTCGGAAAAATTCAGAAAAATATCACGCTTGTTTGAAAAAAAAAATGCTCGTAAACGCCGCATCGGTAGAAACGCCGCGTCGCTTGAAATTTCAGTTTAAAACACGTAAACGCCGCGGCGTTTCTTCCCGAAATTACGGTATCTTTCATTACATTAGTATTTTAACTGCCTTATCATTTGTGATAGTGGTGCGATTATAATGTGTGTCTGTAAGTCCTAGAGAACGTTATTCTGTTTATTTGCAATTTTTAAAATTGCAATAAATTGTTTTATTTTTGAGTTATCACGTTTAACCCTTTGCGGCACAGGGAAAATTCATCGCTTAAGTGTTGAAATTAATGAGTGATACCGTAATTTGAAAACAACTTTATTTGTAAATAAGGAAAAAGCTATATTTCACTCATTCAATAAACTGTAAATTTATATACTAAAATTCCGGTGCCAATGTAGCGTTTGGGAATTAAAATTGTGTGGTTTCATAGATATACCACCGCTGCGCAACCCGTCAATAATTGAGATTATTTTGACTATTTTTCTTTTAAAAATTATTTCTGGGCAATTGCTAATTTTTTTATTTATTTTTTTTAAGTTTTAAAGTAAATGACAACAAAAAACTGGGTAAAAAGGGAAAATTCCGAAAATTTCAAAAATTCACTTCTGAAGCATGCGGGTACCTTAAAATTTTTACAATAGCGTTACGTTACGGTCAACGAGCGGCATTACATTCACTGAATCAAAATTACTGTAAGGAAATGAAACATCACCAAACAGTTTCAGAGCAACAATCGACACATCGATGAACGTTTTTTTTTTATTATTATTTTTTATTTATTTACCACTATGTTTTAAAGTTATCATAGTCTGTCTCAAATGTCTATGCACTCCTATTAAATCTGGTTAAAAACATTTGAAGAAGATAATATACAATGTGTAATATGTTATCTATCGCCGACCTGTAATTTCTCAACTGTTGGTCGTTTACATACAGTTCAAGTTACTAAAACGTTTCAAATGAGAAAAATATTCATGTTTGATTTTTTAAAGTAAAAAACCAATTTTATAAAAATTATGAATCTTTTCTATCTATCTTTTTATACGGTCCCCCCAATCCCTATAGGTATGTTTAATAATATTTTACAACTATCAAAACAGTTATAACACAAAAAGTTTGACTTCTGTACTGCAAAAAACTGACAGAGTTAAAGTTTGATAATTTTTCACATGATTTGCCTTTCATTGAGGGATCTGTTAAAAAATGAATTAAGGTAATTGAAGATCGAAATCAGGGTGCTATGTCTTTTTTACGGCAAAACCACCTTTAACCCTTTGAGCTCTGGTGGGTAAATTTCTTCAAAAGTCCATATGTCACATTAGCACCAGCCTTTTGTAAAGAAAAAATAAAGTTTGCGATATACACGAAAACATGCATTAAACCTTTTTCAAATAAATTTAATGGGATATTCCGGTGACATTGTGATATTTTGGAATTAAAATTAAGTGGTAGAAAATTCAACCATCAGAGCTCAAAGGGTTAACCAGCATCGCCAAATTGGGGTACCCCCAAATAGGATTATTATTGCTGTTTAATATTGAAATTAAACAGAAAAATAAATATCAATTTCTTATCATTCCAGAAAACGGTCTGAAAATGAAGTTAACCCTATGAAGTTTGAATTCATAGTTTCCTAGAAACACTGAAAAAATGAAATACTCAAAAATGAGTACATCGATGTACTCATACTGAATTGAGTATTTGAGTATATTTCGATCAAAAATGATCACATTGCTTTCTCAATTTTGAATAATCACATCATATTATTAAAAATTCCCAACAGTATTTTTCTAATATAAATACTAAAGTTGATTTCTTTTGCAAATGTTGTTAAAGGATCTGCCAAGCATTTCTGTTTTTTAAAAGTGGTGCTGTTTAGAAAAAATAAAATTAACCCATTGGCTGCCGATTACGAGATAACTCGTAGTTGTTGTCTTCCTAGAAAACAACGCAACCTACCAGTTATCTCGTAGTCGGCAGTGAACGTGTTAATGTAAATATTAAATTATACACAATATTTTGAAATAGTTTAAAAGTGCTTGCAAATAGTGTGCTCTTGCCATAAAAATATTGGATTTGAGTATTTTGCTAATAATGTTTGCTATTTTATTTTAATAAACAATCAATTAAATTTGTATTGTTAGTAATTTTGTGCAAGAAATAAACGCTAATATATTTTCACTTTGATTTCTAAATTCTGGGGGCAGATAATAGTGATTTATATTTGAACACAACCATGGAATCAAAAATGAGTACATGTATTCCTCACAAGGAAGGTCTCCATACTGGGCATACTCAGATTTTTGTGGGAAAAAAATACTAATTAAGCTACTCATGTATGTAATAAAGGATCAGTGAAAATTAGCGGCGGAATTCCAGAAGAAAACATGTAAAAAAATAAAATACTTTCGAATATTTGGCGTGAAAAGACAAAAGTGTCACACGATTTGGCGAACAGCACTTTTCCCCGCCAAAAGCAAACGATTTTAATGCAACTGAAAACTTGGATTTTTAGAGTCCTCGTAAATGGTGTTTGATGAATTTAAACATAAACAATGAGAGAGTTTAATATATTTTATGCATATATATGTATATTAAATTGCATATGTATACATTATTTGTTGCTGTAGTTATTTAATTTACCTCTGGAAAAAATATTTTCATACAAAAAAAATTCTTATTCAGTAAAATTATTTTCATACATTTAAGCGTATTCAAAAATAAAAGCTAGAAGTTTCCATAGCAACAGAATCGAATTGACAATGCTCAAATAGACTTTGAACTTGAAACAATTTTAATTAATTTAAATCTGACTTTCGTTTCAAATCTCAAATTTTGATGATTAAATTTAAATTAAATACATATAAATATCAATATCAATATAACGAAATTATACATAAAACAAACTAAAACTGACAAAAACAAAGGTATTTAATTTATCTAAACATGTTGAACATGAAACTTTGTTCCTTTAAAATGCATTTGACATAAAAAAAAACAATTTTTGAAATTGCTTTTCATCGTCAACCGAAGATAAATCGCCGAATAACGCAATTTTTAATAATTTTTTACGGACAGGGAACGGGGGTTCCGCCGAAATTTTTTTATAAACGTATATATCTTCATGAGAAAAACATTGTATATTTTTTTCAGATTTTTCGGAGTATGCCCGTATGGAGACCTTCCTTGTCAGTTTTGAGTAGATTTTGATCGGAGCTATTTTGAGTATTTGAAGTACTTAAATTGAGTACTTTTTACTTAATTTTGAGAAACTAATTTTTTAGTGAAAGTATTAGTAACTTTATAGATTTTTTTTTTAACTTTATTCTAAATGTTGTACTACATCCTTGAATTTTATTACAATTATTTACTTACATTATAAGTTT
Source organism: Maratus speculifer (assembly GCA_964019185.1). Lineage (NCBI taxonomy): Eukaryota > Metazoa > Arthropoda > Arachnida > Araneae > Salticidae > Maratus > Maratus speculifer. The sequence goes on from OZ025293.1 coordinate 419,760,255, forward strand.
GGAAAGAAAAATACGGCACGCACCCAAATGTATACACGCAATGAAAGATTACAGTCAGACTGGTTTCATAAACACTACCTTTAAAATTTTAAATTAAGCCAAAAATGTGAGTTTTATTTATTAATTATTTTTTGAATATACTTAATCATTGTTTTTCTTTTGTGTGTGTGTGATTAATACGCGAAAAACGAATTGTTTTTTGTATTTAATTGAGAGCTACGAATAGAGGAAATGCCATAAATTATGAAGGCTGCGCAAATAAATGATGTGCAGCACCAATTCAATAGCTCCAAACTTAATCAATTATTTATTTCAGAAAAATATTTCACACAAACTTTTAATTTTTTTTTACGCAATTTCTTTACTTTTTTAATTAAAACTTTCAAGGGCCTACATAGCCGTATTTTGAGGTTAAAAACTGACGAAAAGGCAAAAAGGATATCCTTTGGAAATTTCATTTTTTTTTTTTTTTTAAGTGCGAAATAATCATTGTACCTGATGGCAACTACGAATTTTTCATCACGTATTTCCTGCTTTTTTATGAACAGTTGTAATATAGACGGTGAGTAGACCATATGTCTCTTTATTTATTTTTTTGAAAAATTTAAGAGCCTACACTACTGAGTGAAAAAGACCCGGATGATAATGTTTAGTCTACGAGGACGTTCTTTTTAAATATCTCGCTCAAATTTCAATATTTTTACATGAATTTTTTTTTTTTTTTTTTGCATAGGATAGCTGAGGCCAATCTACAACCTGGGTAGTTTTTACTTTTTCAATTTTGGTTTTAGATTTTTTTTTTAATTATTTTAACTCTCGAAACCGGTTTGATCCGGTTCTGAAAGTGAAAATATCATAATATAAAAAATATATAACCAAAATCGAAAAAGTAAAAACTAGCCCGGGTGCAGATAGTCTTCAGCTATCCTATGCAAAAAGATCATGTAAAAAATATTTAAATTTGAGTGAGATATTTAAAAAGAACGTCCCCGTAGACTTAACATTAACATCCGGGTGTTTTTTCACTCAGTGCTGTGGGCTCTTAATTTTAAAATATTAGCGGCTGTTGTTTTAACGAAATTCAACTCATTACGGAAATTGTGGGGAAAGAAGGAAATGATGCTTTATCTACTCATTTTAATACTCATTCTATATTAACCCTTTCAGGCGCAAAGTTCTTCGGCTGGAGATGTCAAAATGATTGAAACTAGTTAGAATTTGCGAATAAATTTATTTGAAAATAAGCTAAATTATGTTTTCTCGCCTATTTATGAAACAAACTTTTATTCCAAATTTCTAGTGCAATTGTGGAACTTTGAAATTAATTGTTAAGAAGGATATATCATCCTCTTCCAAACGGTTAAATCTTGTTTTGAAATCCAAACTTCATTCTGATACATTTATGAAATCATTTTTCAAACTCAAAATTGTATATATATATATTTAATAACTAAGAAGTCGAATTTCCATTATTTTGATAAAGGCAAAAAAGTTTTCAGAAAATGCTATGAAAATTTGCGTTTTCATTGTATTTTTGAAAGACGATAGTGATGGAAAAATCATCATCAGATTTGAATCGATTATAATTGAAGATGCAATGTATAAACAGAAAAATGAAAAAGCTAATCTGATTCAGTAGATTCCATAGTCATGGGTACAGTTTTCGTCCTTTTAAAAGGATTATGCGTCGCATTTCTGAACGGGGGAAAATATTTCTTTCTCACTTGCGTAAGGTTGTTATTAACCCCTTGCAGGGTGGTGGTATACCTATGAAGCCACTTAATTTTAATTCCCAAACGCCACATTGTCACCGGAATTTTGATTAAAAAAAAATTACGGTTTATTGAATGCATGAAATATATCTTTTGCTTATTTGCAAATACAGTTGCTTTCAAATTCAGGTGTCATTCACTAATTTCAACATTTAAGGGGCCGCTTCACTCAAATGAAAAGACCCATTCGCTAATGCTAATCCTATGGAAGAAATTTATATAGATATCTCGGTTGTATTTTAATATTTTTAAATGGTTCTTTTTGCATCGGATAGCTGAGATTGACCTGAATGCAGGCCGTTTTTTACATTTTTGATTTTGTTTACAGATATTTTTTACGAGAACGCTTTCATTTTCAGAACCGGTTTGGAAAGCGAAATCACCCTCATAAAAAATATCTGTAAACAAAATCGAAAAAGTAAAAAACGGCCTGCATTCATATCGATCTCAGCTGTCCAATCCAAAAAGAATCATTTAAAAATATTAAAATGCAACCGAGATATCTTTATAAATTTCTTCCATAGGATTAGCATTAGCGAACGGGTCTTTTCATTTGAGTGAAGCGGCCCCTTAAGCAATGAAATTGCCCTGCGCTGCAAAGGGTTAAATCAAAAAGGGTAACTTTGTCGCATAAGTTTTAATTCATTTTTGTCCGGAAATGCATGAAACAAGCGCAGGTGTTATGATTCAGAAACTATCTAATCGAACTTATTTTTCTGTTTTTATGGAAACGTTATAGATATTTCAGAAAAAGCCGTCAAAAATGATGTTTTGAATGATTTTTCCGGCAAAAGCAGAAAAACCAGTCAACAAAAGGTAGAAAACGTGGTCAAAATAACTTATACCTCGGTCGGTAATTTAATTATCATAAAATGGAAAACTGCGTTCGATGCGAAAGCGCTTACATAGCCAGACCGTCCAATTTTATATTTTTCCGTTAAAAAATGAATTTGTTAATGTATCAAAACGTTTTGCACTTATTGAGAAGATCACTTGAGAACATCCTTAAATGTTTTTTCGCCTTCAATTTAATTGTTATAATTTACGTTTTTTATTAACACTATCATCTAAGTAACTTCAGATCTCTGCGATTAAGTAAGATAAATTTCAGGTACAGAGACAAAGGTTTCTTTTTGGCACCAAAATGGCAATTTTTGCTTGGTGTGGCATCCCATATATTGCATATTAATAAATACCCCCCCAGAGTATATCAAATATGAGTCAGACGTATTCTAAGGAACGTGTTCACAATAAATTAAACATTGTTTGTGTTATAAAGAAATAATTTGCGTGTGTTTCAAATATAAGTTGCGCATATTTTATAATTAATTGACTATGTTTTGTAATAAAATATGCGTTTTATAATAAACTGTTTCATAATAAAATAAAAATAAAATGTTGTCTTCGCATTCTAGACCTAACAAACCTAATCCTCACCTTACTTAGTTGGAGTCAATCGTTACAAATTCTACCATAACATGAGTTGAAAATTATTTTTAAAAAGTGGTGGTGACAATTGTAAAAACCATACGCACTGCGGGTCCATCAGTTCTGGCGAACGTCCTCCAGGGTTAAGTTTGATTTGATAACAATCATATATAGTCTACACTGTAAAAAAATCTCTAAAGTTGCTAAACTTTTTCTAGGAAACTAGGATTCCGAGAACTTTTCATGTAACGGTAACAGTAAAAACCTATGTAACCGATTCTGTTAAATGAATTTTTGTTGTTACTGTTACATGAAAAGTTCTATACTGTAAAAAAAATTCTGCAAAGTTACTAAAAGTTTTCTAGGAAACTAAGATTCCTAGAACTTTTTATGTAACGACAACATCAAAGGATCATAATCAGATAACGATTTGCACTGTAAATCAAAAAATTTGTAAGGTTATTAAGAATTTTTTAGAAAACTAGGATTCCTAGAATATTTTATGTAACTGCAGCTCAGGTTACTGATAAAATTTTTATTCAGATAACTGTTATTTTAACTAAATAAATAAACAACATTCAAGAGCACAAATATTCTATACTAATAAAATCCGTGCGCCTCTGTCTGTCTGTCTGTCTGCTTGAAGCCGATTACAGTTCGCAACGCGGGCGAGTTGGAAGTCGCGAGAGGTGTCTTTCGATTCGAAAAATTCCGGGAAAGTCATTTCGGGCATTTTCGAGACCGTGGGACCAAAATTAAAAAAGTTATGAATTAAAAACCGGTCGGGAATCGGAACGGAAAACGTCTTATTTCCAAAACAGGTCTCAAACGGAGCTCTGAGGCAGACCACTGCGCTGCCTTGCGGTGAAGAACAGGAACTTTTCCCCTTTGGCTAAAAGAAGAAGCAGCCAAAAACCTATTTTTCTCCCGTCATTTTGTGAAAGAATGTATAAGAGAAAAAGAAGTAATTGGTAAAAAATGTTAAACACGGTTTAATTAATATAATAAGTACAACTATTTAAGACAGCAAGACATGTTCACTAAGAGGTAATAGTGTTGCTAATTAATATTTTGAGGATCTCAGATGTAACTGGCTATTCATATATTTATTCTGTATGTGAGTATTAATCGTTGTAGCTCATTTTCATACTTTTTCTTTTTGGTAGCATACACGAATATTGTGTAACCTAAGATTTACGCGATTAATACTAATTTCTGTTAGTACAAACGGAAAACGAGCTGCTAAAATTATTTGTTAGTTATGTTGTTTGTGATATTAATGAAATTACTTATTTTTTTTAATAGCAGTCTTTTGCAGTTTTTAATAAACAAACTTTTTTTTGCGCGTTTTTTCTTAAACCATCATACAGACAGTTTTTAAAGTAGAAAAAAACTGATTACATATTCAGAATCTGCGTAAAAGTCTTCTTCTGATGATCCAAAAAATACGAGAAAATGTATTATGGGCGCGCAGCGCCAACCGTGCAAAACCAAATATTTTTAACGGGCGATGGCGACCATGGCGCGTAGCGCCGGTGGGCCGGCTTCACACGGTGGGCGCGTACCGCCCACTGTGCGAAATCACATATTTTTAATGGGATAATGGGCGCATAACAACCATAGCTCTTTAATTTACTTTTTTGTGCTGAGGATTAGAACACCAAGACTTGCTTATTAAATGAATTTTTTTGTTTATTATATATTGCTTAATACGGAGGTTCGTTTGGAAAAAGTGGCCCAGCTAGCGGGCGTAGCTCGCTAGTTATAAAATAAAAGATGTTAAAAGATGTTAAAAGCATACATGTTTCGGGACTTCTTAAGTCCCATCATCAGTGCTAAAAGTGTAAAATGTAAAAGAAAATCACATCGCAAAATAAAATAAAATAAGTCGTGTAACTGAGCTCGCCGCTAAGGCGAACTGACTAGGAAACGTCGCAAAGCGACAGTAAAAATAAGCTGCACGCGCATCCAGAGGAGACCAATCATATGTCACATCTTACTGGACGAGTCCAAATCAAAGAGAACAGGAGGGGGGAGGGGGAGTGAAATTACAGGAAAGGAAACCAGACATCCGAAAATCTTGGAGTACTGGACATGTCATTAACTAAATTATTAGAGTTTTTCCATATATGATAAGCTTCCCAAAAGTCTAAATCATAAACAGATGAACAATATTGTATTATTGAGGCTTCGGAAAATTTAAAGTTATGACTATTGGACCAGCAATGGCTGGCGATAGCGGAACGTTTTATTTCACAATTTCTAACGTTAGCACTGTGCTCTCCCACTCGCTTTTTAAGGTACGCTTCGTCTGACCGATGTACATTTTATCGCATTCGCAAGATATCTTATAAATACCCCAATGTGAAAAATCATCTATTGGATCTTTGAGATTAGAGAATTTAATTTTATTGAAAGGAGTAATGGTTATTTTAAAATCAAATTTTGACAAAATATTGGAAATTTGATGACTGATTTTTGGAAAATATGGAAGAGTAATTAAATTAACATTGCGGTCTGAGTTGAAGTTCGAATGAGTACGTTTTTTTATTAATTTGTTATGAATGGAATCAACGATTTTAATTGGGAAACCCCGATCAATGGCAATGGATTTGATATGGTTTAATTCTGCTTTAAGTAAACTATCAGAGGAGCAAATATTTAAGGCTCGGTGTACATAAGTGTTAAAGGCATCTAATTTCTGATTAGGGGGGGTGAACAGAAATTAGCTGCCTTTAACACTTATGTACACCGGACCTTAAATATTTGCTCCTCTGATAGTTTACTTAAAGCAGAATTAAACCATATCAAATCCAGTAAGATGTGACATATGATTGGTCTCCTCTGGGTGCGCGTGCCAGCTTATTTTTACTGTCGCTTTGCGACGTTTCCTAGTCAGTTCGCCTTAGCGGCGAGCTCAGTTACACGACTTATTTTATTTTATTTTGCGATGTGACTTTCTTTTACATTTTACACTTTTAGCACTGATGATGGGATTTAAGAAGTCCCGAAACATGTATGCTTTTAACATCTTTTAACATCTTTTATTTTATAATATTTGTGCTCTTGAACGTTGTTTATTTATTTAGTTATATATAAGCACAAAGTACAATCCTCCCCTCCTTCTTATAACTGTTATTTTAGTAGATTCGTTTTTAAAGTTACAGATTTCAGTAGCTTTACAAAACTTTGTTTTGTAGATTTACATTTTTTTCTTTTACAGGGCACAGATAGAATGTTAGTAAGTATACAGATTTCAGCAACTTTACATCTGTAGGTTTGTAGATTTTTTTTTTTTTTTTTTACAGTGCAAACAGACTGCCGTACCTTTCAATCTGTAGAATTACATATTTTAATACAGTATAGGTTTCTGTATGGCCTATTAATGTTAGCGAAGGCCTATTGGGGGATTTTCCTCCATGGGGACCTTTCCAAGGGACCTTTTGCTGTTACTGTTACATGAAAAGTTCTACACTGTGAAAAAAATTCTGCAAAGTTACTAAAAGTTTTCTAGGAAACTGGATTCCTAGAACTTTTTATGTAAGGACAATAACAAAAATGCATGTAACAGATACAGATTTGCACTGAAAAAAAAAAAAAAAAAAAACTGTAAGGTTACTAAGAATTATTTAGAAAACTGGGATTCCAAGAATATTTTATGAAACACTAACCCAGGTTACAGATAAAATTTTAGTAAGATAACTGTAATTTTAGTAGACGCGTTTGTGAAGTTACAGCTTTCTGTAACTTTACAAAAATTAGATTTGTCGATTTACATTTTTTCTTGCACAGTGTACAGATAATATATTAGTAACCACACAGATTTCGGCAACTTTACATCTATAGGATTGCACTTTTTTTTACAGTATAGGAATCCCAATTTCCTAACAAAAAGTTTAGTAACTTTTCAAAAAAAAAAAAATTACAGTGTAATCTGAACTGAATCTTTATAAATCTTCAAGGGAAAGTTTTAATCAAAAGTTAATTTTCTCATTCTTTTTATTTCCTTTTGCAAATTCAGCTATTTTCGCTCTGAAGAATGATATTTAACATAAAAATTGCAAGTCACAGAAAGAATGGCATAAAAATTAATCAGGTTCTAGAACTTTACAGGAAATCTTGATAGGTCATATCATAATAAAGAAGTTCAGACATCTCTGGCCCAATCGGAAACGGAAATGTTTGAATTAGCGATTGCTGAGTACCGTTTCGAAGTGCCTCTTTTAAGGTTCAAACTTTATAACATTGAGATATCTGTTCATAGTAATGGAATATTTCTAATCTTTTTCAAGTCAACTATGTACTACTCGTAAATGTTGGAATATTATTTGGGTAAGTCATATTAAAAATTATTAAAATGTTCGAAGGTGAAAATTACTCTAAAGTATAGTTTTAAGACAAATTTGAGTTGTTTTAAAACTCGAATATGATGTTTTTGTTATAATTTTTTTATCGGATATATCTGATATAGAAGTAAGTATCTTGAGCCTCTACTTTATCTAAAGGTTGAAATAGTATGTTATGTAATACAGGTATGTACTTGTAATTGTATACTTAAACAGTAATACACTATTACATATACAATATGTAATTAATAATATGTAATATGCAAACATGTATCATATGTAATAATATGTAATAATATAATAATGTGTAGTACAATATGTAAGATGTAAGTCTGGATTTAATAATTAATGGTACATATATATTAAGACAGACATGAACATCGTGGTTTATTAATAAAAAGTTCCGGGCTAGGATAACAGCCAGGGTAGCTTAGATGGTAGAGCAAAGCACGGTATGCTGTCGAATAGGTTCGAATCCTGGCCCCGGCTAATTTTTCAGTCCATGTTGGAGTTTTGTCTTAATTGTGTTATATCTGTCTTAATATAAGTGTACCTTTGTTTATGTACTATACTAATGCACTTTTTTAATATTTTGCTAGCTGTTTAACCTTTTCTACGCGCGGATTGGTACTTCGCACTAAAATTAAAATTGGAATAATTTAATTACTACGGATTAAAATTACAGTCCGTAATAAATAATAATAAAATTTAAAAAAATCCTAATAATTTAATTACTATGGATTAAAATCCGTAGTAAAAGTAATAGTATATGTAAAAAAATATCATCAAATAGATATAATAATAATCGAAAATGAAATGAAAATCAGCATTAAACGCAATGACAAAAACAACTTTAAACTATCTAAGAAATATGAATTCTGTGTTAAAGAGTTGAGTTGTTCAATAGCTATTCGATTTAAAAAAATATTTTTCTGCTCTTGCGCATTTTTTAATGAAATTTAATTTATCATGATGCTATGGTAGCAGACGATAAAACGATACCTTTATAGTAAAGAAGTAGAAAAAAAAAGTTTTGCTAATGTTTCTGATAGACTGTTTTTCTTTATTTTTTGAAAAAGGTTATCACTAAGCGCAATTTAATAATCTCTAATTATTAGCATGGGAGGTAAAAGAAATACCTATTGCAGCGTGGCGAACGCAATATGTATACCTCACATTAGGTGCTACGGATTTACATAACTATGAACGCGCCTAATAAGAGAAAATCAATCAAACAATGCTGTAATCTTTCAATCTCAAAACGTGAGAACTAACTGGTCAACTTTAAAAAAATATTATTGCAATTAGAAGATCTAAAAAATGTTTATTAAACTTACGTTTTAGTTTATGATTTGCAACTTTTAATTTAAAAAATTGATTGACAGTATTTTTTACAAGAAACTCGAAAAGATATTATAAAATACAAATGCAACACACAGGATGTTGGCGCAGATAGTATTAAACAAGTCTAAATTATAATCTTAAAAATTTTGTCCTAGTTTTAACCAAATTTTGTACTGTACAGCTCAATAGCTAACTCCCTAAGATTTTGAAATTTCGTAACAACATTTGGAGCTTCAGTTGAACTTCCTACTGTAATCTCATTCCAACAATTGGGACTACCCTTTAAGTGCCTACACTGTAAAAAAAAAAGTGTCGATCTACTAAAAAAACTTTAGTGATCCTTGTAATTACTAAAAAATTTTTAGTAATCTTAGTCGGTTACTAGAAAATCTGTAAGAATTACTAGAAAAAAAGTTAGCAACGAATAGAGTTAATAGTTTTATATTTTTAATAGCTCTTACTAAAACTCAGTTGGTGTGGCCTTGATAGCATAGTGGTTATAGTAACGGACTCCAGGCTAAAAGGTCCCGGGTTCGAAACTTGCCACCGCCAAATACACCCCGAATGTCTGTAATGTCTCGTTAATAAAGGGATTATGAAAATCCTGTCGGAGCACTTAAGAATGTTTAGTGCTGCCATCTATTGCAGTTTTGCCGAAAATCTTCCGCTTCAGAAGTCTGGATGCAGCTCGCAGTAAACTCGGTTGCACATAATGGTTATTAAAAGTAATTTTGGAGCTATTACTAAAATTTGCTTTGTGGCTCATACTAAAAATTTTTAAGTTAGTTATAAAAAAAATTCTTTTGTTCAGTTTGCAAAAGAAATGCTAGTTTCACTTGCAAAAAAAAAAGTTTGTAATGGTTACTAAAAAATTCTGTTCAATACAAATTTACTAAGAAATTTTTAGTAACCTCTTGAATTTTTTTTTACAGTGTATACTAGTCACTCAAAAAGACCCACGTGATAATGTTAAGTCTATAAAAGCAGTTTTACATTATTTTTTTTTTTTTTTTTTTTGCATAGGATAGCTGAGGACGATCTACAACCGGGCTAGTTTTTACTTTTTCAATTTTGGTTTCAGATTTTTCTAAAAAACTACTTTAACTTACGGAACCGGTTGAAACCGGCTCTGAAATTTAAAGTATCATAATATAAGAAACATATAACCAAAATCAAAAAAAGTAAAAATTAGCCCGGTTGTAGGTCACCCTTAGCTTTCCTATGTAAAAAATTATGTAAAAATATCAAAATTCGAGCGCGATATTTGAAAATAATGCCCCTTTAGACTTAACATTATCATGTGGGTCTTTTTCACTGACTCGAGTGGCCTTTTTAACAGTAGCTTCAAATTTTGATACGAGATTTCACAACGTTATGTTCATAGCCACTGAGTAACAAAAATTTTGTTCAAACTAAGTCAAAATTTTTAACAGTGTATGTCAAACGATGCAAATGAAGTGCGTTTATACTATAGCTAGTTTTAGAAACACTATTCAGATCTTGGTGGAACAGCTGATGCATTCTTATGAAAAAAATGAACGAATACAAAATTTATTAATATTCTGTAGTTTGAATTCAGTAGTATTGAAATAGTAGGACTCCATCTTAAATAGGAGGTCATCACCATGACAACCTATAATCAATACCACTCATGGAATAGTATTGAATTTATTACGTATGATAGGATTTAATAGACTGAAGAAAACTTTTATTCATATCTTCTTACGTTTTGATGGATTTTCATAAAATTTGAAATGATTCGTCAGAATTCCGCATTGATGCCATACATTAAAGAAACCATTCTGCTGGGTAGTTTTAGCGTTGTATGTCGATAGACGGACGGCCCAATCGATGACTATAGGTACAACGTATTTATATAATTATTAACACACCTAATAAAGAGAGTGCAAAATAAAAAATACGAATTACAGAGCTGACGTTAAGACCCCACAAACGGTCATCGAAATCAAATCAATATTTATAGTATTTTTTTTCTGAGTTGTTTTTCAGAGATGAATTATTAAACACTGAAAACAGAAAATAGTAATCTTTGGAACAGCTAATATGGATTTTTAAAAAATATTTTTACTTGAATGAGAAGCATTTAAGGGGCTAATTCAGTGAAATGAAAAGACCCATTCACTAATGCTAATCCTATGGAAGAAATTTATACAGATATCTTGGTTGCATTTTAATATTTTTAAATGATTTTTTGGCTTTGGTTATCTGAGATCGATCTGTATGCATGACGTTAGTTACTTTTTTCATTTTGTTTACAGTTATTTTTTACAAGGACGCTTTCATTTTTGGAACCGGTTTGGAAAGCAAAAGCAACCCCATAAAAAATATCTGCAACCAAAATCGAAAAACTAAAAAACGACCTCCATTCAGATCAATCTGAGTTATCCAATGCAAAAAGAATCATCTAATAAAATATGCTTTTTTTTAAAAAATACTAACCGACTTCAAAAAAAATACCAAGCTTGGCGACAACTTGGCACTAACGCATATGAATACATAGTTTTAATATGGTTATGACTCGAAAACGTTGCAAAAATAAAAGATGATATGCGACAAATCATTATTTTTTGTTTATCAAATCCACATTTTGTTATTTTAAAAACTTTCTAGTCACCAGAATTTAATGAAATTAAAAGATCTAGTATCGGTGTAAGAGTTATAGCCTGAAATTTTATTTGTTTATTGTACACACATATCTGACTTCTGTGCTCGACATGAAAGCCTGCGATTACCTGAAAAATGAACGCTTCTAATTGGATGACAGCTTCAAAAAGAGTTGGAATATTCATGTTTTTATTTTTTAAAAGTTCAAATCGCAAGTATTTGGTAAAATTGAAATGGGACCATGTGGGCATCTTACACTTTCAAACAAAAAAAGAATTATTAAAATCGTTTCATATTTACAGAAGTTATGAGTGAACAACAAATACATACAGGTCGAAATCATAACCTCCTCCTTGAAGTCGGTTAAAAATATTGAAATGCAACCGAGATATTTTTATAAATTTCTCCCATAGGATTAGCATTAGCGAAAGGGTCTTTTCATTTGAGTGAAGTAGCCTCTTAAGTCGTGTGGCCTCCCCATCTCTTACGTGCCCTACTAGTCATAAACACTATTCGTGGGGAAAATTCAAACTAGTAAAACATAGAAAAATAATGAATAATTTTTCCTTTTATTCTTCCGTATCCTTAGAGTGCTATATTTGGCTAGGACCGAAAAAGTCATTAAAACAACACTGAAAACAGTGATGTTTTCGGTGATGTGAAAAGCTCAGAATTTCTAATATTATCCAACTATTATCTGCCATTAAAGACATTGTAATAAGAACAAGACACGCAAATATCATATTAGAAGCTAAATTCTTCTTCGATAATTTCGGTTAAATAAATGAATACTTATATTTTACCACAGATTTATTGCTTCACCTTTTTTTATAAAAAATAAAATAAAAATAAAAACGTGAATTTCTAAATCAAATCACCGGGCGAAATGCATATTCTGGTTTGAATTAATCGTAACTATAACGGGAACTTAAAATGTTCACTGCTTGCTTAAATAGTGACAGAGAGGTTCTCCTCTCAAAACTGGTTGACGGAAAGTGCAGGGTTCGAACCCAATCGCGACCGTAGGCCTAACCGTTCTGAGTTTTCCGCGATTTTCTTGGAACCTTGTATTTCTTTGCGTAAATACGAGTTAGGTTCCTTTAGAAACACCCCCACGGACGGCACTCCTTTCCCCCCCCCCCCTTAACGCCTATATCCCTGGTGTTGATAATTGGCCGTTGTATAAACAATCACAACCAGAAACGGTGAAGTTAATGTATAGATGTTAAATGTTATAAGACTCCAAAATACACATTTATTTAAATTTCTGGGTACTTTCAGTTGCATCCGCAATCTTCATCAGGGAAAAAATTCTTTTTGCTAATACGGAGTAAAGGAAAAATTCCTTTAAGATGAGCCTTTTAAGCTCATGTTATATTTACATGCATTGCTAAATTCAAAATTTGTGATGTTTATCTTTAGATATATGATCTTCTAATCCTAAAAGTTTGGTGATCACTGTGATAAAACATGACCAATCCCAACTGCCTAAAAAATATTTCCAAGTTTCTTATTACAAAACTGGCATCTTATTTCCTAACACTATATATGTATTTCTATGTTATATAAGAAATACTGTATTCGGGTATATAAGAGGCTACTTTGTATAAAACATGTTCAAAAATTTAACAAACTTTAAGGGAAAAACATGAAAATGAAAGAATGATGACAACTCTTACAAAGAAAATTTCATAAACTGTATCGAATTTTTGAATCCTTAATTCAATTTATTGTGAGAAGTCATACAAATAATTTCGTAAAAAAAAATTCCATTTAAAATCACGTAAAGGGCCATTTTCACCATTCACTTACATTTCAGAATTTTATTTTTCAAACTTTATTTCTTTTAAAAATGGAGATAGGTGTTAATGTAAATGTTTAAGGTACATGAAAAAAAATTGGTTGTGCACTTTGCCCTATAATATAATATGCAAATGCTATTTAAAGTTGGTTTGTAAGGCAAATTGTCAAGTCCGTTACCATACAAAATTACTGAAAATACTCAGCTTTAAATTTATTAAATTTCCTAAAATCAACTTATTTTGAAGTGACTTATGTGCCTAAATTTCAAATCCTGATATTTATCAATAATAAGTAAATTAAATTGAAATGAGAGACAGTTTAATCACAAGATTATGATCACTTAGAAATAATATAAGAACTTTTTCTAATAATAACATTATATATTGATGTAAATTATTAAATTTTAAGAAAATTGCATATTTTTTTCTTAGCTGAATAAAAAATAAAAGTAGAATGGTGAAAAAATGATAATCATTAAAACTGTGGTATCAGACTTGACACTTTGTTGAAAATGGCCGTAAACGCATTTTTAACCAAATATATACTACATTGCAAAACTAAAATATTAAAAAAAAAGTAACAAAAATCATGCGTTAAGCATATATTATGAAGCACTTTCCAACACTTCATGAAATCTTTAACAAAACTTTTTTAATTAGGAAAATAAGGGTATGTAAATGGGAAACATACTTGAAAAGTTTTTGTTCAGCCCTGTAGTTTACCTTGTACCTTTATTACACGTCAGTAAGAAGCTAAAATTCATTTTAAACTAAAACACTCTTAAAACAACTGAAATAACATTGTTATAAGTTATCATTCATAGGTGTCCTGTACACAATTCTCTGCGTGGCCCTGTATATCATTTTATCTATATTCTGAAAACATTTCTTTGTAAATTGAATGCAGTTCTGCGTAAAAATATAAGCCTTATTTAAGAACCAACTTTAAGTAATTTAAGCTCATACTCAGTAACGTTGACGAACTCTTTTGGGTAGCCCTGTAAATCAACTATAACATTTATACACACCCTTATAATGTTTAAAGATTTAGTGAAACTTAAATGCGTATATCATAATTAAAATGTATTACATCCTTCCACCAGTCATCATCGGAAACATATACAGTCCGTCAGAAGGAATATACTATTTGAAATCTTTTGTGTGTTCCTGTACATCATATTATGCGTTAAATATTAAGTCTCAATGGCGTTATCAAATGGAATTCTTTCGTGTGGCCCTGTAAATGAATAATAGCTATATTTTCACCGCATATTTAATAGAATGCATTTTTTAGTGCACCTCTTAAATGCATGTAAAATTTAATATGTTTGACAGGGTGTAACATCTTTAAAATGCCTTTGAAACGATCCCCATAGGCCATAATGTAATGGAAAATTTTTGACTCTCCCTGTAAATAAACTAATCAAGGTAGAAACTTCATTTTCAATAGTGTTCGTGCTAGGGTAAACGTAAATATCGTACAAAATTTCAGGGCAATTCGAGTATATTAACATGCGTTAGAGCGCGGATAGACTGACAGACGGACAGACAAACCGAATGCATAAGCATTTTTCAAACAATGCTTAAGCACTTTTTCAAACTTTTTGAAAGTGTTATTAACGTTAAAATTCATTTGAAACGATTTTCCCCCATAAGCCGTAATGTAATGGAAAACTTTTGACTGTCCCTGTAAATAAATTAATCATGGTAGAAACTTCATTTTCAATAGGGTTCGTGCTAGGGTAAGCCTAAAAAACCGTACAAAAATTTCATGGCAATCCGAGTATATTTACGAGAGTTAGAGCTCGGACAGACGGCCAGACAAACCGAATGCATAAGCACTTTTCAACTTTGTTGGAAAGCGCTAAAAAAAAACACGTAATTTAAAACATCTACATTGTTTATCTTCTGGATCAAAATAGCTAAAATCCATCATTATTCCGGAAACTATTCCTAAGATTTGATATAATTTACTAGAAATAACATGAACTCCCACTCCATTTTAGTTTGAATTTTTGAACAGTCCTCCAAACAACATAACCTATACCCACCCCTCCTCCCATTTTCAACTTGAATTTTGGAACAGTCGATCAAGTAAAAATGAATGAACTCGATCTCCGATTTTTGACGATTTTAACGCAGACGATGAGCACGTCAAATAACCGAAAGTACTTTATTGTGATATTTCATTTGTACAACGTATACTATTTTGTACAATGTGCAATGTTTAAAATTATAACTAATTATAAATGGATTTTATTTCTGCCAAATATGACTTGACAATGGCTAATTTAACAATAGAAATAAACGGAGCAAAATATTATAATAGATTTTGAAAAGTGTATTACTTTTAAATATTTTAACAATTGCTTTATGTTAGAGCTTGAATAACACATTATTATCTTTACAGTATTTCGCTCATACTTCGATGTGTTCGATTTTTTTTTTACCTTTATTAAATAAGAGGTAAAAAAACGCGTCTTATACACCGTAAAATTATAGTTTTGACATATTTCTCTTAATGTTTTTAAATATTAAGAAGGTTTCATTTTTAATCTCGTTTGTGAATTGTAATTAAAATCAAAAGTAAATCCTTCTTTAAATGGACATTATCAAAATGCATTTCTAAATTCTACAAAAAAAAAAAAAAAATTATGCAATTTTTTTTTTTTAGAATTATTGCAAGAAATAAATATTTAATAATAAATACACAAACATTTAATAAACATTTATAACAATGTTAAACACTGAAATAAATAAACATTTATTTTTAAATGTTTCCAACATATTTTAAAAGTGCTTATGAATTCAGTTCGATTGTTTGTTTGTCCGTCTTCCCGTGATTTAAATCTTGTAAATATACTCAGATTGCCATGTAGATTTTATTTGAGGACCCCCCAGAAGCCAAAGGGTTTAAGTGACAAAATTGGAAAAAAAAATTTAACTAAGTGCACAGACGAGAAGGAAATATGCTTTTTTATTTTCAGGTAATGAAACAGAAGTGATTTTATGTGCTAACCACTTTTGCCGAATAATGATCAACATTGATTAATTATAAATTGAAGGAAAATTGTGCTCTTATTTTTTTACAGTTATTGAAATAAGAGATCAAAGACCAGGGTTGGGTTTCTGACGTCAGAAACTGGTTTTTGACATGACAAGTGTCAAAAACTGGTTTAAACCGTCAAAAACTGGTTTAAACCGTCAAAAACTGTCTTAAACTGTGAAAAATGTCTAATGCACTTTGAACATTTTAAGAACAAGACAGAAACATTGAATAAGTCTTAATGATTTAAATAATTTTTTATTTAAAATTAATTATACTGTAATTTAATAATTACAAAAAAATTAAATTACTTTAATTGCAATAAAACATTGTTTATTTAGAATGTTCAAACAGAAGAAGATGATTTTGTACAGTTAATAATCTGGATCAGTTTTACCCCACAGTATCCTATAGCACATAATCAATTTAACACATTTATTTACATCCAGATGGTTTCTGAGTTTAGAGTGTATGAAGCCAAAGTTACAAAATACTCTCTCAGTGCTGTGCTGTGTTAGCAGGGCTTGATAGCAGATGCATTGCTAGTTGAACAAGTTTGGAGGGAGGCTAAATTTTCAGATTTATGAGAGATTTTTTTTCTTTTTTTTCCGGAAATGATAATATACAATACAATAAAAATGAATTTTTAATATTACATCTAATGTTGTATATGTGTGACAGATGTTTAATGTGAAATTTTACAGATCAGTGTAGTATTTGAGGTTTCTGACGAGGTTTTTGACAAGAGGTTTTAGCCATGACGGTTTAAACCACGGTTTTAACCCGATAAAACCGCACACTGCCAAAAACTTGCCAACCCTGTCAAAGACCAAAATGGAAATAGCAGTAGTTTCCTATTCCAATCCAGTCAATTATTAATGATGTTCAAATTTAATCGTTTAAAGGCCAAACTCTGATCCAGTCATATTTTAGATTATTTTTTTGCACTTTATGTCATCTAATGCTTTAATTAAGGGATATTAGTCATTGATATGGTTGGAAAAAATTATATATATAATTTTCAGAATGTTCACAATTGGTAGTATTGGTCACTTCTGGCGCTCATTTTCCAGTGGTCATTGGTAATTTTTATGATATACTATATATTTCCCCATAAATGATTGGAATGTAACATCTATTTAAAAAAATCAAGTTATCTAATTCGAAAAATGTATTTAAAAAATCCTTTTTATGACTGATCATTTTCCAGTGGTTATTCGTCACTTTTATGATTTTCTGCACATTTCCTCATTAATGGTAGGAATGTAACTTCTATTTAAAAAAATAAAGTCATCTTTTTACTATTTTTTCTAATTTTTTAAAGTCATTTTTGATTAATTTTAATTTTTTATGTATTTTTAAACTTGCGTTCCTAATTGGAAACATTGGCCAGTAAAAGGTTAACGTCAATTATCATCGAATTGAATTTACTCTAAATCGAATTTTTGTCACTTGTACCCATTGGCTTCCGAGGTCCTCATTTCTTTTCGATGTTTAATATATATTGCTCCACATTAAAAGAAGTATGTAATGTTTGTAGTTTATTGATTTATATGTATAATATATTATCTATCGCCAAACTCTAATTTCTCAACCGTTGGTCGTAGACATACAGTTCCAATTACAAAAACATTTCAAATGAGGTAAATGTTCATGTTGTAGCATATTATTCAAAGTAAAATATCAATTTTTGTAAAAAATACGAAATCTAACCTTTTATACGGTCCCTCAATACCTATAGTTATATTTGGTAAAATTTTACGCATACCATAACAGATGTAACATTTAAAAGTTTGACTTCTGTGATACAAAAATTAAAAGAGTTATTTTTAGAGTTTAAGATTTTTATACGTGATTTTGGTTTCATAGAGGGATCAATTAAAAAATGAATTAAAGTAACTAGAAATCAAAATGAGGGTGGAATGTCCTTTTTAGGTGACCTTTAGCCAGTGTCGCCTAATCAGAATATCACCAAAGGGGGTTATTTCATCTATTATCATCTATTGTTAGTAAGGAAGTTATTCCATCATTGTAATTATTCAGCTTTCTTAATGTTGACGTATATATTGTATATTATTTCTGTTTGAAAAAATAAATAAATTACATTAGATAGTTGTGAATTATCAAGACTGAATACTCACGTTTATTTTTCGTGTTTTTCATACGAAACTTATAGTTTAAGAGGACCGTGGCCCGTTATTTAAACAAAAATCGAAATTTATTTTTTTACTAGCTGTCCTTCCCGGCGTTGCCCGGGCCCGTGATGTTATTCAGTTTTCAAATGTATTATTTGCTTTCTAAATGACCCTTAAATTAAACTCAAATTTCTATGATTTTATATCTTTAAGTCCATTTTGTCAAAATTTATATTTTTAAACGGAAAAATCGCGAAAAGATATTGCATTGAAAGCACATGCTGTTTGGTATTTTGTTTTCTATGTAATTTGATTTTTTGGAAACTATGCGAACCGAAAGCGAACGAAGCCGCGACGGAACACTCAGGATTTACTGAATTCGTAAAAATTTTCACACATTTTATTTTGTAAAAAAATAATTCTATCCATGCAAAAGTTCCAAAGTTTTTTAAATTAATGTAAATCTGGTTTATTGAAAGGCTCTAAAAAGATTGTGCTAAAATACGGACACCAGTTACTTTTAGCCGGGATGTAATTCGTGTTTGTCGGTGTATTTGAACGGGTTAAATCTCATTTTTTTTTAAACAAATTGCAACATAAATTATAAGAATGTTTTAGCTTTAAGAAAATATTTTCGGTTTGTAGAATTGTGCCCTGCAAAGGCAAAACCGCAATGAAACGATCTGGTTTTTATTGATTTCCTCAAATTTTTCGCACATTTTATTTTGTAAAAAATATTTCTACTCGTCCGAAAGTTTCAAAATTTTTTAAGAAGGTGTAAATTTGATCTATTGAGATGCTTTTAAAAGTTTGGGCTGAAATATGTACGCTTAGATACTTTTAGCGTAGAAAAAATATTCTATACGTGAGTCGCAAAGTGCTTCCTTTTGCCGGTGTATTTGAAAGGGTTAAATCTTATATTTTAAAAACCGATTGCTTCATAGATTCTAAAAATGTTTTTAAGCTTAAAGAATATGTTATTTGTTTACCGGTACCTATAGGATTGCGTTTTGCTAAGTCAAAACCGCAATGAAAACGATCTGTTTTTTATTGATTTCATCAAATTTTTCGCACATTTTATTTTGTAAAAAATATTTCTATCGGTCCGAAAGTGTTGAATTTTTTGTAGGGAGTATAAATTTGGTCTATTGAGAAGATTTTAAAAGATTGAGTCGAAATATGCACATTAAGATAATTTTAGCATAGAAAAAATACCCTCTATGCGAGTCGCAAAATGACCTTCTTTTGCCAGTATATTTGAAAGGGTTAAAATCCGAATATTTTAAAACCAATTACACCATCAATTAGAAGAAAGTTTCAACTTTAAGATGTTTTTTTTTTTTGTTTTTTTTTATATCTTAAAAATTACGCCCTGGATGGGCATTGACAAAATGGAGAAAAATAGTTTTGGAAAAAACGACCATTTTTGAATATTTGTTTTCAAAGGGTTAACTGTAACATTTTTTCGAATTGATTATTGCGTTTGAGACCTAAAAATATGATCTTTAGAAATATGTCTCTTAAGTTTAACTGCGTCCAGCAGTTTGGTTGATTTGAATTTTAAAAAAATGATCCAAAAACAGAAATAAACGGGGAAAATGTTTCTTCCTCCGTTTAGATGCATAATTGAGTTTCTGCGCATGTGCAAACGTTTTCTTTCCCCGGACATTAAAAAAATGATTTTTTGAAGAGAGTGAGTTCCGCTTCATAATTAATATCTTTGGAACTAATCAAAAAATTAAAATTCTGAGCTTCAGGTGCATCAGGAGAGATATTGAGCTACTCTCAAAAACATTTTGAGCTTCGTACGTGCCGTAGATTTTGCTAGCCATCGCAAAGACACTCACAAACAGACAGAGCGTTTTGTTCTTTTATTAGTATAGATGTAATAATATTCTCCAATTTATGCTGAGTCATTTGCGAAATACCACATGCAAATATGATGATTTTTCGCTAAGTTTCAAGTACTTAAATCTTGTACGCAGACAAATTTTTGGCCTTTAATATATGCTTTAAATCTATTTTTATTAAAAATGATTTTTCAACGTTTTCAGATTTTTGCGTAGCTTTTATTACAAAAAGTAACATGTTTTACCTATTGCTAGTCATCCAGAGGAAAGCTTTTCCGGAAAATTTTGGTATATTTTCACCGATCATGATATGATTTATTCTTTTCAATCTTAGTTGTAGTAGAACTGTTTTTATATCATTAATGTCATTATTATTGATTCACAAATAAATAATAAATTAATAAATTATTAACTATTTCACACATTGTATAACTTAAAGCGGAATTTGTTCTTTATTGGCTTATTATCATCGATATTACTTTTTAGACCTATTTTATATTATTAGTAGTATTATTGTATTATTATTAGTATATATTTTATATTATTATTAGTGTAATTAATAATAATACAATTAAGAATAAAAGTAATGATGCATACTTGTGTAATACATTTGTTCTTTATTGGCTTATTACCTTCGATATTACTTTTGCTAGACCTATTTTTTATTATTAATAGCATTATTGTATTATTATTTGTCTATATTTTATATTATTATTATTAATTAATAATAATATAATTAAGAATAAAAATAATGATGCATACTTAACTCCGAAATTTCTTTTTTATTGATTAATCCTCTTTAATCTTAAGTTGTGATAAGTCTTTGCAATATTAAAAAGGAAAGAATAAATCTGAATTTCAACATTTTGGTAGAATCGCTTCGGTTATCAGATGATCTCTGCTATGTCAGCGACTCCCTCTTGATCACGACTGATTCTAATCTCTTCGTCAATTCTAAGTATTCCTTAAAGGACAGGGGTTTTTGGCCTCTGTCAAACATAAAGTCAAAATATTTTTTCCTTGTTCGAACATTTCCGGAATCGTTTTACTAAACTTTAGATGGATGTTTCATAGTAGTACAGTTAAAACTTAATACATTTTAATGCGGAATGTGATTTTTATTCATTTATTCTCTTTGATCATATTTGTGATTAACATATTTTATGATACTATTAATATTAAATATTCAATACTTAATATAACATAATGCAAAATTTGTTTGTTTTTTATTTGCTTATCCTTTTCAATTTTACTTTTAAAATGTTTTTTAAATATTCATTAGTTTAATTTATTGTATATAATTATTATTATTTCATACTTAAAGTAAATTAATGCAGTTTTTTTTTAAATTTATGGATATATTCTCAGCAATCTCACTTAATCAACCTATTTTTGTATTATGGTTGCTATTATTTTTATTATTATTACATAATTAATTAATATTATTTAATTCAATTTTTTAATTGATTTATTCTTTTTAATCTTACTTGTAGTAGACCTATTTTTACATCATTAATGTCATTATTAATGATTCATGAATAAATATTAAATTATTAACACTTTCATACGTAGTATAACTTAATGCTGATTTTTTTCTTTATTGGCTAATTATCTCGATATTATTTTTGTTAGATCTATTTTATGTTATTTATAACATTATTGTATTATTATTAGCATACATTTTGTAACATTATTAGTAATTAATAATAATATGATTAAGAATAAAAATAATGATGCATACTTAACTCCGAAATTTCTTTTTTATTGATTAATCCTCTTCAATCTTAAGTTGTGATAAGTCTTTGCAATATTAAAAATGAAAGAATAAATCTGAATTTCAACATTTTGATAGAATCACTTCTGTTATCAGATGATCTCTACTATGTCAGCGACTCCCTCTTGATCACGACTGATACTAATCTCTTCGTCAATTCTAAGTATTCCTTAAAGGACAGGGGTTTTTGGCCTCTGTCAAGTCAAAATATTCTTCCTTGTTCGAACATTTCCGGAATCGTTTTATTAAACTTTAGATGGATGTTTCATAGTAGTACAGTTAAAACTTAATACATTTTAATGCGGAATGTGATCTTTATTCATTTATTCTCTTTAATCATACTTGTGATTAACATATTTTATGATACTATTAATATTAAATATTCAATACTTAATATAACATAATGCAAAATTTGTTTGTTTTTTTATTCGCTTATACTTTTCAATTTTACTTTTAAAATGTTTTTTAAATAGTCATTAGTTTAATTTATTGTATATAATTATTATTGTTTCATACTTAAAGTATATTAATGCAGTTTTTTTTTAATTTGTAGATATATTCTCAGCAATCTCACTTAATCAACCTATTTTTGTATTATGGTTGCTATTATTTTTATTATTATTACATAATTAATTAATATTATTTAATTAAATTTTTTTATTGATTTATTCTTTTTAATCTTATTTGTAGTAGACCTATTTTTCCATCATTAATGTCATTATTTTGATTCATGAATAAATAATAAATTACTAACACTTTCATACGTAGTATAACTTAATGCTGATTTTTTTTTATTGGCTAATTATCTCGATATTATTTTTCTTAGATCTATTTTATGTTATTTATAACATTATTATATTATTATTTGTATACATTTATATCATTATTAGTAATTAATAATAATATGATTAAGAATAAAAATAATAATCCATACTTAACTCCGAAATTTCTTTTTTATTGCTTAATTCCCTTCTATCTTAAGTTGTGATAAATCTTTGCAATATTAAAAATGAAAGAATAAATCTGAATTTCAACATTTTGGTAAAATCGCATCTGTTATCAGATGATCTCTGCTATGTCAGCGACTCCCACTTCATCACGACTGATTCTAATCTCTACGTCAATTTTAAGTATTCCTTAAAGGACAGGGGTTTTTGGCCTCTGTGATAAGTCAAAATATTTTTCCTTGTTCGAACATTTCCGGAATCGTTTTATTAAACTGTAGATGGATGTTTCATAGTTGTACAGTTAAAACTTAATACATTTTAATGCGAAATGCGATTTTTATTGATTTATTCTCTTCGATCGTACTTGTGATTAACCTATTTTATGATACTATTGATATCAAATATTCCATACTTAATGTAATATCATGCAAAATTTGTTTGTTTTTTATTCGTTTATCCTTTTCACTTTTACTTTTAAAATGGTTTGTAAATATGGATTGGTTTAATTTATTATAAATTATTAGTATTATTTCATACTTAAAGTAATTAATGCAAAGT
This sequence comes from Maratus speculifer, assembly GCA_964019185.1. NCBI lineage: Eukaryota > Metazoa > Arthropoda > Arachnida > Araneae > Salticidae > Maratus > Maratus speculifer. Next base: position 419,783,882 of record OZ025293.1, read on the forward strand.
GTACTTTTTTTATTTATGGATATATTCTCAGCAATCTTACTTGTGGTTTACCTATTTTTGTATTATGGTTGTTATTATTATTATTATTATTATATAATTAATTATTAATTAATATATTTAATTTAATATTTTAATGGATTTATTCTTTTCAGTGTTACTTGCAGTGGACCTATTTTTATATCATTAAAATCCTTATTATTGATTCATAAATAAATAATAAATTAATAAATTAGTAACTATTTCATACGTAGTATAACTTAATGAGGAATTTGTTCTTTATTGGCCTATTATCTTCGATATTACTTTTGTTAGACCTATTTTATATTATTAGTAGTATTATTGTGTTATTATTAGTATACATTTTATATTATTATTAGTAATTAATAATAATAAAATTAAGAATAAAATAATAATGCATACTTGTGTAATAAATTTGTTCCTTACTGACTTATTGTCTTCGATTTTAATTTCGTTAGACCTATTTTATAATATTAATAATATTATTGTATTATTATTAGTATATATATTACATTATTATTAGTAATTAATAATAATATAATTGAATATAATAATAATATAATATAATTTATATATATATATATATATAATTTATATAATATAATTTAATAATAATATAATAAAAATAATAATGCATACTTAACATAACGTCCTCCGAAATTTCATATTTATTGATTAATCTTTTTCAATCTTAAGTTCTGATAAATCTTTGCAATATTAAAAAGGAAAGAATAAATCGGAATTTCAACATTTTGGTAGAATCGCTCTGTTATCAGATGATCTCTGCTATGTCATCGACTCCCTCTTGATCACGACTGATTCTAATCTCTTCGTCAATTTTAAGTATTCCTTAAAAGACAGGGTTTTTTGGCCTCTGTGATAAGTCAAGATATTTTTTCCTTGTTCGAACATTTCCGGAATCGTTTTATTAAACTGTAGATGGATGTTTCATAGTAATGTAGTTAAAACTTAATACATTTTAATGCGGAATGCGATTTTTATTGATTTATTCTCTTCGATCGTACTTGTGATTAACCTATTTTATGATACCATTACTATTAAATACTTCATACTTAATGTAACATAATGCAAAATTTGTTTGATTTTTAATCTCTTATCCTTTTCAATTTTCCTTTTAAAATGGTTTTTAAATATGGGATTGGTTTAATTTATTATATATTATTAGTATTATTTCATACTTAAAGTAACTTAATGCAAAATATACTTTTTTATTTTGGATATATTGTCAGCAATTTTACTTGTGATTTAACTATTTTGAATTATGGTTGTCATTGTTTTTATTGTTATTACAAAATTAATTAATAATTAACACAATTTAATTATTTTTTAATTTATTTATTCTTTTCAATCTTAATTGGGATAGACTTTTTTTATATTTTTAATGTTATTATTATTGATTCATAAATAAATACTAAATTGATAAATCTTTAATTATTTTATGTGTAGTATAACTTAATGCGGAATTTGTCCTTTATTGGTTTATTATCTCCGATATAACCTTTTTTAGACCTATTTTATATTGGTATTAGTATTATTGATATTACTAGTAATAATAATACAATTAATAATAAAAATATTAATTCAAACTTCACATCATTTACTCCGGAATTTCTTTTTTATTGATTAATCCTCTTCAATCTTAAGTTGTGATAAATCTTTGCAACATTAAAAAGGAAAGAATAAATCTGAATTTCAACATTTTGGTAGAATAATAATCCTTTTATCAGATATATCCTTATATCAGAATAATAATTTGTTATCAGATGATCTCTGCTATGTCAGCGACTCCCTCTTGATCACGACTGATTCTAATCTCTTCGTCAATTTTAAGTATTCCTTAAAGGACAAAGGGTTTTGGCCTCTCTGATAAGTCAAAATATTTTTTCCTTTTTCGAACATTTCCGGAATCGTTTTATTAAACTGTAGATGGATGTTTCATAGTACTGTAGTTAAAAATGTTACTGTTTCATGGAATACATTGAAAGTTAACTTCTAATGCTTTTACGGGTAGTGAGTTTTGCAAGTTTTTCTCGTTTTTCTCGTTTTCCAGGGTTATATTTAAAGGGAATCGTGGATTAATAAATATCCATGATTTTAGCCACATAAAATTCCTATCTCTCCATTTTATTGCCATTTCATCTATGTTCATAACTTCAAGTTCTTGAACATATTTTTTTTCAGTAATTTTATTTAAAAACACCTTAATGTAAAGAAAATAATAATATTCAAATCTGTTTAATTCATTTCACAAATTAGATAAATTGAAAGTACAATAGAAAGTAATTGTAAGAAAACGGATATAATGATAGGTAACAATACACAATTAATTTACATCTGATATAATGGGCAATCAAAAAAAAAAAAATATATTTTTTTACATAAATGACGTTTATCGCTTTTAAAATTTTGAATTACAATTATTTACAATTTTTATGTTCACGCATTTAGTTTGATAATTTACACTTTTTTATACAAAAGTAACTGCTTTTCATTGCATATTAAAACTTAAAAATATTCATAATATATACAAAAAAATTCCTTATATTTTTCTATTGATATATATTTTGAAATATTGCATGAGTATTTTAGCTCTATAACTATCTTATCTGCGGAATTTGTGTTTTCTCTGGAACAGATTTTTTAGGTGGTGCAAAATAGAGGTCTGCACGGGCCGGAATTTCCAGGCCAAGGCCCGGCCCACAGGAAAGTTGTTTTGGCTCGGCCCGGTGTGAAACTCAAAAGTTTGGCCAGGGCCCGGAACGCTTATATTTTTACATTTCTAGGCCCGGTCTGGCCCGGTCCGTACAGAAATCAACAACAACAAGCTCGGTCCATTCTGGCTTAACACAATTTCTACTATTTCGAAAAAATTCCGATTTTTATCATGTAATTAAGATTCCTTTAAAGAATACTGCATACACATTCATGGGTCAATTTTACAATAAATTTTACAGAAAATACACAAGAGCAGCATTAATAATTACTTTGATTCTTAGACTTTAAACATTCAAATAAAGATTTAATAAAAAATTAATAAGGTTTAAAATAAAATAAAAATAAATAAAGTTAAAATTATCATCACTTTTGAAGCTCAATAAAAAGTAGATTTATGAAAATACTTCTATATAATTTTATCAAAGATTTTCTCAAATCCAAAGGACGTCTGCTACTTTTCTGATACATTTCTGAATTCATTATTTTTCGAAAACGCATAAGATTAGCAGGTGTTTTTATTCAGAAACTATGTAACAGAATGGCGTTATCTATTTTTTTATACAAGCTATTTAAGAAAATACTGTAAAAGTTCGCATTTTGAATCGAATTTCAGGAAGCATGGGAAGAGAGAAAAATCTGCATCCACATGACAAGAATCTCTTATATCTCAACAAGTATATACAAGTAACTTATTTACCAAAAATGGAATACGTTATTCTATTCTAAATCCTTTCAATAGTGAGGCTTGTCAATTGTATTCCTTTAGAGTTAAAAATTAGTCAGAAAATGTGTCAAAATTTCGCGTTGTTAAGAAGTGAATTTAATAACCACTAATAAGCATATTTCCAAAATGTAAGTATACATTTATAAATTTTGTTGTCTGTCCTTCACATCTTTATAACAATTAAGTCTAGTTCCAGCCCGGCTTGCTTACATGTAGAAAAACAATGGAAGCGGCAAATATCGGCTCGGCTCCAGTCTGCTAAAAAAATATTAATCCCGGGTTAGACCCAAATAACTGTCCGATTCCGATCTCTACACTGTACAAGTTGCATTTCTGTATTGATGTTATCAAACTAGTATCGTCTCGTGACGCACATTTATACCCATTCTCGTTAAAGCGTATATTCTTTGAAAAAATCTCATATTTTATCGTTTCGGAAACATCCCGCCAGACCTTTAACACACTGACTCACTCCCCAGATTTTTTTTTCCTAATTTTAAAATCAGTGAAGATATTTTATCTAATTTTTATATAAACAAGTATGGCCAAAATTCATTTGTTTGGCACAAGGCTCCGCCACTCCAATCTGAATACCATTTGGTTCACAAATTTAATAATAATAACGATAATTTAGCTAAATTTTTGCATTGATAACCTATGTAATAATCCATTTGATCGGACAAAATACAAATTGTCTTACTTAAATCTAAATCCAACTTTATATTCGTAATCTTAATAATAATCTTTTATATAAATTTATATAGACAACAATGGTCGCAGTTCATTTGTACCCCTCAAATATAGACCTCGCCACTTCAATATGATTCCAGATTTTTATACATAGTTTTAACAATAATAAAGCTATTTTAGCTAAATTTTGCATAGATAACATAAGTCGTAATCCATATATTACATTTTGTCTCACCTCACAAGGAAGGTCTCCATACGGGCATACTCAGAAAATTCTGAAAAAATTACAGAATGTTCTTCTCATGTGGATATATATGTTTGTAAAAAAAAATTTGGCGGAACCCCGATAGAATGTTCGTAAAAAAATAATGAACATTTCTTTTATTTGGCGATTTATCATCGGTTGGCGACGAAATAAAATTTAAAAAATACTTATTTTATGTCAAATTCTTTTTAAGGTAAAAATGTTTCATTTTGAACTTTTTAAAAGAAATTTTATTTATAATGTTAGTTTTGTCACCTTTATTTTGTTTTAACTATATTTTTGTCATAATGCATTTAGAATGAAAATTAACTGTGAAATTTTATGAAGTAAAGCAAAATTTAAATTAATTAAAATTGTTTCAATCTCAAAATTAACTCCAATCTAATTGGGCTCTGTTGATTCAGTTTTGTTGCTATGGAAACAAACTTCCCCGATATTGAAATTTATTGCTGCAGTAGTCTTAATCTGACCTTTATTTTGTCATACGCTTAAATATATGAAAAAAAAAATATTTTTCAACATGAAAGTATTTTTTATATGAGGACCCCAGAAGCCAAGGGGTACAAGTGACAAAATTTAGATTTGGAGTAAATTGAGTTTAAAGATAATTGATGTTAAATTGGAACATCAATAACAATTGAGTGGATTGAAATAGGAAATTTCTTCTTGTTGCATTCTGGCCTTTGAACTCTTATTTCAATAACTGTTAAAAAATAAAGTACAATTTTCTTTAAGTGTATAATTAATCAATATTGTTTGTTTTTCGAAAAAAGTGGTTTGCCTCTATAACTCAGCAAATAATAAGAAAATCACTTATATTTCTTTACCTGAAATGAAAAAAGCATATTTTTAGGTCGTCTGTGTATTTAGTTTATTTTTTTCAATTTTGTCACTTATACCCCTTGGCTTCTGGGGTCCTCATATAAGAAATTATTTTTAAAGTGGTAAAATTAAATAACTGCAGCAAAAGCAACAGAAATATGTAATACAAAATATATCTATATGTCAAACTCTCTCATTGTTCATATTTAAATTCCTTAATACTATTTACACGTATTCTAAAATTTAATTGACAAGAAAATTTCAGGTGCATTAAAATCGTTTGCTTTTGGCGAGGGAAAAGGCTGCTCGCCAAATCGCGTGGCACTTTCGTCTTTTCGCGCCAAATATTGGAAAATATTTTATTTTTTTGCTGAGTTTCTTCTGTAATTCCGCCACTAAATTTGACTGATCCTTTATTACACACATGAGCAGTTTAATCAGGATTTTTTCAAAAAATTCTGAGTATGCCCAGTATGGAGACCTTCCTTGTCAGTGTAAATCTAAATTTTTAAGAGGGTCCAGGGCACATTTAAAAAATATACATATTTCTTGAATTAAAACTTTCAATTTTTTTTGTGATGTGATTTTTTTTGTGTGATGTTATTTGTAACCGTGATAAAACTTTTCATACTTAAAAAAAATCAATATAAAAATTTATTAAAAAGTAGGGTAATTTAAAATTATTATAACTCGAAATATTATTGGTAGGATAACAATTTTTCATCATTGAAATAAAAAGAAATATATGAGGTTTAATTTTTATTCATCATTTTTTAAAATATTAAGTTAAATAAAAAACAAAAAAATATTTAAGTTAAATTTTTTAAAAAATTATCTAACTTGAAAAAAGAATCAAAAGGTTTTTTTTAATTATCTGAATAAAAATTAAGACAAAACAATTGAAAAAGACATTTTCCATGTTTGAATGATTCATCTTTAACCGTTCTTGACTTATAATAAATTAAATACAAGAAATGGTGAAAAAACTTATTTTGAAGAAAAATGCATTTTCTCAAGAAGATCATCTCCATGACGACCATTGCTTGAAAGCTAGATTTTGAAAACAAACCAAAACGAAAAAAATTATTTCCTATTTTAATTAAGTTTGAAACGTGATTTAAACGTCATTTTAAATATTAAAAAAAACACAAAAAATGTTTAACGCACTTAAATTTTGTTAAAAAATTTTGAAAATTTTTATGTCTCGGACCCTTTTAAAAAATTTAACGACAATGAGGATATTTTAAATACATTTTTGTATTGAAAATTAGGGTAATAATCCATTTACTCATGGCAAATTTTGGCAAATTTACTCATGGTCTTGCTCCAATGTGAATTTAGATTTATATTTATAACGTAAGCCAATAATAAAGATATTTTATCTAAATTTCCAACAGACGTTTCAACTTCGTGTGAAATGAAATTAATTGAATAAAACTTCGTAATTCCGTTAGTGTTCCCTTATTCCATGTAAACCACATTCAGAAATATTTACATTATAGCTTAGCCTTTTTGAATGTGAATGGTAACAAACTTCATAACTCGTTACATTTTAGGTTAATTTTAAACATGATTATTCAATCGGCAAATCAATTATTATATTATATATAATTAGTGTAAAATTTCCAAGTGGATGAAAAAAGTCCGGGCCAGGATTCGAACCAGGGATGTATTGGCTGAAGTCGCCGATGCTCTTCCAACTGAGCCATCCCGAATGAACTTTGGAATGAAGGTTGTCATTCACCCAAATGACCTCAACGATCACAGAATCTGGTCTGGTACTTTGGATCAGCTCAACAGAATAAATCGAAGGTCAATATATGGAACTGTAGAAAACGCTGCATACGTTACATTTTACACAATATATATATATGTGTGTAGCGAAAATTAAAATATCTTGATTATTGTGAAAGGATTGAATATAAATCAGGCTTCATATTGGAGTGAAACATCCTGTTTTTGATAGACTAAATAGATTTATAGATATAAATGCATAAGAATTATTTTATCTAGTGTGCTATACCACTTCTAACTTCTTACACTGTCAAAAATTTTGCAGCATTCTGTCCAGGCATTTGACCGTTTTTTGGGAAAAAAAACAGTAACATAACCAAAATTTAACTCTATTCTGATCACAAAATGGGCAATAATATGTTCAGAATAGCGAAAAATGACGGTTGTTTCACAGTTTTCAATAAAAACGATCTAATGACTGGACAGAATGCTGCTTATTTTTAACAGTGTAGTAATGAAGCATCCTACCAAAAGTTTCACTGAGGTACATTTCGTCACTTGAGAATAATAAGGTTCTATCTGTGTTTTTGAAAAAAATGACTTATTGATATAGAAAGGTTCTATTTGTATCTATAAAGGAGTTTTTACATCAAAAAGATGTTACATATAACTTATATATGACCTTGCAATTATACACTACTGGCCATTAAAATTGCTACACCAGGAAGAAATGCAGATAACAAAATGATACTTGTTGGACAAATATATTATGATAGAAATAACAAGTGATTAAATTTTCAAGAAATTTAGGTACATAGTTCCTGAGAAAACAGTACCCAGAACATCCACGTCGGGCAGTAATAAAAGCACTTATACGCCTGGGCCTTGAGTCAAACAGAGATTGGATGGCATGTACATGTACAGATGCCCATACAGCTTCAACACGGTGCCACAGTTCATCAGTCGTAGTGATTGGCGTATGGTTATGAGCCAATCGCTCGACGACCATTAACCAGACGATTTCTATTGGTGAGAGATCTGGGAAACGTGCTGGCCAGGATAACAGCCAAACATTTTCCGTATCAAGGAAGGTCCGTACAACTCCGGAAACATGCTGTGGGACATCATCTTGCTGAAATGTATGGTTTTGCAGGTCTCGAATAAAGGGTATAGCCACGGGTCGTAAAATGCCAGTAATGTAACGTGCACCGTTCAAAGTGTTGTCAATGCAAACAAAAGATAACCGAGTCGTATATCCAATGGCACTCCATACTATCAAGCAGGTGACGGGCCAGTATGACGATGAAGAATGCACGTTGCCGGTGTTCGTTCACCACGATGCCGCCAAACACAAATGCGATTATCATGATGTTGTAAATAGAACCTGGATTCATCTGAAAAAATGACTCCTCGCCATTCATGCACCCAGGTTCGTCTTTGATCACACCATTGAAGGCGGTCCTGTCTTTGACGCAGCGTCAAGGGAACTCGCAGCCATGGTCTCCGAGCTGAGAGTCCATGCTATTGCAAACGTCGTTGAACTGTTCGTGCAGACACTTCTTGTCTTACAAATGACCTAATTTCTTGACTCAGGGCTCGTGACGTAGTTGCACGATCCATTACGGCCATACGGATAACATGCCTGTCTTCTCTGCTGTTAGTGATAGGGGGCGTTTGAGATCCCGTACGGTGTTCCGTATTACCGTCCTGAATTCATCGATTCTATATTCTGCGAACAGTCATTGGATCTCGACCAACGCGCGCAGCAATATTGCGGTACGATAAACCGCAATCCCGGTAGGCTACAATTCGACCTTTATCAATTTGAGAAACATTCTGATACGCATTTCTCTTTCTTACACGAGGCATCACAGCAATTTTTCTCCAGGCAGCAATGCTCAAATGTAATTTCTGTGTGAGAAACCGGCTAAATAATGTCCTGATTTAAACACATTGTAGGCGTCGCTACCGGCACCGGCTTTGTCAGAATGCGCTGAAAAGCTAAACATTTGCATATCACAGCATCTTCTTCCTGTCGTTTGAATTTCACGTCTGTAGCATGTGGCCTTCATGGTGTAACAATTTTAATGGCCAGTAGTGTATTATGGCATTATTTTAATCCAGAAATGACTTCATTAATACAAATTGAACATTTTTATATCGATAAGACAATTTTTTTAAAACACAGATAAAACCTTATTATTCTCATATAACGATTTGTAAAATTGTGAGGAATGTGAGAAACCATCTAATTCAGGCAAAACAGAAGGACTTAAATAGACAACTTTAAGAGTACGAAATCTACATCTTACATTATAGGCATAAAAAATACAAATTTGCAATACATATGCATAATTGAATAATATCAATATATATATTTATTTACATCAAAATTTATTGACACTTCGAAATGGATGGGCAAAAATTAATATTTGAATTAAATTATAATTATAATTTATTACAATATAATAGCATATTAATATATTTATTATTTATCATATTTTATTATAATATTATAATATTGCACATTATTTTATTAATTTTGAAATTTCACGAAATAAATATATTTGAATGGCGTAAGAAATTTGATATCGATTCATTTAAACACGAAATAAAAAAGGAACACAATTTTAATGTTTCGATTAACTCCTTGACCTCCAGGCCATACGCCGTTTACGTGCTATCATTTCAAAAATCAGCAACCATGACGTACACTCTGTACGTTGTACACTACACTGATTGAATTGGATTGGTCTGTGATATGTACACTGTAAAAAAAAAAAAAAAAAATCTGTAAAGTTACTAAAAGTTTTTTAGGAAGCTGGGATTCCTAACACTTATGTAACTACAACATTAAAAATTCATGTAACAGATACATATTTACACTGAAAATCAAAAAAATCTGTAAGGTTACTAAGAGTTTTTTTTGGGGGGGAAACTGGGATTCCTAGAATTTTTTATGTAACTGCAACCCAGGTTACAGATATAATTTTAGTAAGATAACAGTAATTTTAGTAGATTCGTTTGTAAAGTTACAGATTTCTGTAGTTTCAAAAAATTTGTAATGTAGATTTACATATTTTCTTGTACAGTGCACAGATAAAATGTTAGTAAGTATACAGATTTCGGCAACTTTACATCTGTAGGGTTACAGATTTTTTTTTTTTGTGTGTGTGTGCGTGTGTGTGTGTGTGTGTAATTGATGTAAAAGGACACTGGTCGAAGGTCAGTTTTATCAGATATAGCTTTTTTTTTTTTTTTACACCAAATAGCCTAGTATTAGCATTTTACCAACGAAATTAAGTCTCATTAGTGATTTAGAAAAGATATTTTGAATGTAACATAAATAAAAAATCTGTTAACTATTCTTACTTTTTCAAATCATTAATATTCCCAATATGAAATTCTGACAACACTAGTTTACATATTTTTGCCGAATTTTATCGAATTACATATTGTTATTTTAAGTATTTGCTGAATGCTTAATTTAATTGGATTTCGTAAGATTTGTAAATATTAAATATTTATTGCATAAATTCGAATATATAATATGACATTTCCCCCCTTTTTTATCATAAATAAAGAGCTTATTAATTAATGGAAATTTAAGACTCGTTAATTAATTAACTCTCAAAACTATAGTTGTGTTCATTACTCATTAATGAATGGAGGAAAAAGAAAACACAGATCTGTATGCTTTTTATCTTTAGTCAATAATATCGTAACTGTAAATTTTAAATAATTTTTTTTATTTTATATAGCTATAGAGCAATTTATTCAATAAGAAGACTGATTTTAATTATCTTTCGCAAGTTCTCTTAATATTAGCTATTTATTGTATAAGTTCAAATGCACAGAAATACACATTTTTTCGATATATAATGAATAAAGAACTCATTAACAAATTACTCTGGAAATCATATTTTTGATTACTGTTAATTAAGAAAAGGAATTTTATAGTACAGTATAACATTCATTTCCAGTTAATTAGATGAAGTTTGGGAGTTCTAAATCGTTTAAAAAAATTTCATATGAACTTTTAAAGCATGATGATCTGGACAACAGAAAAAATATACTATTTCTCAATTACACCGTAAAAAATACCTGTAAAATTACTAAAGTTTTTCTAGAAAACTGGAATTCCTAAATTTTTTTATGTAACGGCGAAGACAATATTTCATGTAACAGATACACGTTTGCACTATACATAAAAATATGTAAGGTTAATTTTTTTTCTAGGAAACTGAAATGCTTAGAATTTTTTACCCTGTAAAATAAAAATCTGTAAATCTACAGATCTAAAGTCATCGAAATCTGTATTCTTACTAAAATTTTACCTGTATACTGAACAAAAAAAAAAAAAAAAAAAAAAAAAAAAAAACTGTAAACCTACAAAACTTGTAAGCAAAGTTACAGAAACCTATAACTTTAAAACAGAATCCACACTGTAAAAAAAATCTGGAAATTTACTAAAAGTTTTCTAGGAAACTGGAATGCCTAGAAATTTTTTTGTAATGGCAACATCAAAAATTCATACAACAGATACAGGCTTGGACTAAAAATAAAAAAATCTGTAAGGTTACAAATTTTTTTAGGAAATTGGGATTCCTAGAATTTTTTATGTAACTGCAACCCATGTTACAGATAAAACTTTAGTAAGATACTCTAATTTTAGTTGATTCATTTGTAAAGTTAAACATATCTATAGCTTTACAGAAATTAGTTTTGTAAATTTACATCTTTTTTTGTACAGTACACAGATAAAATGTTAGTAACCATACAGATTTCGGAAACTTTACATCTGTAATATTACATTTTTTTTTTTTTTTTTTTTTTTTTTTTTTTTAAACAGCGTACTAAAATCAATGTAATATTACTGAAATTTTATATGTAATCCTGGTTGTCGTTACTTAAAAAGTTCCAGGAATCCGATTTTCCTGAAAATTCTTACTAACTTTACAAATTATTTGATTCACAGTACAAGTCAGTATCTGTTATATGAACTTTTGTTGTTGCTGTTACATAAAAAGTTCTTGGAATACAATTTTCCTAGAAAAAGTTTAGTAACTTTCCAATTTTTTTAGAGATAATGTAACTGAAACCTGGGTTACAAAAAAAAAATTCTAGTAGGATTGCTGTAATTTAGAGATGGGCAATATCGTTCCTTTTAAGGAACCGTTCCAGCCGGAACCGTTCACCAAAAGGAACGAGTTCTTTGGACTCGTTCCTATTAGAATCGTTCCGAAAAAAAGGAACGAGTTCTTTTGACTCGTTCCTTTTGGAATCGTTCCGAAAAAAGGAACGATTCCGACAAAGGAACGATTTTGAGAAAGAGGAACGATTTCAAGAAAAAAAGGAACGAATCCATAAAAAAAGGAACGATTCCGACAAAGGAACGGTTTTGAGAAAAAGGAACGAATTCGAAAAAAAGGACGATTTCAAAAAAAAGGAACGATTCCGACAAAGGAACGATTTTGAGAAAAAGGAACGAATTCGAGAAAAAAGGACGATTTCAAGAAAAAAGGAACGAATCCGATAAAAATGGAACGAATCCGCGAAAAAAAGGAACGACTTCGAGATAAAAAGGAACGACTTCGAGATAAAAAGGAAGGAATCCGGTAAAATAGGATGGATTTTTTAAAAAAAGGTTCCAAGGGAAAAAAACGCGTCCGAAACTATTTTACGAAAAAAGGGAACGAATCCGGAAACAGGGATAACAGATCTCGGAGCGACATGCAATCCCTAATATTTATTATTTATAACTAACTTATTTTCTTACGTATTCATTTTTTTTTTTCATATCATTTCTTATCGTTTGCTTTAATTTTTAAATATTTTGGACAGTTCATTTTGTTTTTAAGAGTTCATTTTATTCATCTGTGTGCGCTATTAATTAGCATAGTTATTTCTAATCCCCATAATATAAGTATTCCCTGACTTTATGATTTATTGTATTAAGCATAATTCCTCTTGAAATTTTGCATTTGGTTGACCTTTCATTTATCACTATAGTTTATCCATGAAATTCTACTGTAGCTTTGGTTTTGGTCATCAGGCTGTTGCGGCGGTCTATTAGATTTTCAATGTAATCATTGCTTTCCCCTCCAAAATCTGTCGTCAAATGACCCTCTATTTATTTTATTATTTTTGCGTAGGAAATTTCTTTATTGATCTAATATTTGATATCGGGGTCTATGATTTGTTTCCTCTTCAAAATTCACCCTAACGTAATCTTTAACTTATATATCGGCCTTCGTAACCGGCCGTTTTCCAAGTTGGTCCATTTCAGTACGATTCCTCAGGAATTGGGAATTTCGGAGTCTGCCCATTTCGAGAAAATTCCTAGAAGTCCATCTATTTAGGAATTAAGGGTGTATTTGAAAAAAATATTTTTCCACATTCAACAGCTCGAAAATATCCGATAAAGTTTCAGACACATTTTTAACCCTTCCCGGCACACTGTGCCCGGTCTGGGATACCTAATTTTAATTCCAAACTTGCAAACGGCACCAATAACATTTTAGTAAAATTTTGCTTTTGCAACAAAGGTTTAAATTAAGGAATTCAAAATATCTAAAAAAAATCGTTTGTCAATTCCGGTGTCAGTCAACATTTTCTTATTTTACTAACAGATTTTGCCCGTGCCGGAAAGGGTTAAAGGTAGATACGTGAAACTTGCTGAGGTGATTTTTAAAGAGATGTATAAGAAGCCGTGTGATTTCTTTTTTTTTCGCTCAATTCGTTAGAATTTGATTTATAAACAATTATTTTCTCAGTATGACCATTTTTTTCGTTCGCAGATCTCCTTCTTCAGGAAATTCAGTTCAAAACGCCAACTTTGACAACAGTTTTTTTGCAATTGTAAAAAAAAAAAAAAAAAAAAAAAAAAAAAAAAAAAAAAAGAGGACAAGGACGGCGCATTGTGTACTTTCTAAGAAAGAGAATTGCCAGTTTGAAACGTTTGAGAGCAAAAATGAAGAATAAATCAGAATAAATCAGAAGAATTTAAGAATAAATCAGACAATAAGCAGTTTGGATTGGAATACACCCTTAACCCCTTCGTGACGGGAGTATTTTATGAAATTTTTAATGTATTGTCATCTTTTTTTAAAAACAGAAATTTGTGCCTTATGAAATCGAGAAAATGCTCCGATTAAATAAAGCTACTTTTGCAGTAAAATTTTACTGGTGGAAATAAACAAGGATTCTTAGGCTTTTTTGTGGCACGTATACGTGTCGCTCGTCCTCAAGGGTTAAGGCTAAATATGAATAGAATCTTTTGCATAATCAAATTCAATATTTATCGATTTGGAGAGACATAATTGGTTAAATGGAGTGCATATGACAGCCTTAGTATGTATATAACAGTGTGCTTCCTAACTGAATCATCAATGCGGAGCCGAAACCGAAATGCCTACACCTAAAATTATAAAATTTTAGCTGTTACTACCTACTATAATATAAAAATCCATTAAAGAAATAGTTTCTGAAATTCAAAGCTTAGTGAGCTGAAAATGGGATTGTAAGTTTCTGAAAAAGGATACAAATGAAAATCCTGGATATTTAAATTTAGAAATTGCACATAATTAAAACTGTGGTTTTATATAGTAAGAAAGGAAATTATAACTATTTAGTTCAATAACGTAACTAATTTTCTTCAATTATATATTTTAAGACAAATAAGTTTTGAAATACATAAAATAAGTAAAAAAATAAAAACTACAAAATACAACGTTGTTCAAAAGAATTTTATTTCAAAAATAGGAGCACACAAAATTTGCTGATTTAATGAAATCATAAAATGATACGTTGCAATAAGAGCAAGGCTAAAATGGTAGTACAACAAACAATTCAACATTATTTTTTTTATAGTAAAGAAATTTAACATATATAATATATAGCTGTCATGAATAGTAAATTACTTCTAAAATTTTCATTTATTGACGGTAATTAAAATATTTTAGAAACAAACAAATTTCTTTAATAATTTTTGTTTATGAAGTTAGGTTACATAAGCTAAAACATTTAACAACGTTTAAACACGTAAATATGTACAGTATCATGACATAAAAAAAAAAAAAAAAAAAAAAAAAAAAAAAAAAAAAAAAAAAAATCCCACAATGGCCGTTTCGAGGATTGTGTGGATCCCCTTCCTCAGTGCGTAAAAAATAAGATAAAATAAAAGATTAAAATGGATTCAAAGAGCACCTCGGTTATAGCCCCGATTAAAACTCTGAAAACCCCTGGTATAATCCCGAAAAACTCAGGACTATAACAGATGTTAGGGGGCTACTTCAGTCAAATGGGTTCACTCAAAGGAAGGTCAAATGGACCCGTTTGCTAATGCTAATCCTGTGCAAGAAATTTATAAAGATATCTCAGCTGTATTTTAATATTTTTATTTTATTTTTTATTTTTTTTTTGCATTGGATAGCTGAGATCGATCTGTATTCAAGTCGTTGTTCGCTTTTTCGTTTGCTTTTACAGATATTTTTTATGCGGGACTTTCATTTTCAGAACCGGTTTAGAAAGGGAAAGCACCCTTATAAAAATATCTGCAATCAAAATTGAAAAAATAAAAAACGGCCTGCATTTTGATCCATCTCAGCTATCCAATGAAAAAAAAAATCATTTAAAAATATTGAAATGCAACCGAGTTATCTTTATAAATTTTTTCCATAGGATTAGCATTAGTAAGCGGGTCTTTTCATTTGACAGAAGTAGCCCCTTAACCGGGCTAAAAAACATCGTTCTATTTTAATCCTTTAATTTTTTTTCCATACTAAAAATGGAGTTCCAAGAATCCTCTAAATGGACGTATGTGATTTTTGTATCATGGTATTGTACTTATTTATGCGTTTAAACGTTGCTAAAAATTTTAGCTTGTGTATTGAAATTCACACAAAATGATTGTTTTATGTGCTTGTTACGCTAAGGTTTTATCTGAGAAATTTGCTATAACCGAAATATTTTTCAAATAACTAGAAATGATCCAAAAAAATTTTGGAAACTTAAACATTTAATAATTTTAATGTTATACAATCATTTTCTGCTCTAATGATTTTGTTAATACCTAATAAGTATTATTGAGACATGTGGAGAAAAAATAAGAATGTTAGGAATTATAATACGTAAAAATAAAAATATATGCTAAATTAGCAGACATTTGTAATAATAGAATTTTAATGCAATAGTGGGAAAAAAAACCTAAATTAAAATAGTTTAAAACACAAAAATAATACAAAATGCAACTACAATAATTTTTTCCCGAAATGTTTTAGAATATGTCAGGGCTTAATTTGCGCCGGAGCTCAGGTACGTCTCTGTTTTTAAAAAATATTTAAGTATTGGTTGGAATTCACCAGATCTCATAAATGTAGGGCTCCGGACTCCGGAGCCCAGTTCAATAGAGCTTTTTTTGTATCATATATACTGCCCATTTTTTTAACTCTGCACATTTCACTTTCTTTTCTGTCATTTTCATTTGCAAGTGGATCTAACTGTCATGTATTATTATTCTGATAGAAAGAAATCGAGCAGTGTTTCCTCTTTTTTTTAATAAAAGCATCGAATTTTTCCTATAGCGGTGTCAATTTTTTTATTTTGTTTTTTAGTTTTTGGACTCGTTACAAAAGTTGATAAGCGGAAGGAATCTATTATAGTTTAAGATATGCACCTTTTAAAGAAAATTGAAAAATGTTGTTCCATTCTACAGCATATAAATATTAATTTCAGTGAATTTCAAGCATTTTTTATAAAAATGCATAGCTATGTGACTAATTTTTTTTTTTTTTTTTTTTTTTTTTTTTTTTTGTGTGTGTGTGTGTGTGTGTGTGTGTGTTAATGCTATTTCTGAATCATAAATCTTACCATATTTAATACCAGAATTCTGCGATTAATTACATTAAAATTAGAAAATACTTCTATCGGAAGAAGTAATAAGTAAAAAGTGGAATAGTTGACAAATAAATATATGCTGATAAATATATTTAAAATTTTTATTTTGCTAAAAAAAAAAATGCTTTTGCAAATAATATATGAAATCTAAATATGCAGATTGGAGTCAATATGGGGAGGGGGGAACGCTACAATTGTTAGTATTGCAGATTATTAGGATTCCGGTAATTTTTACTTTCTCATCATATGTGGTATATGGTAAGTCTTGCAATGATTTTGAAACTCGAAAAAAGAAATTGACGGATAGTGAAGATTACGAAAAACATAATTTTAGAAAAAAAACATGCCGTCTGTCTGTAAATCTTCCGAACAAATTGAGATAGAGACTTAAATTTGCTATGTACTTAATATGAAGTAACCTCGATTATCCGGAAGTGTTTCTATCGGACTCTCGAAATATTCGTTCAGATGACAGATATTATTGAGATATTCGTAATCATATTTTCCAAATTCTACGACTTTTCACGACCCTGTATTTCATTGAAATTTCAATTCAAAGATTTATTTTAATTGGAAATGAAGCACTTAATCCAATGCAGTAAATTGTTAGCATTATTGTTTATTTAATCCGTCTGTCTGTGCGCGTGTCTGTCCGTTTGTCTGTAAATACTCTATCTCTCGAACAAATTGAGATAGATACTTAAAATTTTGTGTGTATTTAATATGTAGTAATTAGAAGAAGCCTATTGAATATCAGTAAACTCCATTATCCGGAACTATTTTTTAGGACTCTTAAAATATTCGTTCTGATGATAATTTATAGAAATTTTCGAATTTTTTTATCTTAAAGAGTGGGTGAAAAATACAATGAAAAACATAAATTTTGTATAAAGATTAAAGTCACTCGGATAATTATTTGCCGGAATAATTGTATTAATATTTTCCACATTCTTCGATTTTTCATGATCATTCATTTCATTCAAATTTCAATTCAAAGGCATATTTTAATTGAAAATGAGACACTTAAACCAACGCAGTAAACTGTTAGTTAACATAACTATAATTTTTGGAGTTATTAGGATGCTTCTTTTACGCAATTCGGTATTATCCCGTCGATCAGAAAACTATTTCCAAACTGTAAGATTAAATGCCAATAATGACTTCATAAATGTCATATTCACTTAACATTAAACACTTTACATGTGTTTGTTACGCCATCAAGTGATTTTTAATTTCATATTTTATGTGTGGTACTATTAATCTTTTACTAATTTATTTGTTATTTCGTTATTTAAAGTAAAAATTATGCTAAGTTGCATAATTTAATAATAGTTTGTCGATTATATGTCGAAATGGGTCGACGAGATAAACAATTATAGTATCCGTAATTCCGTAATGGAGCATTACGAAGCATTGGAAAAATTAAATATACTTTAAATTTTATTTTGGAATTGTGATGCACTTGAAAAACATACATAAACGTTTTATAACTTTAAACATGCTTATAGTAAAGAAAAAAAAAATTGAGGAAAGTTTTTTTTTAATTGAAGTGGATTGTGGCATTTAAATGGAGAGTGGTGTAATAAAATCACTTTAAACTCTATTTATAATACTCGAATCTTTATAAAAACTTAATCAGAATGCACTAGCGATAGTAAAGCACAATTAAAACAACAAATTATAAAATCGAAATTTTCATTTCTTTCGTCGAATAAAGAGCCGGCGGAATCGTTTTAAATTCTCTAACGGACCGGGCTGGCAGATTTAGAATAGTTTTTTCAACGGGCCGGGCCGACAAACAACATAAACGGGCCGGGCCGGCAAAAAAATTGAACGGCCCAGACGGGCCGGGCCGATTAAAAAAAATTTCTGAAGATTTGAGCTGGAACGATAAAATATGAGCTATTTTATATAGTTTTAACGAGAATAAGTATAAATGTACATCACGAGCCATACTAGTTTGACAGCATCAATATAAATATGTACAATGTAGAGATCAGCATCGGAGAATTACATTGTGTGCAACTCGTTTTAATATTTTTTAGCTGACTCATGCCGGTCCGAGATCAAGCTCGCATTATTTTTCTACATATAGACTGGCCGGACCGGAATTACACTTAATTGTTCTCAAGATCTGTAGGGCAGAAAACATGATTTGTAAAATTATTAACAGCGATAAAGAACTTATGTTAGCTTTATCTTCGGATATATACTTCTTGATGGTTTTTAAATTAATTTCTGATTAATTTTAAATTGTAAAAGTATAAAAGTGATAAGTTTAATTATTGAAGGGATTTGGAATCGAATAGCGTTTTTTATTTTTGGTAAATATGACCTTTGTATGACCTTTTTGTATGACCTTTTGAGTCTGACTTGTATGACCTTTTTGAGATGTAATAGTTTCTCAAATGATTGCAGGTTTTTCTCCCTTCCCATGCTATCGCTTCCGGAAATTCTATTCAAATCGCAGTGACATATGATTATGACAGTATTTTATTTACTTGTAGTATTCTTAAATTGCTTGTATCAAAAAATAGATAACGCCCCTCGATTATATAGTTTTTGAATAAAGATACCTGCTAATCTTATGCATTTCTGAGAAAAAAGTGAATTTAGAAATGTATCAGAAAGAAGCTTCTTTGAATTTAAGAATGAATTGGGATTTAAAACCTTTAATAAAATGATATAGAAATATTTTTATAAATTTTCTTTTATCAAACATCTTCAAAAGTAACGACGTTTTTAGCTTTCTTTCTTTTTTCTTTTATTCTAAGCCATATTAAATTTTTAATGAATCTTTATTCGAATGTTGATAGCCTAAGAGTCTAAGTAATCATTAAAGTTGTTAATGTGTATTTCCTGTAAAATGTATTGTAAAATCATTCCATAGATATGTATGCGATAAAAATCTGATTTTTTTTTAAAAGAAATTGTAGAAATTGTAATGGGTTAAAACGGGCCGGGCCTATTTTCACTGATTTCTGTACGGGCCGGGCGGGGCCTAAAATATAAAAATTTAAACGGGCCGGGCCCAGGCCGAACTTTTGAGCTTTACAACGGACCGGGCCGAAATAAATTACCTACGGGCCTGAAAATTCCGGCCCGTGCAGACCTCTAGATATAATGCACAGTTGTAGTTTATTAAACGTTTATCCCCTCCTACAACTTTAATTTCTTTTCTCTTTCTTTCGTTTTTCTTCGTCTCCCTTCCCCCCCGATTTCTTTTTCATGCACATTTGAAGGATATTTGGGCAATACACTTTGCTTTAATAAATCAAAATATATCTTATTTTAAAATAAAATCGGTCCTTTTCGGAATGGTTTCATTTCGGAACTAGTCCGAGGAATCGTTCCTTTTCGGAATGGTTTCATTCCGGAACGAGTCCGATCAATCGTTCCTTTTCGGAATGGTTTCATTTCGGAACTAGTCCGAGGAATCGTTCCTTTTCGGAACGAGTGCGAGGAATCGTCCCTTTTTGGAATGATTTCATTTCGGAACTAGTCCGAGGAATCGTTCCTTTTCGGAATGGTTTCATTTCGGAACTAGTCCGAGGAATCATTCCTTTTCGGAACGAGTCCGATCAATCGTTCCTTTTCGGAAGGGTTTCATTTCAGAACTAGTCCGAAAAATCGTTCCTTTTCGGAACGAGTGCGAGGAATCGTTCCTTTTCGGAATGGTTTCATTTCGGAACTAGTCCGAGGAATCGTTCCTTTTCGGAACGAGTCCGATTAATCGTTCCTTTTCGGAATGGTTTCATTTCGGAACTAGTCCGAGGAACCGTTCCTTTTCGGAACGAGTCCGAGGAACCGTTCCATTTCGGAATCGTTCCGAAAAGGAACGAATCTTTTTGAGAGACAGGAACCGTTCGTTCAGTTCCACCACCGGAACCGTTCCTTTGGAATCGTTCCTCAACAAATGACACATCTCTACTGTAATTTTATTAGGTTATTTTGTACAGCTAGAGATTTCTGTAGCTTTGCAAAAATTAGTTTTGTAGATTTGTATCTTTTCTTGTACAGTGTACAGATTAAATGTTAATAAGCATACAGATTTCGACAACTTTAATCTGTAGAATAACAGATTTTCTTTTTACGGCGTACCCTGTATATAATGTATAAATTTGTATCTATTAACTACATGCATCCCACTACATCCATCAACATGTTTTACTGGCAAAACACGTTAATTTAATGGCAAATTCCGTTGATATAGAAATAAAGTCAGTTTTTATGGAACATTTTTTTACAGTGTATATAAAAAATTATTCATACTAAAAAAAAAAGAAAAAAAACTATAAATCCGTTTTCGGTCATATTTTAGATAAAATAACATTTATGATTCTTCCTCAATATATACGGAAGCTATATAATTTTTTTTTTTAAGTATTATACTTAAATGCACATTTTTGAAAATCAAGGATCAGTTTTGTATTACCTGAAACGTTTACGCATTAATTTATTTTCCTGCTTTTCTTATGTTCTTTAACAAAGCTGCTTAATGTAATTTCCACAGGATATATTTTCTCTCCATCGAATAAAATGAAATAAAAAATAAATAATAATATTCGTTAATCTTCTAGATTTTACGAATTTTTAAACTGAAATACAGTGCAAAATTAAAAGCACGTTAAAAAACTCCTGCAGAATTACAAGGAATTTAAAATAATAAACAAATTATAAACAGAGAACATATTGTGTAATAAAAATATACCGATAAACTGACATCATTTAGTTAAGAGCGCACACTGCTAAGTGAAAAAGACCGGGATGATTGTGTTCAGTCTATGGGAGCGTTTTTTTCAAATATCTCACTCAAATTTTAATATTTTTACATGATTTTTTTGCATAGAATAGCTGAAGACGATCTACAATCGGCCTAGTTTTTACTTTTTTACTTTTGGCTTTAGATTAAAAAAAAAAAATTCTTTAACTTTTGAAACCGGTTTGATCCAGTTCTGAAATTGAAACTATCATAATATAAGAAATATACAACCAAAATAGAAAAAGTAAAAACTAAGCCTGTTGTAAATCGTCCTCAGTTATCCTATGAAAAAAAAATTCTGCAATTAAAATTTGAGCGAGATATTTGAAAAGAAAACTCCCATAAACTTAACAAAATCATCCGGGTCATTTTTACTCAATAGTGTGGACGCTTAAATAAAAAAAACCTTGCGGGAAAACATCATGAAAACGAAACTATACACAATAAATAAAAACTACGAAACTACGCCCGATTATATCTCAATATGAATTTTCCACTTATATTATGCAAATGAAAACTTTTATCCACGTTACACTTAAATAGAAGTTTTTGAAAGTGAAAGATCAGTTTTGCATTATCCAAAAAGTTTGCGTATTATTCGTTTTAATATTTTTATGATGTTCTTTAGCAAAGAATTTTAATATAATCTAACAAAACATAGTTTCTGTCCACAAGACACAAAAGAAATGAAAAATAAATAAATAACAATGTAGTTCGATTGATCTTTTATATTTCGTGAAAATTTAAAGTAATATAAAATTCTAAATCATTTTTTACTGTTAAAAAATTATTCTTTTTTAATTAATAATATTAATAATAACAATAATAATAAAACAATACAGGTCGATTGAATTTTAAAGTTACAAAAAATAGTAAAATTATGTTTCACATGTAGTAAAATTAATGTTTTATTAATAAGCAATAAATACAAACAAAATTAAGGATCAGTTTTTATAATTCGGAAAGTTACCGTATATTTAAAAAATATTTTTATGATGTTCTTAAAAAAAGTTTTTCAATTTAGTTCAGCAGATTATATTTTTCCCAATAAACAAAATAAATAAGAATGTATGTCGATTGATCTTCGAGATTTCACGATATTTTAAGTGACAGAAAACGCGAAATTATTTTTTATGGGGAAAAATTTGCTGCTTTAAAAAAACAGCTATAGAAATAGTGCTGTTATAGCAAAAATCTTCATTCTATTTTTCTCCCCCCAAAAGAATACATCGCAAAAATAGAAACTACTATTTAACGATCGATATGTACTTGAAATTGACAAAAGTGTCGAAGACAAATTTTCCTAACTACGCATATTCCCTACATCAAAATTTGGAATCAAACGTGTCGGAACCCAATGGTAACATCCAAAATCTCGGGCCTTTTAAATGCATCGCCTAGATACATAAAGGCAACATCCTAATCACGCAGCTAGACTAGTCGTTAGTAGATGGGAAGTTCTATTCGCGAACCAATCACGGCGAACAAGCGAAGAGGTGTCGCCAAAACGCAAAAAATTCAGTTTTGAGCTCCGACGCATTATAACTTTTATTTATTTATTTATTTATTTATTACAAGACAACTTTTAAAGCACATCAAGATACATAAAAAGCAATATTGAATTTTAACAATAAAATGTATTAAACATTTAAAAAAAATGTTAGAATGAAAATTGAAAATGGAGAGTTGAAACTATAACTTTTTTTTTTATCAGCATGGATTTTTCCATTTAAGACACATAAATGTTTAAAAAAAAAGAAAAAAAAACAATAAAAATTAACTATCTCGGGGAATTGACAGGTTGCAAAACCCATCTGACGAAAAATTCTTAGTTCATTTTCCTTATGATGTTTAAATATTTTAGTTTATGAAAAATAAATTATGCTATTTTTTACAAAATCGTTAAATAAAAATAAAATTTCGTTACTTAAATTTCAAAATCAATTAATAAAAATGATAACAATAATACCAGAATCCCTATCAAAACTAATACTGAACAATTTTTTCCTATAATATACCCCACATTGGCAAAACTTTGGCGAAGCTTTATAGTTAGTGGACTGATTGGTTGTTCCTGAGCCGAACTTCTTAACTGCTAAGCTCTAGCGGCAGCTAGCGACTCCAATGACGTCATAGACATCGATCAAGCGCATGCGTTTTTGCTCTACTCTAGTCAGGTGGAATCAATCCCTGTGTGAGAGAGGTAAGGGAATACAGTTTCCAGGTGTGCCAAATGTTGCCTTTCAATTCAAACATGATTCCATAAACCGGAAAGTACTGCTATATATATCGGAAGTTTGAAAAAGAGAAAAACTCCTATTTTTTGTATTGATGGATTTATTAAGGTGAGTTTGATTGTTTTTCTTTGCACTCAGTACGGAATGAAAGATGCGGCACATGCTTTAGGGACATTGTTTACGTTTGGAAAAAATCATAACAAATACAGTTTCATTCAGAACAGCGAACGTAAACAAATGCTTTCTGTATCATTTACGTATCCAGGATTTAATTTCGGGGTTAAAGCAAATACTTAAATTTCGAGAATGTTCCCATCCTCGCGAAAGTTGCATGGATTGTGTTGTAAACAAAAAATTATGTTTTTCATTAGAGGGAAGGAGGAGGGGCACGGGGCTAATCTCAACCCCTCCCCCACCCCGAAATAAGTAGGAAAATGTTAATGGGACATTTTATACAGTTTTACTTAAAGATGTCTTCGAAAAAATATTTTTTCACCTTCAACAGTTCGAAATTTTCTGAGAAATTTACAAACTCATTTTTTAAATTAAAAACATCAAACTTGGTGAGTTGATTTTTGAAGAGATGTATAAGAGGTCGTCTGATTTAATTTTTTACTCAGATAATTAGAATTTGATTTACATAGAATTATTTTCTTAGTATGACCCAGAACTCCCGCTTCGGAAAATTCGGTTCAAAACACAAATTTTGACAGCATTTTTTTGCTAGATTTTCTGAATTTCTCAAAAAAACCATAACCACTACACATCATGTAGTCTTTAAATAAGAGAATTTGCCAGTTTGATGCGTTTGAGAACAAAAATGAATTTAATAATAAATCAGAAAATAAGCATTTGGATTAGAATACACACTTAAAAGAAAGTAATGTTATGATAAAATCTATAACGTTCTCTTTCCTAGCTCCTCTCGGCAAAAGTAAATTCTGTTTGTGGTCTTGTTTTACAAAATATTGCTCGTTATAATCTCATTTAAAAAGATTTTTTCATTATTTTTTTTAATTTAAGAATATAATGTTTGTAAAGCACGTGGATTTATTTCCCAGGGTCCACATAATTAAAGGTCTCAAATATTTCTCCTATTCCAAATAAACTTTATTCTAAAACTTCTTAATGCAATAAGAAATCAACAAACTCTACATTTTTTACATGTAAGTTGAAATCACCAGAGACAAAATAAATTTGTTTATCATTTTTCTGCTATATTTAAACTGTTAAGTTTTTCTTAATGAATGCAAAATATTTTTGCTTCTTTTAAATTTACTTAATTTTTGAAATTTCTGATGAATGTTGTAATTCTATGACTATGTATGTAAATTTACTCTATAAAATCGCATTTGCTTTGAGAAATGTATGTTTATTAAGTTCATGTCCAAGTTCATCCTTTTTTCTTTAACGTCATATACGAATCTTCCAAATTAATATTTATAACAAAATTTTAATGCTAATAATTCTTTCATTTGAAAAATTATATTGCCCGCATAGTGAAATTCCTATTAAATATTATATAATGCATTTTTTTTACATTCTAATAAAAAGTACTATTAGAAGTCTTTTCTAAAGACATTACACTTCTAACAACATAAATAAAGCATATAACAAACTTAAAATTTCAGATTGTCATTTTCCGAGCATGTCACACTGTGATATGTGGAAGGTAAAGGGCATTTTGCTATACTGTACAATAGGGTGGGCCGAAAAAAACTTTTTTTCGATTTTCGATTATGGCGGGTGCGGAAAAGTGGCCACTGGTGGCACTCAGTTCATACAAAAAATTTGAGATTTTTTGGACATTTCCTTACCCTGCCGCAAACGGCTTGAAGTTTTGCAAAAATGTTCATTTTTGAACTTTTTTCGAAAAAAATTAAAAAATGTTAAATTAAATTTATTTTCGTTGTATTTACTTGAAAAGGCATATTTAATGTACCAAATGTTTAAATAAAATCTGATCATGCA
This sequence comes from Maratus speculifer, assembly GCA_964019185.1. Lineage (NCBI taxonomy): Eukaryota > Metazoa > Arthropoda > Arachnida > Araneae > Salticidae > Maratus > Maratus speculifer. The sequence goes on from OZ025293.1 coordinate 419,809,738, forward strand.
TTATTTAATATCTATGTGTATTATAACTTAGACTATTTTTATAGTTTTTTCGCCTATAATAGGCAAAAGTTGTATTTGTTTGAATCGATCGTTAGTTTCTGTATTATGTATGTCCCTTGGTTTTCTTTATATATTTTCTATGTGTCAAACGTCATATATTTGGGGAAAAGACAGCAGTATGCTTTAAAAACAAATCTGGAAGGTGAGAAAGAGGTGAAGCAGGACTCTAAGCGCACGCAATGATTCGTCGTGATACTCAGGGAGTGAAGGACGAAATATTTGAGAACCAAAATTCGATAAAGGATTCTTATTATTTATCCTTGCTCAGTTACCTGCTATATTTGTTCAGTATTAACCTGAAACCCTTTTGTATTGATATGCAGTGCTTTTTGGGTCGTTTAATGTGCCATTAGAGTGTTTTGTGCGTTTTATTACAACGGGCTTAGAAATGGCTAGTACAAAGGGCCATGACAATGCAAAGACACGCGATAGAGTGAAAAGGAAATCTTTAGGGGCATCATGCATATTGAAAGGATTGCAATTGCCAACCTATGCTGATAATCATGCGCCACTACTACTGGTTGCTTCACCATGTAGAAGTTGTGACAGCAGAGGATACGAATCTCGTCACCGATAAAAACAAAGTCAGAAGAGAGAAATAGAAACTTGGAAAGAAGATACAGGCACAAGAAGTTATTGAAAGAAGGAAAATTAAAAGCATATTTTTTGATGGTAGAAAGGATAAAAGTATATTCAGAGGAAGAAAAATAACAAGCAGCACCGTCGAGAGAGGCGTGGAACACATCACCGTGTTGTTTGAACCTTGTTAGGAATACTTGTGTCACTTGATACCTCGTTCCGTTACCTTGATATCTCGTCAGTTCAGAAAAGTCTAACTTGTGGTGACTTGGAAGATTGTATAATGATTTTGCTATTTCTTTTCCGTGACCGGAGCAAGGTATCAAGTGACCCGAGTATTCCTAACCAGGTTCAAACAACACGGTGATGTGTTCCTCGACTTTCCTTCGACAGTGCTGCTTGTTCTTTTATTCCTCTGAATATACTTTTATCCTTTCTACCATAAAAAAATATGCTTTTAATTTTCCTTCTTTCAATAACTTCTTCTGTCTGTATCTTCTTTCCAAGTTTCTATTTCTCTCTTCTGACTTCGTTTTTATCGATGACCAGATTCGTATTCTCTGCTGTCACAATTTCTACATGGTGAAGCAACCAGTATTAGTGGCGCATGATTATCAGCATAAGTTGGCAATTGCAATTCTTTCAATATTCATGATGCCGCCAAAGAGTTACTTTTCACGCTTTCGCGTGTCATTGCATTGTCATGGCCCTTTATACTAGTCATTTCTAAGCTCGTTGTAATAAAACGCACAAAACACTATAATGGCACATTAAACGCTCTAAAAAGCACTGTATATCACCACAAAAGGGTTTCACGTAAACACTGAACAAATGTCGCAGGTAATTTAGCAAGGATAAATGATAAGAATCTTTATCGCATTTTGGCTCTCAACTATTTCGTCCTTCACTCCCTGAGTATTACGACGAATCATTGCGAGCGCTTAGAGTCCTGCTTCACCACTTTCTCACCTTCCAGATTTGTTTTTGAAGTATACTACTGTCTTTTCCTCAAATATATGACGTTTGACACATAGAAAATATATAAAGAAGACCAAGGGACGTAAATAATACAGAAACTAACGATCAATTCAAACAAATACAACTTTTGCCTATTATACGCGAAAAAGCTATAAAAATAGCCTAAGTTATAATACACATAGATATTAAATAATGCATGATCGGATCTTATTTAAACATTTGGTACATTAAATATGCCTTTTCAAGTAAATACAACCAAAATAAATTTAATTTAACATTTTTTAATTTTTTTCGAAAAAAGTTCAAAAATGAACATTTTTGCAAAACTTCAAGCCGTTTGCGGCAGGGTAAGGAAATGTCCAAAAAATCTCAAATTTTTTGTACGGACTGAGTGTCACCAGTGGCCACTTTTCCGCACCCGCCATAATCGAAAATCGAAAAAAAGTTTTTTTCGGCCCACCCTACTGTACAAATATCTTTTTCTAGTTTTTTAAATTTCTAATTAATATTCATACCTTATGAAACACATTTATGAAGAAGGTAACAAATTCTGTATTTCACAAATAATTTTGCATAATTGTAATATGTTATTCACTGAAAATGAATGTTATTTTGCTGGACTGCAAACTTTATTTCTTTATCGGGTTTAACAACTTAACTGATTTGCCCGTACACCGTTCGGGCAAGACGAATTTGCTTATTTTATAATTTAAAGCTTTTTGACACCACAATTTTTTAAAAATAATTTCATACTAAGGCGGAAATGGTTTGGACTAAATGTTACGAATATTTTATTTAAAAAATAGTGGTGTGAATCCATTATTTTCAATTTATTAAGCGGGAAAGAAATAACCAGTCAAGGGATTGAGGATAGTGATTCAGAGTATTTCTTCTTATTTTTGACATAACTCAAGTCAGAAGAAGTAAAATTATAGCTACGAGCAAGATCCCTTAGATATTTCTTTAAAAGTAACGTATTTAAATTCTTTGAATTAAAAATTTGCATGCACTTTTACTATGTCATTTTCCTCGCTGTTCCATAAATTAATAAATAAAACTAAATATAACATTGATTTGAGATACTACATAGAAAATATCTTTCTGTAAACAACATTTAAATGTTAGACCTAAAAAAACTAGTCAGATGTGGCAATCCCCAAACTTTCTTCTATCTTATGTATGATAACACTTTCCTGAAAAATGAAGCATAACGGCGCAACCGGTAAAGTGGTTTAAACCAAAATCTAGACAGCAACAATTTATGTCAACTTATAACTGAATCTGAAATTTGATGAAAATCCACGCATTAGTTTTTGAGATAGAGCTATTGTAAAATCTTAAAAAAAAAAAAAAAAAAAAAAAAAAAAAAAAAAAAAAAAAAAAACTGCATAACAGCGCCACATGTTGAATGATATACACCAAAAACTAATCAGGATCATTTTTTACCACGTACTAACTGAATCTGAAATTTGTTGAAAATCCATCCACTAGTTATTTAAATACATTTATTGCGAAATCGTGAAACGTATAGCATAACAGCACCATCTGTTGGGCGGTTTACATAAAAAACTAAACAACGCTAATCTGTATCAGGGACTAACTAAATCTGAAGTTTTAGAAAATTTCGTGCATTAGTTCTTGAGATAGAGATATTGTGATAGTCACGAGTAATGCACCATGGTAGCGCCACCTGTTGAGTGGTTTACACCAAAACGTAATCAGCATCATGCTATATGAAGTACTAACTAAACATAAAGTTTTATGAAAATCCATGCTCTAGTTTTTGAGATATGGCTATTGTGGAAATTGTAAATAATGCAGCATTGCAGCGCCACCTATTGAGCGATATACACCAAAACTAATCAGTTTGAATTTATATCAAGGTCTAATAGAATCTAAAGTTTTTTAGAATTCAATGCATTAGTTCTTGAGATAGAGCTATTGGAATAATCACGAGTGATACACCATGGTAGTGCAACCTCTTGAAAGATTTGCACTAAAACGTAATCAGCACAATGTTATATAAAGTTTTAATTAAGTTTAAAGTTCTATGAAAATCAATGCAATAGTTTTGAGATATGGCTATAGTGAAAATTCTGAATAAAGCAGCATAGAAGCATTACCTGTAGAGCGATATACATCAAAAACTAATAAGATCTAGTTTAAATTAAGGTCTAACAGAATCTAAAGTTTTGTGTAATTCCGTGCATTAGTTCTTGATAAACTATACTTTCTCGGAAACTATTTAAGTTACAGACTTGAAATTTATTTTTTACATCGAACTAAATATTCGCTGACCTTCTCGAAATCATAACATTTTGAAAAATTCTTGTATTATTTCAATTAATCTAATCCGTTTTTCTTCGATTTTAAAACAATCTTAAATTCATCAGATATCACCGAACACCCATGTCGTCCTGGTAACGCAAATTTCTCCAACACGTTAGATTGTGGATTCCAGGGTTCCCAAATGGTCCGCGAACTGAACACCAATATTATTTAATAGAAAATTTCATGGTAAGTTTCTACAGAATTTGCGCTAAAATTATGTTAATCCTTTATAGCTATATAAGTCAATTAAACAAAATTACGTGAGAGAGTTATGGTTACTGCACATCAATTTAAATTTTACAAAAACAAAAATATTTTGTTGGAATTATGAATTGAAAATACAAGACTTTAGTAAGACTGAAATAAATTTGCTGAAAATTTGTTAAAATTTTGTAAGAGTGTTAACAACTTTTTTTGTCTGAGCAACAAAATCGATTTTTTACTTTAACTAAAAAATTTCTTTAAATCTACCAAAATATACTCAACAAAACATGTTTTGTAGTTTTAAACAATTCCTTTTCCTGGGTGTATACGCGCCAGTAGTTTGCAATTGACACTCCACATTTTGGGTTGTGATCCCGTGTTCATACGGTATAGGGCAAAATTGGGAAATTTCACTAGCGGCCACTGGCCAGTAGGACTAGTTTTTTAAGTGGCCACTTTTTCATTTAAAAATAATAATCAGTAAAAAATTTATCAGCATTAATCTAAAACTAAATAGCCCAAATAAATATGTTAATATAAATATATTAGAAGAAAAAAAAGTAGAATCCTTGATGAGATGCAAGAAAATTTTATTCTCACCATATGAAAAAGTGGCCGGGAGGTGGCCGCTGATAGTTAAATTTTCACTAGCCACTTTTTCTCATTTACTGGCCCTGTGGCCGGTGGCTAGTGCTAATTTTGCCCTTTATCATACGGTATCATCGATTACTTGAGCTCCCTGTTTTTCCAGAACTTTTCGTGGCGTTTTAACATTTTACACAAAACAAGGTATATATGATTGCATTTTCATTGTAATGTTTTTGTTTTTTATGGCCGTCAATCAAAGTTAATTTTGGATGAAACACCCTGTATTTGTGATTCAATAAGGCCAGATTCAGTAAGTGGTTTGTGGCCCCATGTTCTTTTTCGATTTTTCATCCTCTTGATGCTATTACCCCTCTGAGTTTGTTGTTCAAACTCAGCAACACCCTGTATAAGCTTTCTCAGCAAATGAATTTAGTTATTATCATTACTAGTTGTCTATTTTTTCCTTAGTTCTCAAAATATTTCTAAAATCTTTGCTAATTTAATATTTTATGTTTTAAAAACTGACAAAGTGGGAATAAAATTTTGACACTTTATCTAAAATTAAGCGTAGCTAATGGTGGTATTTTGAAAACTAAGTAAAAAAAATAGACATGCTAAAAGAAGAGAACACTGAAAAAAGTAGTTTTAAATATTAATTTTCTGAGGAGATATTTTAAATATAAGATTGAATCAAACGCCCATAGACTGAACATTACGGAGAGAAACTCGGAAAATGAGTGACCAGCAGCCTTAAATGAATTTTTTCAGTGAGATTTTAATTTTTATTGAAGACAAGAATTGCTAAAATTCATTGAAAAATTCATATAAATATCTCTAAACAATTCTCTTTTTGTTAAAACAGCTGAATTTGGACATTTTCAATGTTAATGGATCCAATGTAACACCGAGAAAATTTTTTTAATTTGTTTTTAAGTTCTTAAAAGGAAAAATAAAGAAAGAAGGAAGAAAATAAATGATTACTTAATAATTTCATCAATAAATGAAATTGCTTTCTAAGTGATTTTTTTTAGGTTAAAGGATTTTTCTACAAAGTGATCACTTTTGTTTTAAGTTCAAAAGTAAAGATCTAACAAAGCTATTTTCCAGCGACAAATACATTAAGAACTTTAACCTCTTCAGATCTGAGCATAAAATAACTCTACAAATATATATTTACTGGTTTTACATAACCGAAATGACACCATAGATGACGGAAAGAATCATTTTTATGAAATCAGTACTTTAGGGGACTTGTAATTTAGGTTTACAAATATGGATATAAAGGTACAAATCCCCTTAAAACATCAGTTTAACTATCAATAATATAAATTTACGCAATAACAAAATTAAGGTCTTTAAACAAGTAAATGATCAGCAAATCCTCAAAATTTTTTATTGTAAAGCATTTAAGTTAAATAATCATGAATATTTCTAACTTTCTTGGTTACAATGTCTTGAAGGTATTTTCGAAACTCGGATGAAAATAATATTTATTTTATGAGGTAATATTCATCGGTGCTGACATTTATTTGTTTTGTTTTAAAGCAAAAAACGTTCAGCTGTATAAAAGTAATGTAAAAATGCAAAAAATTTGAACAGTTTAGTTTTTATGAGGAAAATAATGGAGGTATACATTTGTGCACCTCAGGTCTGAAGAGGTTATACTGATTTATCTACTTTCAAAGCAATTAATTAAACATTAATAGGTATTTTCAGGCGTTTTTAGCATGCAGACTATCGAAATCCTGAGAGCTGATGTGTCCACAGGATCTGTATGTATGCATGTACGCATGCATGTATAGTGCCAGGTCTGTCTGACACTAAACTTTCCGTTTAGGTTGCGTCAGTCATCAGTAACTAACAATCTAAAATATGATGTAAAACTAAACACTTTAGTTTTAAATAATTAATGAAAATTTATTTAAAATTTACTTAACTTCTATTTATTACAGGATTATTCTTTATTAGTAACTAGCGGCCTTCGCCCGCTACGCTGGTCGGTTTATCTAAAGAAATCTTGAAGAAGTAGTTAGATAAGGTTCAGACATACATTAAAAAAAAAAAAAAAAGCAAGTCGATCATTCAAAAAACGTTGGGAAATATCAAATATTTACTGTAATTTTTTAAGAAAAACAAAGTTTCGAAAAAAAAATTAAATCGAAAAAAAAATTACACTGACATATTAATGCAAGGAAATTTTCCCAGAGAGAAAATTCGCCTTGAATACAATATTTCAAATTCTTTTAATTGCTTATAGGCGTTAATGCCAACATAGTGAAAAAAAATTCCATGCTGGGAATCGAACCCGGGCCATCAGTATGGCGCACTGACGTTCTACCGACTAAACCACATGGAACGACAGCCAGCTTGAAACTTTCTCATACTTAAGTAGACTGGCGAAAACATAACGATAGCGCGTTTTAAAATCGCACAGTGACATCTATTGGATTTTATATGTACTAAAAAACGTTATGTACTAAAAAACGTGAGCAGCGCACCTAATAGTTTCTTTTGTTTCTTTTTGTTACTTTTTTGTCTGTTGTCCGATTTTGATGAAACAAAGCCTATACACTGCCCGGGAGTGTGCATTCTTCATTAGTGAAAACCGCATAAAAATCCATTCAGTAGTTACGAAGATAACCTCGAACAAACAGACAGACAGACAGACAGACAGACAAAAAATTCAAAAAAAAATTTTTTGTGTTTCATTGGTTTTCTTTTATCGCCCTGACTCCATTTTTGTCAATTATCTTCAATGTACAGACACACCGGGTCCTACTGTTTTATTATATGTATAGATTACTCAAAACAATATGCATATATTTTAGTTTTATATAATATTTTACACTGTCAATAACCGATGACTGACGCGGCCTAAACAGAAACTTCAGTGTCACAATCACCGTATCATTCAGCGTTTTAACGCGATAATTCTTTTTAGAAATATCAGATTTTCTTCAAATTCGGTATACTGGTTTCATCTGATAAGCACTCCTCTGATTAAATTTGATGTCCATTGGTTAAATATAAAGTGGAGTTGGAGTAGCTGATTTCCCTTTTATTCAGCTAAACTTTTTTTTTTTCGCTGAGAAGCTCCACCAGTGGTCGAGAGGTTTTGCTCTCGAAATTGGTAGATAGCAGTTGCTTGATGGGAAATCAGTTCCGGCTGTCGGCCTAATCGTTCGGTGTTTACCGTGGTTTTCATCGAACCTTGGGTTTCCTTGCGTAAATACGGGTTAGGTTTCCTTAGAAACACCCCCCACGGTGAGCATCCCACCCCCTTAAGGGCCTATGTCCCTCGTGTAGATAGTTGGCCATCATAAACACAACTAACCAACTTTATTTTTCGAGGGCAGTTATTCTTTAAAACAAGAATATAAAGTTCAATTAGTGTGAGTAACCTGTGAGCTCAATCCCATCATTTTAACTGTCAACTTTTCTTTTTATTGTTAAATATTTTTGCAATAAGTGCACTTTTTTCTTTGGGAAATTGCAGTGCCCAAATAACGTAACGATCGAAATGCCGACTAATTTTTGCTGTAAATTTCTTGTTATGGGCAGTATGATGTCCTAAAGTAGAAAAACAAAAACTGTTATGTTATTCGTTAAAATCGATAAATGTCTCGTAAAAATAAAACGTACTTTGTACAGTTAATATTATACGAATAAGTATAAGACCAGAAACATTTCTCACATACTATCGCAAGATTGAAAAAAATTGACAGCATATGTGGTCGTTAAGAAATTCAGACCATGATTTAAAAATAAAAAATCATCTTAAAACATTTAAAAAAACTTAAATATTTTAAAATATAAATTTTCATATATATTAAGCGCACCCAGAAAAAAGAATTGATTAAAACTACAAAAGATGTTTCGTTGAATACATTTTGGTTGTTTTAATTGTTATATTTTAGTTAAAGTAAAAAACCGGATTTTTTTGCTCAGACAAAAAATATTGTTAGCACTCTTATAAAATTTTAACAAAATTTCATCCATTTAATTTAAATCCTTCTAAAGTCTTGTATTTTCAATTTGCAATACCAACAAAATTTTGTTGTTTTTGAAAAATAAACAATAGCAATGGTTTGCAAAATAAACATGGTGTGCAGTAGAGATACTCTCTCACGTAATTTTGTTTAATTTACTTATATAGCTATAAAAGATTAACATAATTTTTGGATAATAAAAACTTTTCAAATTGAGACTGATTAATGACGTTATTACTACATTATTATGCATTTCGGATGAAAATTGCGGACGGAAAATTGCAAAAAATAAATCAACAATAGGGTAATTCCATGCATGCCTGTAATGTGAGTTACCAGCTACGATTTTTTCTGCCAATATTTTCGTTTAGAAAAATGAAACTTATTTTATCGGGGATACCTCTTTAATTGAATAAAGCCAAGAAAACTTTTTAGGTAGATTTCGTATGAAATACTACCTATTGCAATCGCACCAGTTTATCTATCTATCTATCTATCTATCTATCTATATATATATATATATATATATCTCACTTTTTTATGGACACGATAACTTCTATAATTCTTCACCAATCTCCACCAATCTGGTACATAAAATCAAAGGGGATAAAATGTCGGCTAAGTTCGTTAATGGGCAAAATCGGACCAAGGGGGTCGGAATAGGGGGCGTTTTTGTGAAAACCGAAAAAACGCCATAACTTCTTAATTAAAGTAGATATCGAATCGGTTTAAAGTTTATATTACTTCTTAAAAATGGGCCAAAAGTATATACATGACAGATTTTTGATAAATTTAGAAGTGGGCTCAAGGGGCGAAAAAAACAGGGATTTTGAGAGAAAAAAATTCATAACTTCGTCAATTTTCAAGATATCAAGTCCAACTAAATTTTTTATAAATGTCCTTAAAATTATCTAAAACTTTTGTATTTACAAGTTTTTGATAGGACCAATTTTTACCGATGAAAAAAATTAAAAACGAAAAGAAAAAGGGCGCTGAAAAAAGAGAAAAATCCATAACTCCGTCAATTTTTAAGATATCAAATCTGATTAAATTTATTTTACATCTTCTCAAAAATATCTACAACTTTTATACTGACAAGTTTTTCATAGGACCAATTCGTATTGCAAAAAGAAATTAAACAAAAATAGGAGTTGGAGAAAAAACCTCAAATCCAAACTGCTTATATTCTGAATCATTTTTAAATTCATTTTTGATTTTAAACGCATCCAAATGGTAGATCCTCTTATTTAGAAAGTGTATAAAGTGACGCATTGGTCAATTTTCTGATAAAGACAGAATATATTTCAAAAAAGGCTACCAAAAAGGGTATTTTGAACAGAATTTCCCAAAGTCATCGGGACTGAAAATTTAAGGAAGTATTCAAATAAAAAATTGCGTTTTTTTCTGACTCGTTTTTAAATCCATTTTTGTTCTCAAACGCATCCAATTTACAGATCCTCTTATTTAGGAACTATATAATGTGATGCATTGGTCAGTTTTTTGATAAAGACGGAATATATTTAAAAAAAGGCTACCAAAAAGGGTATTTTGAACAGAATTTTCCGAAGTCTTCGTGATTTGAAAATTTAAGGAAGTTTTCACATAGCAAATTGCGTTTTTTATGACTCGTTTTAAAATCTATTTTCGCTCTCAAACGCATCCAATTTACAGATCCTCTTATTTAGGAACTATATACTGTGACGCATTGGCCAGAATATGCTGTTAAAAATGCTGTCAAAGTGAGTATTTCACACAAAATTTTCCGAAGCAATCATGATTAAAGAATTAAGGATGTATTCAAACAACAAATCGGTTATTTTATGACTCGTTTTTAAATTCAATTTTTTTCTCAAGTGAATTCAACTGACAGTTTTTTGTTATTTAGGAACTGTATAATGTACTGTTTTGGTCGATTTTTTAATAAATTCAGAATTTATTTCAAAATATGTTGTCAAAATGGGCATTTAAGCTGAATTTTTCTTAAGATGATTCTGATAAAACCAGTTTTTGCAGAAAAATGAAATTAAAAAATTTTCATAAACGGCCAAATGAAGTTATTAAACTGGGTTATCTCTAATCATATATATATATATATATATATATATATATATATTTGTTGAAATGAGCAATCTTCGAAATCTACCACCGCCTATAGGCCCAGCCGACAGGGATTTTTGAAAATAACGGTGGACAACAATTTCGCGGTTATAATATTGGTAACTCCCGTTACCAAACCTCATGGAATGACCCAATATTTTTTTGTTTATTCAAACAAAATTTCCATTGCCCCATATGTAAACGAAAATATTTGTTAAACCAAACAAATTTTTGTTGATTTAACAAAACATTTTCCTGGGTGCGTTCATATTTATTTTTAACTTACATAAAAAATATTTAACACTGTCAAAAATCGTGTAATGATTGAAATGCCGATAATTTTCGCGGTAAATTTAAGCCTGCAGAGGATCCTATGTCCGAATACGTGGAAACAATTTTTATTATAACATTATTTTTTAAAATAGATTGGCATTGTATAAAAATAAAGTGTATTTAATAAATAAAATATTACAATTTTTGCTAGAAATTGTTTCACAGGCGAAAAATAAAAAGCAACATCTGCGACCTTTGCGGAATTTTTGACATATTTAAAACAAGCATGATTTATAACGGATGATAAAAACTAACACAATTATGTAAAATAATTTTTTCAATGTTTTAAATTTTTAAAAATTTTGAAACGTTTTATTCGTGGTAAATACATTTAAAAAAGATTATTTAACAACTGTTTCAGAATCTCTACACTGTAAAACATTTGTGTAACGTTACCCCATCAAATTGGTGTCAGCCTTGCTGTCTCCAATTTTATGGTGACATAACCGATATAATTGGTTTAACTGATATAATCAGTGTAACAATTGACTAATATAAATGTAGTAACCAGTAACAAATGTTTAAATTTCACCATTATACAGGGTGTCCCAGAAGTAATGGGACAAACTTTAAGAGGTAGTATGGGACATCATAAGGATTCAGAATTGCATAGCAACAGATGGTCGGGAACGTCATGGGAAGGTAGTATAACAGGTACAAGAGATAAAGAGACACACGACTGAGATCATTTGAAATAATTTATTGGTCAACAATATTACATTTACTGTGGTAGATGATATGTGAAAATGTTGCAAAAGATGCTCAAAGTTTCCACCATTGCTAGCGATCTCTAGCACCATAGCTAGCATTACACAGTCGAAACATGGATTGGCGGACTCGCTCAAATACACCTGGATTTTGTTGGATATCCGCAGTAGCAATCTACCGACAAACGAAGACGTTTCCGACCATGGGTTGCTATGCAATTCTGAATCCTTTTGATGTCCCCTACTTCCCCTTTAAGTTTGTCCTGATACTTCTGGAACACCCTGTATAAGTGAAAAACAGGTACTCCATACAATTGGAGGCAGCAAAACTGCCACCAATGATATTGAGTAACGTTATTCAAATGTTTTACAGTGTAAACTATCTAAACGCCGCGGCTGTAATATTTTCTGTATTTTTTATAAAGCGATTCAAATGTTTCAGAACACACACACACATAAAAAAAACCCTTCATTTCAAAATACACTGTAAATATATATATACAACCCTTGGCAAAAAGTTTCCGATCATTACATCAACACTACCATCTTTTGTAAGAAAAGATTATTTGTTCTCACTGCATAACAATGAAACGACTGTTAGCGATAATAGATTTGTGTTACATATAATGAACAACAATATGCAATAAAGAAAAATCACCATTCATCAATTTATAAACAGAAAAATTGTGATTGAAATTTAGGCACCAAAGAAAAAAATATCCAATCATGCTTTGATTTAGAAAAAAATAACCGATCACTGTAATTATATATTTCGTAAAAACACCTTTATTTCGAATGACAGTCGAAATTGTTAGTGGACTGGACTCATTAAGATTTTTACACTCATTGGGAGCAACTTCACCCGAGCATTCCCTTATAGCTTTACGTAAGTTCTATGGCATTTGTAATTCATCGAAAATCGATTTTTCTTTTTAATATATTTCACATGTTTTCGATGGGATTAAGATCCAATCTATTGGGCGGTCACGTCATGGTTTGAATTGGTATATTACCTACATTTTGTCGAAATTTCTTCATTGATTTGGTGCGTTGGGGAACTAATTGTCATCTTGAATTAAGAAGTCATTTTGATTTCCGAACTATTGATCGATGCTGGGAATCAAAAAATCCACTAAAATGTCAATGTAAACTTCAAAGCTTACGTACGTAACACAACTTCTCGACGGCTTGTGATGTAATACAACTCCAAACTGCAAATGCAGGTGAAAATTTAGTCTTCGTATTGATACACTTATCATTGAACTTTTCACCAACTCTCCTCCAAACAAATGTTCCACAGTCATCACTTTTACCGATTGATATGCGAAATTCATTGCTAAAAATAACTTTATTTCATGTATCAAATGGCTATTGCACATGTTTTTTACACCATTGCAGGCGCTCTTTTCTATGCTTCTTTATCATGTAAGATTTTTTTTAATTTTACAAGATTTAAATCTTGCTACATTTAGATGATTACGTACTGCGGTCGCATGCCTTTACGTTATACTTAGAACTTTCGGAATCAAGTTGTTTTGAGGTTGCTCGCCGCTTTCTTTTCGATATTTTCACAAGTTTTCTTTTCCTTCTCTGGTATTGACATTCGTGGTCGTCCACTTCGAGGTAAATTTTCCACGCTGTTAGTCAACTGATATTTTTTCCAAATATCGCATACTGTACTTTGAGCACAATTTCATAAATCAGCCACTTTCCATTGTGAATTTACTTCTTTTAATAATTAAATCATGCGGATTTTTAAATCGCGAGACAGGTTTTTCACACGAGTCATTTTCCAGCACTTCAGAGCTGCTTTTGATCTCGCAACTGGAAGATTTCTTCTTTTAAATAGGATTCATATATCATACGCATGCGCAGGCACTCTAATCTATCTTCAATATGCAAATTTCAAACTTTTTTCCTCAGTGATCGATTATTATTTTCCAACTTCGATCCTGATCGGCTATTTTTTTCTCACGAGGAAACATTTTTGCCTGCATTATAATTATAAATTATATGATTGCAATATTGAATTCACTTTCTATTTATATTTTAACATTCTTTCTTTTATTTGGCATATTGCAAAACGTTCCTATGCTCTTGAATCGCGAAGTATACGCTTCGAAATACAAAACTCATAAAGTTGATAACAGTGATCCAAAACTTTTTGCCAAGGGTTGTATATATATACATCTGTAAATCTACACATGTAAAGTTTCCAAAATCTGTAAACCTACGCATGTAAAGTTGCCAAAATCTGCAGGCTTACTAAAATTTTTTCTGTACACTGTACACTAGGGTGGAGCGAAAAAAATTATTTTTTAAAAATCAAAAACGGGTAGGTGCCAAAAGTTGCCTTTATACTAGTACATCAACTGCGTGAAATTCTACCGCTGAAAAAAAAATAGCTTGAGTCTGCGCTTTTGCTCCAAAAATCGAAATTTTCGGTAAAATTTGTCATTTTTTGACATTTTTTCAAAAAAATTAAAAAATTCCTACAGAGCTGGTTATTATTTAAAAGTGCTACTTAAACCTTTATATTTATCTGCTTAACATATTTAAACTATAAAACAATATCTTTATTCCGTATAGCTGGAGCAAAACAGACAACTTTTGGTACGAAAACGGCATTACCACTCTATTGGAGCATACAACGAAATGTTTTTAATGCATTTCTTACCTATCTACTTTCAAAACTATTCTGTATATAACTCGTAGATGTGTCTGCATTTCATATCCCACCCGTCTCAGCTACCCAACAATCTAGGCCCAGTGTTTTAGTTATGTATTGAATTGTTATTTTTTTCCGGAAGAAGGACATAAGTTTACTATGTATCAAAGTAGTTTACCTCTTCTTTGTTTTCACTGACAGTGGATGCTACTGGTGTGACCTGCTGCATGTATCTTTTTATACCTTGTATAACAGAAGAGGAAGCTCAGTAATGTATTAGGTATGTAGTTAATTGAACCTATTCAGCAATCTCCTGCAATTAAATCTTCCTTAAATTTTCATACAATTAATACATTATGATTGGGAGTTCTGTTACATCTTTTCAATCAATTACATAATATATATATAATGATATGCCTAAAAATTGATTGTATGAATTCAATTTCTAGTATGCCATCATTTACTGTACCTATTACATTGAATATATTATGAGAAGCTAGCAGTTTAATATTATGACGATCGTCACAGAGGATTGCTAACAAAATTTGTGTGTAAAGCAACAACATTTCGAAAGAAGTTTTATCATTTGTTTTATATCGTTTCCTGTGTTGTTTCGTAGTCGAGTAATTTCTAATAATTTTTTAGGACTATTCTTTAGGTGTGTATTATATTTGGTATAAAATATCCCGCGGTATAAACTTTGATTATATATTTTGTGAGTAAATCTATAGAGTATGATTGCCAATCTGTGCTTATATAAAGCGGAAAATTTTATTCGCTTTATGAGCTGTTTTTTTGTGCGAGATGTTTTCTAAATTCCTATTCCCCATTTCTTCTGAGAAATGGCTTTCCTTATGAATTAGCTTTGCAATCTCCGACCGAAATTTCTAGTCTGTTCTGAGTATCTTTTACTTAATTTGAGAAAATAATTGTTCAAAATTATTATCTATTTTATAAAAAAAAATGCAATAGGAAGTGAATAGTGCGTATACAAAGATTTTCTTATTGATCCAGTGAATATATGTAGATTATAACGTTTTACATCAACTTCTCTAATAATTGACGCAGAGGAAATTAACTGGAGTTGAAGTAGCAAATGATCCATTATTAGATACAATTCTAAGCTTACCCAATGCAAAATGGTTCACATCGACAAATAGAATTCTCCTAAATTTAAATGAGTACTTATAGTCGATTAGAATCTGTACATTCTCTCAAAAAGTACTATGCATTATAAGTTTATGCCTAGGACAGTTCAGCATCAAATATTGTTCACTTATAAAATGGGGATCTAAAAGTTAATAGGAAATTACCTCGCTACGAAAACACTTAGAAAACGGCAAAAAACTAATGCAAAAAAAAAAAAGTTATTTCAACAACGGTTGCTCTGCACGTGCAGGACAAACTCCCACTGCAATTCTCTCTGATGATCGCCAGGAATCACATTAAACAGCTCGCTACTCAACATATACAAAATGCAAAAGCAGAATAAATGATGGCATACTTATAGTTGAAATACCTGAAATCAACTTTGAAGCAGATCATTAGGTAAAAATATATAATTGACTGAAAAAATGTTGTGGTAACAGAACTTCCAACCACTTTCATCAACTAGATGTAAGTTTGATAAAGGTAATAGATGGCCGAATAGATTCCTTTAATAATATTCCCGTAAATTACTCTACTTGTCATTTTTTTTTTTTTGTATAAGCTGTAAAAATATACATTAAGATAGTCACAGCAGCGTGTGGATACAAAGAACAGATAAACTAGGTGAATGTATCGAAAACATGCCAAATTTTGATAAAGAAAATCACAAATCAATATATAAATAAAACGCTGTACTAAGATGATCGAATAGTTGGGACGGATGGTATATGAGATATAGCCACCTCCATGACGTATGTCCAAGGTAGTTTTGAAAAGAAAAGCTGTATTAAAAACAACAGTTCATTGTATGTCCCAATAGAGTGGTAATGCCGTTTTCTTACCAAAAGTTGTCTGTTTTGCTCCAGCTATACGGAATAATGATATTGTTTTATAGTTTAAATTTGTTAAGCAGATAATTATAAAGATTTAAGTAACACTTTTAAATAATAACCAGCTCTGTAGGAATTTTTTAATTTTTTTGAAAAAATGTCAAAAAATGACAAATTTTACCCAAAATTTCGATTTTTGGAGCAAAAGCGCAGACTCAAGCCATTTTTTTTCAGCGTTAAAATTTCACGCAGTTGATGTACTAGTATAAAGGCAACTTTTGGCACCTAACCGTTTTTGATTTTTAAAAAATATTTTTTTTCGCTCCACCCTACTGTACACGAAAAGACGTAAATCTACAAAACTAATTTTTGTAAAGCGACAGAAATCTGTAATTTTACAAACGGATGTACTAAAATTACAGTTAACTTACTAAAATTTTATCTGTAACCTGGGTTGCAGTTACATAAAAAATTCTTGGAATTACAGTTTCCTAAAAAATTCTTAGTAGTCTTTCACATTTTTTGATTTTCAGTGTAAATCTGTATTTGTTAGATGAATTTTTGATGTTGCCGTTACATAAAAAGTTCTAGGTTAATCCCAGTTTCCTAGAAAACTTTTAGTAATATTACAGATTTTTTTACAATGTATTTATTAGTGTTTTTAAAAATATTCCTCGACTTTTTTCTCTGGGAAGAATCTTCCACGTTTCAGCATTTTTGCTTTTTACAAGAATTTCATCGAAAACACCCCTTTCCCAGCAAAATATTTCTTTCCCCCTTCAAACACCAACAATTGTTTTATTTTCTTTAAGGCTTAATTTCCCTCTGTTTGTTTCCCCGCCAGTGGCCGTGATGTTCTGACCTCTCAACTGGTAGACGGCAGGTGCAGGGTTCGAACCCAATCGCGGCCGTCGGCTTAACCGTTCGGAGTTTGCGTGTTTTTCTTCAAACCTTGCGTAAATACGGGTTAAGTTCCGTTATAAAGTACCCTACGAAGGCCACTCCCCCCCTGGGCCTATATCCCTCGAGTAGATAATCGGCCGACACAAAATAAACCAAACCAAACCCTCTATTTGTTGCTCTTTAATAATAATCAATTATCTAAATTGCTCTTTCTTCCCTCTTTTAACATACAAAGTTTAAATTCATTAAAATATTCTTTAACCTAGAATCACACGAATAATAGGCAAAATAACTATATTACTTTGGTTTCAATAAATAACTTTTAGGAACCGATTAGTTGTGCAAAACAAGAAAAACTGGAAATTTGTTGTCTTTTTAATCTATAAGTTATATATTTGTTAAGCGTGTTCAAAAAAAATATTTGTTATCAAACGAATACTTAGAAAATAATTATGCTAGTTTATCAATAAATGAAGCATTAATTAAGTTTAAAAAAACCGTAACATTTGGGAATGGAATAGTTATTTTTTATTGTTTAAACATAAAAGTTTTCTTTTAACAGCGTATCCATACATTTACTTTTATCACTTTATACATTAATTATGAAATCATCATTTTCTAATAAAACAAGCACAAAACTTTTGCTTAAATGTCTTTCAACTGTTATTCATTCATTTATTTTAAACATCTGCTTCATTCAATAAATTCAAAATACGGTCCACTTTTCTGAAACAATTAACTATGATTTAAAAAACATAAACAATCAAACTCGAAGACTTTGAGGGCTCTGTACAATATGTATAAAAATTATTAACCGAATTATATATAAAAAAAAATCGTTGATAAAAGAATAATAAGGCTTTGCAAAAAAACATACAACGTAGGGTTGGGCGTAGCTCTGTATACTAGAAAAGTATAAATTATTATGCCATGAAAATAGAGAGACATATAAAGCCAAATCGCATCAAATATTGCTATTCTGTAAAACTCTTTTTTTTTATTCTTATCCCAATCTGTTTTTATTATGAACTGAATTCGGTACTGCCAATACATGTAATGTATATTTAAAATTCACTTGGCCTTACACAAAATTGGTTCAGTGTAGTAAAAATCATTTCTTTTTACAGTGTAGCTAAAACAAGAGTATGTTGAAAGATTAATCTTGGCATTGTGTTAACCCATTCGTGCCTGGCGTCCCTTTTTAGGGACGCTTCAAAAGGTGCATTTAGCACTGTTTTTGACACCGGTAAAAAAGAAAAGCAATAATTATTTTATTTAAATGATGCATTTTCGTGATTAATGAACTAAACTATAATCTTCTAAAAATAGTGGTGCCAATCAAATAAAATTTACTCAAAAGATGCTGGGCACGAATGGGTTAATCATGCTTCGAAATGAAGTCGCAATTTTACAACGCTACCTTCGTCCGTGCCGAATTTTTCCAGATTAACTTTTAATTAACAGGAGATGCCTATTGAAAGATCCACTCCATGTAAACTACACGCGAATCCCATAGTATTAATGTGATTAATTCTAATTAAATTACTCTGTTTTTAACAATTCGACGTTTATTGCTTTTATACTGCTACTGAATATTACATTATGCAAACATATTATTGAAAGTGTTAGACAGGATTTAAAAACGAATGGTACAAGGAGTATGTCGCCCTTGTCGTTATGTATGTCCCAAAAGTCCGTGTCTTAAAAGGTTAATATCTCGGTTAAATACCGAGGATTTTTCAAAAAGTCATTATCAACAATGCTTTTATACTTTTTGCTATGATGGGTACATCCAGCGCCCCTCAGCACATTTGCTGAAAGCCCACAAATCAAAATATATGTGTAACGCAAAAATGGGGTGTCTCATAAACAATGTGAACCTAAGACAATTGATATAGTTTTCTTGTAGAATTTAAATAAACGTCATTTAATTTTTTCCGACTTTTAGTTTCAGTAAATTCTGTAATAGATTGGAAGTGCACATATTTTTGCACTATATTTTCGACGATATCTCCGAAAATATAATACCCAAAATTAAAAGAAATATAGTTTTGAGTTCAACGTTATGAAAACTTTTATATGATGTCCAACACGATGTACAAAGAAAAGATTTTTTTCAAGTAATTTCATTGGCCCCTCTACATTTTTCCTATACATTTTTTCCGTGTCAATGTTTAATAATCTGTAAATATGTGAGTTAATAGTCCTTATTACTTCTCTAAATTCAGCTTTATATGTTCCAAGGTTTACGATAAAAAAAGCTGCGAACAGACAGACACAGGAGTGGTGTTATGATGGTTCAACTTCTTGTTTTTTAAGTACGAAACTCCAAAAAACATTGTAAACCTTGTTACGTCCATTTAATCCTGTCTTTTTTTTATGTGTCCAGAAATTATTTCTTAGCCTTATTATCATACGAATAATACGCAAAATATTAGTTTCATTTAAATAAATGACACATTCATTAAATTTCAGTAAACCTTAACTCCTTAACAGGTTTGTCCGAACGCCGTTCGGGCAAGACGAATTTGTTTATTGCATCATTTAAAGCTTTTTGACACTTCAATTATTTTTAAGAAAATTTTCTTTCTGAGATAGGGTCATTCCATGGCAACTCACGGTGAATTTAGAAATAATTACTGCAGTAATTTTAGTAATATAACACTAAAAAGTATTCAAATGTGAAATTAACATGATTTGTCAATGACATCTATCTAAGGGTTAATTTGAATGCAAATTACCTAAAAACTACTAATGAAAATTACACTTTACATGATAACTTATATATTACCATAGTAAATAAAACTACCAAAATTTAATAAATAACATTAAAATGAGGTAATTTTCATATAAGTTGGGCTTTGAATAAGTTTAGTTAGCAAACCATGTCAAATTTACATTTTAAATCATTTTTTTGTATGTGTTATATTACTAAAATATACTGAAAGTATTTAAAAAAGTAACGTAAGTTACTATGGAATAATTCGATAGCTATTTTTAAATTTTTAAACATAAAACTATTTTTTACACAAAATTAAAAAAAAAAAGTTCTGAAAAGGTTAAGAGGAACGTCATTATCTCTGGTAATATCCTCTAATGGCAATAGGCGCATATTTATCTTTATTTTCCTAAAATTATCAGGGGCATTAGCTGAAAAGAAAAGATTTTGCCTGCGAAATTTATCCCCAGCAAAAGCATGTTTCCTAAATTGCTTTCCCGGTTTGCGTGACAGTCCGGTTAGATAGATGCGAAAAGTATAAATTTAGCTCAGTGCCCTTCAATAATAGTTTTATACTTAGTATTACAATTCCTAAATAGCTTTACAAAATATTATTTTCGGAATTTTATTAAAAAGATAACGGTGTTTTTGAACTGATATAAAAATAGGACGTTACTCATTCGATAACATATATATTTTTATATATATATATTTTCCTAAAAGAATTGTTTTAAATGGAAGAAAATTACATTTTGTAATTAAAATAAATTAGAAATCAATTATTAAAATATGTAATGTAAATTTTACTTTTGTTATAAAATTAGAATAATGGCGATTCAAAAATGTAATCATATTTTGCAAAAATCGCTGGGAACTAGATCATCCCGAGGCAATTATTTTCATATGGGCTGGGTCAAGACCGGAACTAAAAGTAATGGCCAGTGCAGAACTAGGAAGGATAAAGCAAGTTCCGACTTGTTATGAGAAAAATATGTTAGGCCTGGCTCGGCCATATCCTTCAGGATGAAATACGACCTAAATCAAAACCGGTCCAGAAAAAGTAATGTCTATGCACACACGGCCCGAGTGTCGTTCATGAAAATGGGTCCTGTTCCACTGCCGTAGCCGACCCGCGATCTGGATTAGCAAAATGGAGGCAAACTTCCAAATGGGCCGGGATAACAGAGTACAGAATTTTTTTAGAGGACCGGACGATAAAATATCATAAGATTTAAAGGTTAAAATATAAAAAACTCGAAATCGTTATGTTAGAAAAAGTCTTATTTAAATCAACTGAGACATTTAAAAAGTATAGAAAGATAATGGAAATGGAAAACGTTTAGCTGAATGAGAAGTTTAAGCTATAAAAAAGCTTTATTTACTCACCTTCAAACTTTTATAAGACATTTAAATATTCTATTAAAGAGAGAGGAGACAATCTTTGTTTAAAACTCTCTATGCGTTTTTCTGCTGGTTTTTTTTTTTTTTTTTTTTTTTTTTTTTTTTTTTTTTTTTTGGAATTCCTCGTCTTTAAATTATTATAAGTCAAGAAGTGTTAAAGATAAAAATTCAAACTTCGAACAAAAAAATGCTTCTAAAAATAGGATTTTTTAAAAATAAGTTACACACATTTAAATTAAATTTTAAGTACTTTTAATTTTTTAAAATTAAAAAAAAAATACTGAAACAAAATTGAAATTCACATTTTTCTCTCTTTAACTAAAAGAAAACTTTTTGAAGTTCGACTAATTATATTTTGATTAATAACGATTTTAAATTATCCCTATTTTAAAATAAATAAATAAATAAACAAATAAAAATACAAAAAATATTTTTCAATTTTATAAATAATTTAGGATGTGATTAAAAAAAAATTGTATAGTTAAACTGTATAGTTAAACTGTATAGTTAAACTGTATAGTTAATTGTATAGTCACAAAAAATTCAAAATTCAAAATTAGTAAATTCTAAAATGTTTAATTTTTCCCTGATTTTTAAGTTTTTTCCCCTTGAATTACATGCATTTCAATTTACGCCTAATCCCTTAAAACCTGACGTATTATTCAAACAGGCATATTTGTGTGAGTTTTGGAGATATCACAGTGGAAGTTTTTTTTAATTTAATTTAGGAAGAAATTAGGAAAATTTTAGTGGAAATTTTACACTATTCATTAATAAAACAAGGGACACGCTTTATATAATAGTTAAACAAGAATTAAACTTTAAAAAGAGAAGAAATTGTAACTTTAACCCTTATCACCGAATTATGGATTCATGAAAATTTTACATTCTAGAGCGTTTTACGTAAATTGTTTAAACCAAATTAAAATATTTACATAATCATTTAATAAATTTTTGAAGGATTTTAGAAGGATTGGAGGATTTAGAAGGATTAATTAGATTTGAATTTATAGGGATTTTGTGCAATATTTATAACTCTACTCAAATATTTTATTTTAAATTGTTTTCTTAGTATTTTGTAGAAAAAATATAATGTACAAATATGATGTTTTTACAATATAAATATAGAAATACTTCCGAATTGAAAAAAATCCCTCTCCCATTTCCAAGAAAGCTGAAAAGATACAAAGACAAAAGAAATTATCCTTTAAAAAATATTTTTGTTTTGTGTATCCAATAATATTTTTGAAACAAGATAAAGTAATGCATCTGTAACTCATTCTAAACAGCATTACAACTAATTGACGCATTAAAAGAATTTTATAATAAGTAATTTTAATGGTACTTATAAGTACCATCGGTAGATTGTTTTGGTTTGGTTTCATTTTGTCGTCCGATTATCTACACTAATGGGATATTGGACCAAAGGTAGTGCCCTTCGTGGGGGTCTTTCTAAGGGAACCTAACCCATATTTACGCAAGGTTCGAAGAAAACCACGAAAACTCCAAACGGTTAGGCCGACAGCTGCGATTGGGTTCGAACCCAGCACCTGCCGTCTACCAGTTGAGAGGTCTGAACCTCTCGGCCACTGGTGGGGCGTACCATCGGTAGAAATACCGTCGGTTAAAACCCTATAACAAAAGAATTACTGATCCATATGACCTGCAGCATGTTTCACATATATGTTGCCGAAGCAATGGGAATAGTTTAGGTGTGGTTAAAAAAATCCTTCAAATCAAATTGGCAGATAACGCTGTCTATGCAGTAAAGTCAGAATATGAGTTTTCGCACGAAACATTCACATTGGCAATAAAAAAATTTGAAGCACGCATAGCTCGTGTTCATTATTTTACAGATATACTCGCAATGACTGTGCCATTACGCGAAAAACAATTGCTAGCACATTGAAAATCTACAGATAACGCTGTATATGCAGTAAAGTCAGAATATAAGCTTGCGCACGACGCAGTCACATTGGCAATAAAAAATGTGAAGCACGCATACCTCGTGTTCATTATTTTACAGATATACTCGCAGTGACTGTGCCATTACGCAGAAAACAGTGGCTAGCACATTGAAAATCTCTTGCATTAGTTGCATTGTTCCGTACAAATGCGAAGATGTTCGCAGTTTCTTTTACCAATTACTGCATTCATGAAAACAATGGAAGGAAATTTAAAAAAAAAAACTTTATTACGCATGTCAAAAACATATAGATTGCAATAATTCAAAAAAGGACTGCGAACATCTTCGCAGAAACAAAACGAAATAAAAACATGGAATAAAGCATTCGTACAGAACTGCGAAACTAACGCAAGAGATTTTCAATGTGCTATCCTCCGTTTTCAGCATCAATGGCATAGACATTGCGAGGATATCGTAGAATAATAAACACGAGGTATGCATGCTTTATATTTTTATCACCAATGTGCAAGTGTCCTCGTAAGCACATCTCTTGACTTTATTGCATATTTAATGCTATCTGTCAATTCGATTTGAAATTTTTTTTATGTACGTCTCAAAAATTCCCATTGCTTTGGCAACATATTTGTGAAATTTAATGCCATTTGGACCAATGGTTCTTTTTTATAGGGTTTTACTTTCAAGATTTAAAAAAAACCATGTTCAAAATAATTCGCTCAATCCTATTTAGATTTACAGTGAAAAAAATTGGTTGGTTGTATGGGGTTTTAGGGCTCAAGGTCCTTTTGGAGACATGCTGCGCCAATTACAGAAAAAAAATCAAAGCTACCGTAATTTCCCGCGTATACGCCGCGACTTAATTTTTTTTCATCCCGGAAATTTTATTTAAAAAATGAAGTCAAATAAATGCTAAGCAACAGCAAGTCGCATTTTATTTAACAGAAATTCTGGATTAGAAATCGAGTTATCAGAGCTCCGACATATACGCGGGAAATTACGGTAAATACTTTTGAATGTAGTTATTTTCTCAACCCTTTACCAAAGTGTAGATTTTATATTTTGAAATAGACTGTCAAGTGCGTGTAATATTCGCGCTCACAGGATTCCGTACAATAAATATATAAATTATTAACCCCTTGGAAACGAGTTACAGGAATTCGTGCCACTTAAGATTGTCAGAATCTTTTAATGCTCCTACCACTTACGTTATATTTTAAAGTCTATCTTATTTAATCGGAGCATTTCTCGAGTGGACTATAGAAAATTTTTGGGTTTTGAAAAACCGGCCGTAAAAGACAAAAAATAAGCAAAGTGTTCTCTTCGCGCGGGAGTTTACTGTATTATTAAAAGGAAAATTATTGTTAAAAGAATAATTAGATTTTGTAAGAAACTATACAACGTAGGGTTCGTTATAGCATAAAAGTTCAAAGAGATAAGAAGACTTAATAATACCAAATATTACTATTCTGTATAACTTTTTTTAGCTTATCCTTATCTATTTATAAGGAACTTCATTAGATACTGAGATTAAAAATGGTGCTTATTTTAATTTTACTTCGCATTTCATAAAACTTAATTTAGCGTAGTAATAATTTTTTTAGACGAGCTAGCAGAAAATCCTTCTTCAAAATACAACGCCGACTTGGTCTGTACTGCGTTTTACCAGATAGTTTTTTAATTAGCTTTTAAAGAAATAAGAGGCATAATGAGTTTAATGGAAATTCTATGCAAATCTCAAAGAATTCGTGTCATTATTTCTAAGTAAATTAGTCCGTTTTAAACAATTTGGCGTTTATTGCTTTTATATTGTTACTAGGTATTACTGCATTACAAAAATATATCTTTAAAAGTTGTTATCTAGGCTTTAAAATTTAATGGTACATAAAGTACGTCACCCCTATCATTGTGTATGCCTAAACCGCCCGTGTCTTTATGGATTAATATCTCGACTACTTGCCAACAATTTTTTTTTTTTTTTGTAAATCATTATCATTAATGCTTTTATACTTCTGCTACGATAGGGTCCTCCAGCACTCTTCGACACCTTTGTTGAATGCCCGCAAATAGAAATTTCTGTAAAGCGGGAAAAGGCATTTTTCTCAAAAACAAGGTGAAATCAAATCTGGCGAAATGTCTATAGTTTTCCTGCAAGGATTAAATTAACATCTACTACCTCTAACTTTTTCAGAAATTTACTTTCAGTAGATTTGGGATTAGATGGAACGGGGACATATTTTTGCACTATATTTTCGACGATATCTCTGAAAATATAAACTCTAAAATAAAAAAAAATGTGTTTTTGAATTCAGCGTTAGGGAAGCTTTCACTCGATACCGCGCACGATATACTAAAAAATTTTTTTTCAGTAACTTAACATTACTCAAGTAACTTCACAGAAGTCACATTCAAGTAAAACTCAAGTAACTTAATTCAAGTAGCCCCTACATTTTTACTAATAAGTTTTGGTAAATGTTCAATAATCTGCAATTAATCTGCGATCGCAATAGGTAGTATTTCATACGAAGTCTACTTAAAAATAGACAAAAAAGACAACAGAAAAAGCTGGTCAAAGGTAAAAACATAAGAAGGAAACTGTGTTTCCACCTGTTATAAAAGGTAACTTGATATTGAGAGGAGAACGAATCTTCACAATAGCTCAGATGACGAGGAGTGTTAATATCTGTGTATGTTGGTACTTTAGGAAGAGCAACCACAGATGCGTGCGCAAAGTGTGTAGTCAAACACAAAGTGCGTGCGATGTAATGGGCACATGTAGCCTACGCAAACGGAGACACTCGATTTTACATCTGTGATAGCCGTAATTCTAATGATGATACCGAATATGATAAATGTTACTCAAAGCTAATACTTTATTCATTATTTTTATGATTGTATAATTTAGAATCTATATTGTACGGATGTAAATCCATTCTTTAAACTTGCTGGTAATAATAAAATTGATTTCTCTTACTGGGTGTCTTATTTGAGCTTCAATTAACTTTTTATGAAGCGTGAGCCAACTTACCCCACAACGGGGTAGGTTGGCACACATTTTCTCTCTTAATTTAAGCTTTCTTTAATCATAAACTACAAAAGCTACAAACTTAGATCTTCGGGTATTTATAGTGAAAAGTTCAGTGAAATTTTGTTAAAAAACTTTAAAAAAATTAATAAAAATTAATAACTACAAAAAATACTTTGAGCAAAATATAAATTTGGCACTGATTCAAGCATGATTCCAAGGGAAGTTGCTATGCGTTTTGGAAAATGTTGTGTTTTTATATGTAGGTTTTTAATTAATATTTCGGCTCATAACCCAAATTTTTTAAAAAATCATTATCAAAAATCCTTGGCTGCGTCAATATTTTGGTTGCTCGAGCACAGCTCAACTCCTTACTGAGCGCTGTCAAATAAAAATTTGTGAATAATTGAAAATTGCGGATTTCTCAAACTACGTGAAATATAATGGTTCACTTTTTACTTTTTAAGTGCAGAAACCTAAAAAATTATCCCATTAGTCTTAACCGAGATATCCTATACATAAAAAATAGTTTTAAAATATTAAATTGCAAATAAAAAATTCGTATTTAACGTTTCAGTTGGTAGTTTAACATTGGCATCCAATTATCGCGTAATGACGAGAGCAGGCAATATGATTTATGTTTGTATGGAGGTCGCATACTGAGAATTAAAAAAAATGAATAGTTAAGTTTTGACAAGAGATAAGAGACAAGATCACTTTTCACACAGTAAGTAGTATTTTACTTAAAAGCATCATTAACAGTTACCTTGTAGTATTAATTTTCTGATTCTTCCTTCGAAGTAAAATTGATTTTTATGTTGTATTTGCTTGATATCAATAGTAGTATATCATACAAAAGGAACTGGAGATAAAAATAAATAATTATCTGCTTTTGGACAATGGAAATGAGATGAAGTGTCAGATGTGAAGCTAGTATTTTAGTAGAATACCATCTAGTAATATGTATTTACTGCTTCATTTACCAATTGAACATCACTAATATCACTCGTAAATGGTCTATAGACTGTTTACTTTTCTTACCATCATTTTATGTATAAACATTTTTTGAAAAACTTGTTCTGTTGTTTATTTTTACGATTCATTTTCCATCATTTTTCCGATTAGTTTCCTCTCAATTATGATTTTAAGACACGAAGCGACAAAAAATCATCCTCAAAGTATTTATTCAACGAAACTGGAAAAGCTTTTTGAAAATTAAGGTGTTGCCATATATTACACTCTTCATGATCTTGTCAAATTGGTGCTGCCGCCAGCCCAAAACAGTCTCATCTCGTGTCTATCGGCAAGACTTCACTCGCGTACAAGTCTTGGCTAGATACACGTTTGTGGTTAGTCTGCTATTTCTTTAAACTTTTGTGCAAACCTGAAGTTTTCGTTTGCTTCATCAAACAATCAAGAATCTTTTTCAGGGTAAGTGCTGGTCTTAATCATTTTATCGTAAATACAACATTTAATTATATAGTTTAACAAGATATAGCTGTAAAGATCTTTCTTTTCTTTGTTTCGCCGGTAGATTCGGTTATATTGGGCAGTTTCGTTCTTCTTAATATCGCATCCCTACTGTAGTCTTATTATCGTACTGTGTGATATTATGCATATTTTATATAAAGGTCTGAATTGGAACTTTTTTTATTTATAAAGGAATTTTTAATACTTTTTTTTAAAGAAATAAATAACGCAAATGTCAACAAAAGTCGCTAGACGAAGATAGTTTCAGAGTAACCGGGGTTTTCCGTTTGAGTAAAAACAGATTTCAAGATGATAAATTTGAAATAACTGATTCTGTCGAGACTTCTTACCAATAACAGCATCCAGAAGACACTATCTGTCTATCATTGACAAGTCATGCAGCTGAAACAGGTCAAATTAAACAGGAACAATCTGGGTCTCAGCTTAGAGCAAGTGGCTTCGAATCATCTGTAAACAAAACTGACGAGTTTTGATCAAACACGATCCCCCTGTACACCTTCCTCCCACCACCAAATAGTAGCAAAGTTTTCTGATGGATATAATCCCTTTGCCACAACTGAAAGAGAAAAATGTTCAAGTAAACAAAAGAGGGCGTTTAAGTTGCCCAGTAACGGTTCTGATAATTACTCTATATAGAGTAATAGATCGGGAGACGGCAGCACAGACAATCAGCTCATCGAGTACACGGCTGAAATTCCATAATGAATTAAAACTCCATTCGTCTATTAAAACACAATCGGTCTGCCAAGTCATATCTTGGTGGAAAACACATGAAAACCCGATTTTAGCGATTGTCTCATATTTTTACCAATATATTTTCCTGCTCTTAAAAGTATAAAAATATGGAGGACTGGAAGCAGAAATGCACTAAGGTAAATCTACGAGTCAAACGCTAAAATCTGGTTTTTATGTGTTAACGTCATTGGCCACCAATCACATGGCCGATGACTGGAAAAATACAATGGGTTATTAAAAATTATTCATTGTATTTTCCCGTTATCGCGTTCCGTGCGGTTGCTGATTCATGACATTCCCCAATATGGTTTATTAGTGGGAAATTGCCAGGCTAGGATATCGGCCGAGGTAGCTTAGATTGTAGAGCAATAGCACGATACTCTGTAGACCCAGGTTCAATTCCTGGCCTCTGCTAATTTTTCACTTCATTTTGAGTTATTGTATTAATTGTGTTTATGTTTGCCATAATATATATGCACCTTAAACAAATAATTAAATTTAGACATTAATTTCTATGTTCTTTAACAATTATAAAGCAAGTTCCTATTTAATCACTATAAAACTCATTGCAATGCGAGTAATTTTTTCAAAGTAAATCAAAAATTGTTTAACGAAATGAGCTGTATTTTGAATTTGCATATTGAATTCTTCTAAAAATCAATTTCTTTAAAATATTTATTGGTTACATTTAATGCTGTTTTTGAAAAAATGATTTCAAAATCTTCGTGAAACACACTAATTGTAACATATTGATGTTTTACCAGAAATAGATTTCTAGATTCTTAAACTACCATAATCCAAAATTATACTCATTCCGTCAAGTAGTTGTTGAATTATGCTCAAAACACTTCCCGCAATGCATTAAGTTTTGCAACGATTTCGAAATTTCAAACTTTAACCCGTCACTGTACGATCTTTTCTATTTTTATGAAAAAAAAATATTTTTAATCTATAAATTAATAAAATAAATAATGGGAAAAATAGTAAAATAATTATTTCAGTTAAAATTTGATTTTTTATGGCGTGTACCATATACACACAATTAGTATTTTTAAATGTTGTATTTCTATATTTTGCAATTAAATGGGCTTAAATTAATTAATTTTCTTTTTATTAATTTTTATTTATCCAGTAAAAATAATAAAAGTATATTTTGCCTAGATTTTTTTTTATTTCCGAAGTACAAATTCTAAATTTTTGTCAGATGCATCTACAGAGTGGCGAGTGGTCAGGGAAAAATATAGTCAAAATAAGTGCTAAATATCAGTATTTTGTTAAAGAGAAATTCTCCTTCTTTAATTAATTTAAATTATTTGAAGTACTTTCTATAAGAAAATGTTGGTACTGTCCTTTTATTTTGACTGGGTTTTTCCCTGACCACTCGCCACCCTGATCTATCTGACTTGGAAAAAATAAGTGTTATTCTATGCTTTGGACTGTTCTTGATCATTTACAGCGATGCTATTGGCCAAATTCATGGCACATAATGAGGATTATAGTGTTTTTAGGCACGTGCCAGATCTGGCACACGATGCAGTGATAAGTTAAACATTCATAATTCCTAAACTACCTGACCAGATCACATTTCGCTTGATATCTAGTAAGGTAAAATTTTATTGTAAAATATAGATATGATGCCAAAAACTATTTCTTAAAATTAAAAATTTTAGAGGATACTTACATGTCAGTATAAACCTGACCCCTAATCCTGATAAATTGAAAAAAGACAAAATTTTCAGTTAGATAGCTATTTCCAATTTTTTTTTTATCTGGAACAGTTTGGAAATAAAAGTATACAAGTGCTTTCTTTTTTTCTGACTGGTTGTACTTTAAATTTTCTCGGTTATAAAGAAACTTTGAAAAAAAAAAATGCGTATTCTCAATCTCTTTTATGGGAACACGCGTAAAACACAAATGTGGGAAATAATGGCTAATGCGGAGTTTCAGATTTTTCTAACATATTATATCTCAACAGAGGCGCATACAATCCGAGATTTCATCCCGGAAAGTAGTTTAAAGAAGTACTTCAATAAATTTCACAATATAAAAATACATATATTTTTTACATATTCCAAAATGTAACTCTAAATATTAAATTATTGAATAACTTTAGAATGCATAATAATTCTGCAATTCTTACAAAGATTTCGTGAATCTTTTATATTATGATATAGCATATCTGAAATAATCCTTCCAATTCTAAGCATTTTTTGTTACTGTTTTATTTTATGATATACCATGATTTAAGAAAATAGTTTCTAAGAAAACAATTTTTAAGTTAAAAAAATATATTCCTATGGTGCATCAAAATAAACAAGTCTCGAATAAGACTTTTTCAGAGTTTACAAATTAGGCTAATAAATTTTATAAAATTCTTTCTTTGCATTTTATCAATGTAAAGTTTTCATTTTCTTTATTTTCGTCAAGATTACTTTTTTATTCAGAAATATTTTTTTAATAAACTTTCAGACAATTTGACGGAATGATAAAAGAGAAAGCTTAAGTAATTTTTTATTCTGATATATAGGGGAGAGTGGAGATACTTGAGCATAGGGGATACTTGAGCCACCCCTATTATCTCTATAGTTGGTCAATTTTTCTTTCTAAAACTGACAACATGGTAACATATTTATAGTTCTGAACATGTAAAAAAGAAATCACATACCTTGGTACCATTTTGAAAGTATGGTGATTAACCCTTTGAGCTCTGCTGGTAGAATTTTCTACCACATAATTTTAATTCTGCAATGTCACAACGACACCAGAAAATTCGACCAAATTTATTTGAAAAAGGTTTAATGCATTGTTTCGCGTATATTGCAAATCGGTTTTTTTCGGTTTTTTGCAAAATACTGGTGCGAATGTGACATCTGGCTCAAGTATCCCCTCCATGGGCATACTTGAGCCACGATGTAAAAGAAAAAGTAAAAATTTATTAGACTTAGAAAAATAATTCAAAATTAATTGAAAGTGGTTTTCAATTGAAGAAAAAATATCAGATTTTCATTTTCAATATTTTATTTTGTTCTAAGAAATTTTAAAAAGTTTAAAAAAATTAAAATTTAAAAAATGGCTCAAGTATCGTCATCTTCCCCTACATATTTTTTAAACGTTAAGATCAAACTTGGCAACCTCAAAATAATCTTTCGTAAACTGGGATTTAATTTGACACTAGTTAAAGTGGTTTAAAACCAGAAAATTGTTTGATATATCTCTACTTATTCATTTCACGTTTCTACGTGCAAACGTATTTTATTTTATTTCTAAAATTATTTTCTGGTAAGAAAGCGTTTAACGTCGGTTATATTAACCTATATTTTATGGATAAATATTATGAATTTGGAAGGTAGGTGAGACACTTCGATGCAATCGTAAAACAGAAAGCAGAAATACTTTTTTATTAACACTTTTTTAATAAACGTTAAGATAGTTTGATCTAATCATAACGGAGGAAACAGAAATGCTTTTTAAATTAATTTTTTTATAAGTGTTAAGACAATTTGTTGTAATCATAAGAAAGAAAGCAGAAATACTCTATTCATTTATAGTTTAATAAAAATGTAAACGTTAAGACAATTTATTGCAATCATAAGAAAGAAAGCAGAAGTACTTTCTTAATTTATGTTCTAAAAAATGTAAACGTTAAGACAGTTTGATTCAATCATAAAAAAAGGAATGAGAAATAATTTTTTATTCATTTTTTTAAATAAACGTTAAGATAGTTTTATTTAATCATAACTTAGAAAGCAGAAATACTTTTTTAATTCAGTTTTTTTTATAAACGTTAAGATAGTTTGTTGCAATCAAGAAAAAGAAAGTAGGAATATTTTCTTAATTTATGTTTAAAAGAATATAAACGTTAAAACAGTTAGATGCAATCATAAAAAAGAAAGTTGAAAACAAATACTAGACATTTTTTACGGTCTAATATACATTTTCTTACTTATGTTTTTCAATTATCTGAATTTTAAAAAATGCATTCACGGAATATCCATTGAATCAAAGCAAATAAAATTGATTGGTGCATCTCTTTCTGCAATTTGAATAGTAATTATCCTTGCTTTTTGCTAATATAATTAATGTTAAGCCAAGAAATTATAGAAAAAGAAAAAACAAAAAACAAATCGGAAATTGCGCGTAAAACGTAGCAAATGCGGTGCGTTCGTACTATAAGGAAGTTTTTAAAATGTACAGTACTTCGAATACAGTACAGTATTCGAAATCTTTTATGTCTCCCTGTAAATACTATATGCTTTCTATTTGGAGGAATGAATGAAGTGTGAAATATTTTAATATTATTAAAACGCACTCTAAAAATGTTTTCCCTTCTGTAATAGGATACTGTTTTCTGTAAATTAATAAAAAAACACTCTTTGCACCACAGATTGCGCAGGATGTATATTTTAGTATATATTTCATAGATACATATGGATTTTATTATTTTTTAAAGAGTGTAACATAATTAAATCGCACTTGAAACTATTTTTTTCCCATAGACATTAATATAACGGAATACTTTTGATGGTCCTTGTAATTGAGCTATACGTCTGATTTTCATAAAATTTTATTTGACGCGCCAAAATTATGCAACAGTTACGTTTAAAAATTCAAACGACTCGATTGGGCTGCTTTTGCATCGTTATATGCGGACAGAAAGACAGACGGACAGAAAACATACTTGAAATGATGCAAATTGTACTTTGATCGTTGCTTAGGCATCCTTCAATTGATTTAGACTACGACACATTTTTGTATTTATTTCTTCGTTTTATAGGACAAAAAATACATTCTTTAAATTATTAAACTATAATAAATAAAAACCTGTGGCTTTACAACAGTTACAACAGTTCTTAGGCCTAATTATAGGTTTTATTATTTCTTTTCAAAAGACGCATTTTGACATAACCATTGAATTAAAACAAATAAAATTAACCAGTGCATCTCTTTCTGCAATTTGAGCATTAAATATCTCTGCTTTTTGCTAATATAAAGAATGTTATTCCAAGAAATTCTGAAAACGAAAAAAACAAGATAATGAATGAAAACTGAATTAACCTAATTATGAACTAAGTTAATATCTGTCATTAAACAAGCAAACATGTTTGAGATGATGCAAATTGAAGTTTGATCCTTTTTTGGGATTAGTGTAATTAATTTAGACTGTTACAAATTTTTGTATTTATTTCTTGGTTTTATAGAAATAGAAAATACATCCTTTTGAATTACTACAAATTAAAAAATAAAAACAAAAATCCTGTGGCTTTACAACAGTTACAACAGTTCTTAGGCCTAATTATAGATTTTACTATTTGTTTTCAAAAGAAGCATTCCGGAATAACCATTGTATTAAAACAAATTAAATTAATTGGTGCATCTCTTACTACAATTTGGGTATTAAATATCCCTGCTTTTTGCTAATGTAATGAATGTTAAGCCAAAAAATTCTGAAAAGGGAAAAAAATAATATAATGAAATGAAATCTGAATAACCTAATCATAAATTAAGTTAATATCTGTCATTAACTCAGTCAAACATCTTTGAAATGATGCAAATTTAATTTTGATCATTGATTAGGAATTGTGGAACTAATTTAGGCTATTACAATTTTTTGTATTAGTTCTTTGTTTTATAGAAATAAAAAATACATTCTTTAAATTATTAAAAATTAATAACTTAAAACAAATAAAAAAAAGGTGTGGTTTTAGAACAGTTATAACAGTTTTTAGGCCTAATTATAGATTTTGTTATTTGTTTTTCGGTTATATGGATTCAAAAGACGCATTGTGGAGTAACCATTCAATCAAAACAAAATGAATTAATCGGTGCATCTCTTTCTGCAATTTCAATTATAAATTTCCCCGTTACTTTTGAATATAGTTAATATTAAGCGCGGAAATTCTGAAGGAAATGAAAATCAGACAATGAAATGAAAATTGGGTTAACTTAATTTGTCGCTAAAATTAATGTCGGTCATTAAAAACGCCAAAGGTATTTGAAATTATGAGAATTTTTTTAAAGTTTGATCGTTGATTATGAAGTGTATAATTAATTTCAACTAATACTTATTTTTTTAATTTATTTATGGTTTATAGAAATAAACATATTCCTTAACCCTTCACTGCACCGTGTACCACATCTGGTGCACGGTGTGGTACACGGTGCTCAATATGATCATCATAATGTACCACATTATGATGATCATATTGAGCAAATTCATTATGATTCATGAAATTGGCCAATATGATCCTATCTCTGATCAAGAACAGTTCAAAGAATGGAATAAAAATTATTTTGGCCAAGTCAGATGGCTGCCATTGACAAAAAAAAAAAAAAAAAAAAAAAAAAAAATTAGAACTGATTCTTTGGAAACAAGACAAAAATTGATCAAGTTATTAAGGCGAAATTTTCATTCATTATAATGTTTTTATATGTACTTAAAGGAAAAAAAATTAGGGGTTTTATTTAAATATATTAGTACATGCCATATTGTGTATTCTACATTGCCATCAATAAATAAATATATGGATACAACCCCTCATCTCTTTGCCTCACTTTGGGAATAACGGATTTTGAGCTGATTCTATAGACGATCACTTTCAAAATTTTCAAGCTATGTTTGTGAAATATTTATAGAAGTTGCTTTATATATTTAGCTAACACAATATGCAAATGAAGTGTTGATATTGTTGACGCAGGCGCAATGAAAAATTATTTAGTAAACATGCTCATTTTCATATAATTTTTCTATTTTTTAATTTTGATGACAGGGAATTGTGAACTTTGTTTTATATTAATAACTTTGTAAATTATAAGCAAAAACCTTGGAAATTTTTGGGACTGTTTTTATAAAAACCATAATTTATCTATGAGTTTACATGCTATCCACATAAAAAGGAAGACAGTACATTACAATAAGCCACTAAATCATAATCTACAGTTATATTGCTTTTGCTACATTACTTTTGACAGAGTTATCCAAAAGTTATTCGTTCTTTTTCAATTTGTTGACGGTTCCCTAAAGTGTTTCTTGAAAAAAATCTTCACGAAAACGTGTGACCTGTTCTATTATATCTACACGCTTAGAGTTTCAGGATAATTCCGTAGGTACTTTTCTAGATATTTAACAAAATGTCAAAAATCGCAAGTGGCCGGTCGTCGTTGGCTATATAGTGCGTATATATATATATATATATATATATATATATGTAATGTATATACATACATATATACATACATATATATGTATATATATTATACTCCTAAAATCAATGTTTTTCTCTAAAATTTAAGAAATAAAATCTCTAATTTAAGAGAATACACGAATATCGTAAGTATACACATTTCTAGAAATGTACAATTTATTTGAAATATTCAGTTTTTCTAAATACAAGAAGAAAAATCAGCGTCATTAGATAGAAAGTCAACATCCACCCATTTAGATTGCTTAAGAACTCAAAAAGAAAACTAAACTTCATATAATTAGCTCTTATAATATTTTCTAAGTCTACATGTATAGTCAATCATCACGTACATATCTAGTTTGTTATTAATTATTGGAATGCTACCAAGTGAGACGTCCAAAAACATTTACTTTTGATTTAATCTTTCACCACTCTAACAATTTTGGCAAAGATTAAGTATGTACTGGTGTTACTTTTGATGACAAATTTCATTGTCCTGTACTTTGATACTTTTGGATAATAAGTGGAATTTATTACTTTGAGACTGTGCAAATGTAAAGTTATTATTTTAGGGGGAGAGGGGAATCTGCCAAATGATATCATAATATATGTGAAGGGGGAGGGGGTTTGTCTTTTGATATCAATATCATTTGCGATCCAATCAAGGTTTTCTCTTTTTATTTGTAACATAATCTTTGGTACAAAATAACATGTTATCATTTTTTTTAATGAAAATAAGGAATTATTACTAACCACTAAATTTTAAATATTAATCACTAAAACATTATAAAATTATTTAATTCTAAAATATGGAACATACCAACGTTTGACATTCCTACTCTTCATATATGTACGCATGTATAAAAATGGTTCGATAAATCATATGTGAAGTATATTTCAAATGAAGCTTGCGTTTATTAATAAAGAAAAAGAAAGAGAAAGATTGTTGTCACTTGTTTTGTTGATAAAAATTTATACCTGCTCCTGACACCTCCTCCATTTGGGTGCAAGTGCAACAGAATTTATGGTGAACAATTTATTTTCATTGTAAATATTTACATTATTATCCTAACAGTATGTGGTTTTTGTTGTACAGCACACTTTTAAAAAATTACAACTAATTGTCCAGTTATTCGACCAGTATAAAAAAAAAACCATACCCGTAAATTGCATAACCTTAATTTATTCGATTCTGGCCATAATACTGCAAGAATTCCGTTACATTTTGGTTATATAGATACATATTACATACATACATACATACATACATACATATATATATATATATATATATATATATATATAAATTAACTGTTGAATGGCTAGACATTTTAATTCCTGTTTTTAACTTTGTAGTTATTTTTGTATACACTGTTAAAAATAAATCTATGAATTCATGGTAAAACTATTGGCAGCAAAGTTGACGGACTTTTTTCTTTCTGTTAATTGCTTTTCCGTTTTGGGAAATAAAAGCAGGAAAAACTCCGTTTGAAGCGGTAACTTTCCGTTTTAAATTTGGCATTATAAATTGCTATAAAGTTGGTAAGAAATATAGTATCTTTATTCCGAATGATAAAAAGCAATACAGTTACAATTTGGCAGAACGAAACCAAGTAACAGAAAAGAGACAGGATTCTTTCGTTGAGTTTTTTAATCTCCATGCAGCAACATGTCAGTTTTGTAAACGTTTAAAATAAACTTGCGGCATATAACGGAGTATTTCCGCTGTTTCCTTTCATCTCCGTCCATTTTTTTTTTTTTTTTTTAGAAATGTGAGGAAATTTTCCGATTTGTAACGGAAAATGCATTTTTTGCCATAAAAAGGGGCATTTTCTGTTAAATTCAGGAAAAATATATCAATGAATTTCAGATAATTTTTAACAGTATACATTGGTGAAAACGCCGATGTAGGTTAATATTATCTGAATAAATATTGTGACAACATAGTATAACAGTAAACAGCCATATTTGTGAAATTCAGTTTGAATCATTTACAACTTTGCGCGTAGCTTTGTGTAAGCTAAAATTTAATTAATATGCCTTCAAAATAATATTAATAAGACATTAATCACTATTTAATTAAAATATACGTATTCTGCCTATTGTTAGAGTAATATTTTATTTTACTTAAAATGCCAAAAAAAATGTTCAATAAAACCTGAAAATATTGCTAATTTATAATAATAAGTAATTCGACCATTTTTTTATGAAAAGGAATTTGCTTCAAATAAATCACGATTACCATTACTCTACAACTTTATTACTATATTTCGGAAACTGAAATTTTTTCATATACCTCACTCGTTTTTTGTAGCAGTGCTAATTTTATTCTGTTAAATCAATCTTTCCTTGTCTAAGCATTTTATTCGTCATTGCGGTCACGCACTATCCCAACGGCCCGTAATTCTATTTACCCCATTCTGCTTTTATACTACCGCTATTTTCCCCATTGCCCTAACATTCCGTTCAAACACACTTTTATATGGTTAAAAAGACATGTTTTGTGTTCATTTAGCATTCAATATAATTTCTAAATATAATATATTTCTACTAAAAAAAATATTTTTATAGTGTAAAACGGGATGATACTTTATGAACTTCTTAGACTTTTTAGATATGTTCATAATTATATAAAAACTCAGCAACTATTGTCAAATTTTAGTCCATCTGTAAATCTGCATATGATAGCTCAAAAACTAAACAACCGAATTGTTTGAAATTTAACGTATAGAATCATTGCAGAATTTTGTCGAGTTATTTCAAATTTTATGGAAATCAAATCAAAACTTAAAAATATATTAATAAACGTTTTCTTCATTCTATTAAATTCCGTCATACTTCAATAATTCAATAATTCTATTATAGGTAATGATTCTTCATTGCTATAGTAATGACATCATTTTAAGACGAAAACCTATTTCTGTATTATTTAATTTAATATGTATAATCCTAATAAAATTTGTATCGATGCATTTGTACATAACAGTGCACAGCTATTGCATCCAGATCTGTATGTTTATAAAACTAGTTATAGTACGAACGCTCCTCATTTGCCACGTTTGATGTCAGGTTTCTGACTTATTTTGATATTGATGGCCATTCTGTACAGTTTTCCGGAACTTTAGAGTTTCTTTTGTCGATATAAATTCTTAGAATATTAAAAAAAATAAATAAAAAAAATCTGATGCATTTTTTTCATCTTTCTTTTGAAAACATTTTTGAATATTACAAATTTAATAAAAAACTATACATTTAATAAATGTTTAACAAATTTAATAAATATTTAACAAATTTAATAAATATTTTAGAATGTAATTGAAATTCAGCTCGCTATGTCGCAATATGTTTCTGAATTTTTCATCTAAGTTTTTCTAAACTGCTGGCTACTAAGTTAAAAAAGGGGAAAATATTTAATAAATGTAATTAATTATTAGCAGTGAAGTTATTCTTGAAATTAATGAATATGGATAAGTGATTTACCACTTTGCCAACTAAGTGTAGAAACAACAGAGTGAAAAAATGTCCAAGCGTGGAATCGAACCCGGAACCTTTGGAATAGAGCACCAAATGCTCTACAAACATCATTTAAGCTACGAGGATGATGCCTAAATTTGCATCTCTCTCTCCTACATACTATAACGTTGCAGAAATAACGTTTGCATGCTAACGTTTGCACTTGGAGCGCTATTCCAAGGGTTTCGGGTTCGATTCACGGCTTGGATGTTTTTCACTCTGTTGGTTTTACGAGTAGTTAGCAATGCGATAAAAATATATTTAAAAAATGCGATATTTTAAAAAAAGATTGATAGGTTTCGTGCATTCGCAATTAGCCATAATTTCACATAAATACTGTATCTGTTGTATTGTCTTTTTTCACTCCTTATTGTACAAACCATTTTTGAATATTACAATTTTAGTAAGAAAATACACATTTATTACAAATTTAATGAGTATTTTATAAAGTATTTGAAATCTAGTTCGCTCTATCGCCGATATCTATCTGAATTATCATCATATTTAAACTTTTGGGTACAAAATTACAAAAGAAAAATATTGCTATCTTAAGCGCATTCGCAGTTAAATATAATTTCCTTTTAACGTTATATCTTTTGCATTTTTTGTCTTTTTTGCTTCCTTATTTTGTAAATTATTTTTAACCGTTACAAATTTAATAAAAACTAAACATTTACTACAAATTTAAAAAAAAAGATTAAAAAATTCATATAAGAAACTTATTTTAAAAGTCACAGTAAATGAGCAAACTGGGAATAATCAGGTTTTAATTTCGCTTTGAAAAATTAGTGGGAGATAAATGCTGAATTAATATTGTTTAAAGTGCGTTATCATTCTTCTACAAAACAGGCTGGACGCAATGGAGACATCAAACGAATTAAATTAACAGGAAAATTATTTCAACCAAAGTAAATTATTAAATTGCGATACAGTTTTCACATAAATTGCACCCGAATGTCCATTTTGTTTCCTACACTGTAAAAAAAAAAAAAAAATTCAAGAGGTTACTAAAAATTTTTTAGTAAATTTGTATTCCACAGAATTTTTTAGTAACCATTACAAACTTTTTTTTTGCAAGTGAAACAAGCATTTCTTTTGTAAACTGAACAAAAGAATTTTTTGTATAACTAACTTAAAAAATTTTAGTATGAGCCACCAAGCAAATTTTAGTAATAGCTCCAAAATTATTTTTAATAACCATTACGTACGCCCGAAGGGCAGGAGGTTCCTTCGAGCTGCATCCAGACTTCTGAAGCGGACGATTTTCGTCAAAACTGCAATAGATGGCAGCACAAAACATTGCTAATTGCTCCGTCAGGATTTTCATAATCCCTTTACTAACGAGTACTTACACTACATACATTCGGGGCGTATTTTGCGGTGGCCAGTATCGAACCTGGGACCTTTTAGTCTGGAGTCCGTTACTATAACCACTATGCTATCAAGGCCACACCAAGTGAGTTTTAGTAATAGTTATTAAAAATATAAAACTATTAACTCGCTTCGCTGCTAACTTTTTTCTAGTAATTCTTACAGATTTTCTTGTAACCGACTAAGATTACTAAAAATTTTTTAGTAATTACAAGGATCACTAAAGTTTTTTTAGTAGATCGACCCTTTTTTTTTTACAGTGTATACAACGGTGTAAAATCGAACAAGTAGGAAATTGCACATCATGCGTAGCAAATGATGTGTGTTCGTATTATAACGAAGTTTAAAAAAATATTCAAATCTTGGTGTAATAGTATACAGTATAGTAGCCGACATTTTTTGTGTGCCCCTGTAAAACTTATATGTTTTCTGTTATAAAGAAAATAACTTGTTGTAAACTTTAGCAACGTATATCAATTTCATAAAATCTGAAATCGTTAAATATAATTAAAACGCGTGCCAAACATACTTCCATTTACGCCATTATGTAATGAAATACGTTTGTATGGCCCTGTAAATGAATAACAAATATTCTTTGCACAGCAGTTTGTACAGATTATGTCTATTGTAGTACATACTTCATAGATGCATATCAATTTTATTATATTCGAAAAAGTATAGCATCATTAAAATGCACTTGAAACTATTTTTCCCATTTGCCACCTTGTAACGAAATACTTTTGATTGCCCCTGTAATTAAAGGTTACATACGATTTTCATAAAACTTTAAAATGATTCGACAAAAATGTGCAGAAATTATAAATTTTAAATTTCAAACAATTCGGTTTGGGTAGTTTTTTATAATTGCTACGTATTTAAATAATTACGAATTTACCTTAAAATGTGCGGTGTTTAAACATTTACAGAAGTTGCAGTAGCGAAAACTCCTAAATACAGAATTTAATCGCCATAATAAATGTGAATAATATCCAAAATAAACTTCAAAATGATGTCAGTGATACAGATGAACATGTTTGTCCTCTATGTCTCTTTTTCGTAATATTCTAGGGGATCGAACACGGACTCCGCGAATTACAGAACACACTTAAAAATAATTTTTTCTAACTCAAATAGATATTTCGTATTAGTTTTTTTTTTCAATTCACCATTAATCACGCCAAAAAACATTTTTATGTAAAAAATATCAGTAATGTATCCAAACAAAGCTTTGAAATTATACAAAGCGATACTTTCGTACTAACCATTTTAACAATTAAGTGTGTTGTTTGATTACATCTTTGTTAAACTTACGTCTTATTGTTACGTTTTTTTTTGTCTCCCCCCCCCTCTCTCTCTCTCTCTCTCTCTTTTTTTTTTTTTTTTTGTTTGACAGTGAGTTTTGTGAAAAGTAGTAGTTTCCTAAGTTTTTCTGTGACAGAATCTTCACTAGAACATTCGAATTAAAAAATGAAACTGCATTGAGATTTAGCGCACATATTTAACCCTTCCAGGGGTGCCGTTTACAGCCAGCAAACGCTTAACCCCTTGGGGACGGGCGACACGTATATGTGCCTCAGAAAGGTTATTTTGAAATTGATACAAAAAAATGACATTTTGATAGTTTTTTTTTTTAATGGCTTGATATTTTTTTATATTGAAATAAATCACATTTAATGAATAATCTGCAATTTTGAGGCCCTGAGAAAATTTCGTCTTCCCTATAGAAAATACCAAACTTCAAGGTTCTGAATGCCATTTTTCATGAAAAAGGAAATACTAGTATGTTTGGAGGAAAGTGAAAGTGAAATCAGATTTTTCACATTCTGATTGGGGAAGGACTGTGATCCGTGACATTGTTTGTTTGAAAATTTGTCATTTTTTTACTAAAACATCAAAAGACCCCTCACTTCTTTTTCGTTTTTTTCCTTTATTTTTTATTTTCTTTCTTTTTTTTTGTATATATTCACCTACTACATGGTACATTTTGTTTTATTCAACTGTGACGACTTTTTGAGATATGAGTAATTAAAATGTTGCAGATTTTGAAAATTTTGAATATGTAAAAGATTATATTGCTAACAGCAACAATATCCCGATAGAGTATTTTATAATTTAACTTGTTCTAGTAGTACACTTTTATATTCCAT
Source organism: Maratus speculifer (assembly GCA_964019185.1). Taxonomy (NCBI): domain Eukaryota; kingdom Metazoa; phylum Arthropoda; class Arachnida; order Araneae; family Salticidae; genus Maratus; species Maratus speculifer. The sequence continues at coordinate 419,852,658 of OZ025293.1, forward strand.
AAGAAAAAGTTTGGGGTACTATTACTTAAATAAATATTAAGAGCGGAAAATGGACAAAAATGGTATTTTGATTGTATTTCGTGGCAACATGACAATGTAAAACAAAAATTTCCCATGGAAACAAATAAATTTTAATTAGCAGTTAGTTTTATATTAACAGTTTATGCCAAAAGAATATTGGGATGTTGTTGCTTGCCAGAGATATACACTACCTGGCCATTGATGATCGTCTACTTGCGATTTTAGACATTTTGTTAAATATCTAGAAACATACATGAGGAATCATCCTGAAAGTCACAGTGTATAAACATAATAGTATAGGTCATATATTTCCGTGAAGATTTTCCCCCGAAACTTTATAGGGGACCGTCAACAAATTAAAAAAGAATGAATATCTTTTGGATAACCCTGTCAAAACTAATGTAGCAAAAGCGCTCAAACTGTAGATTGTGATTAAGTGGCCTATTGTAATAAACTGTGTTCATTTTTATGTCGACAGCATGTATACTCGTAAAGAAATTAAGGTTTTTTATAAAAATAGTCGTAAATTTTTCCAAGATTTTTGCTTATAATTTCCAGAGTTCTTAATATTAAATAATTTTCTTATCTGAAAATGTGACAAATGACATTGCGCATAATGCCCTGTAATCAGAATTAAAAAATAATAAAAATTGTATGAAAAATAGGTTTACTAAATAATTTTTCACTGCGCATGCGTCAACGATATCAAAATTTCATTTGCATATTATGTTAGCTAAATGTATTGAGCAACTTTTGTGAAAGTCGCAAAATTATAGCTTGAAAATTCTAAAAATAATCGTCAATATAACAAGTTGAAAATCCGTTGTTCCCAAAATGAAGCAAAAAAATGAGGGATTTTATTCAAATGTAGTAGTACGTCCCATATTGTGTATTCTATAATGATACTAATCAATAAATATAAGGATACAACCCCTCTTGTTTTGCTTCATTTTGGGAATAACGGATATTCAACTAATTCTATTGACGATTATTTTCAGAATTTTCAAGCTATGATTTTGCGACTTTCACAAAAGTTGCTCTAGACATTTAGCTAACATAATATGCAAATGAAATTTTGATATTGTTGACGCATGCGCAGTGAAAAATTATTTAGTAAACCTACTCATTTTCCATACAATTTTTGTTATTTTTTAATTCTGATTACAGGGTATTATGTGCAATGTTATTTATCCCATTTTCAGAAAAGAATATTATTTTATATTAAGAACTCTGCAAATTATAAGCAAAAATCTTGGAAAAATTTGGGACTATTTTTATAAAAACCTTAATTTCTCTACAAGTATACATGCTATCGACATAAAAATGAACACAGTTTATTACAATAAGCCTCTTAATCACAATCTACAGTTTGAGCGCTTTTGCTACATTAATTTTTACAGGGTTTTCCAAAAGATATTCATTTTTTAAATTTGTTGACGGTCCTTTATAAAGTTTCGGGAAAAAAATCTTCACAGAAATATATGACCTGTACTATTATGTTTATACACTGAGATTTTCAGGATTTCCTCATGTATAGTCTAGATATTTAACAAAATGGCTAAAATCGCAAGTGGACGATCATCAATGGCCAGGTAGTGTAGCATTCCAAACATACTAGCATTTAACTTTTCATGAAAAATGTCATTCGCAACCTTGAACTTTGACATTTTCTATAGGAAAGAGGATATTTTTTCAGAGCTTCAAAATTGCATGTCATTCATTAACTAAGATCTACTTCAACATTAACCTCTTCAGACCTGAGGTACACAAATGTGTACCTCCATTCTTTTCCTCATAAAAAATAAACTGTTAGTATTTTTTACATTTTTACTTTACTTCTATACAGCTGAATGTTTTTTGCTTTAAAACAAAACCAATAAATGTCAGCACTCATTAATATTACCTCATAAAATAAATATTATTTTCATCAGAGTTTTGAAAATTCCTTCAAAACATTGTGACCAAGAAAGTAAGAAATATTCATGATTATTTAACTTAAATGCTTTACAATAAAAAGCTTTGAGGATTTGCCGATCATTTACTTGTTTAAAGACCTTAATTTTTTTATTGCGTAAATTTATATTAATGATAGTGAAACTGGTGTTTAAAGGGAATTATTACTTTTATATCCATATTTGTAAACCTAAATTACCTGTCCCCTAAAGTACTGATTTCATAAAAATGACTCTTTTTGTCTTCTATGGTATCATTTCGATTATGGAAAAGCAATAAATATAAATTTGTAGAGTTATTTTATGCTCAGGTCTGAAGAGGTTAAAAAATAAAGCAAATCAAAAAATACAACAATCGCACTTTGTCTGATTTTTAAAATAATAGCTCTTAAGAATCCTTTTTTATCCCCACCAGCAAAACTTTACTGTAAAAATTACCGTATTTAATCGGAGCATTTTCTCGATTTGGCACATATTTCTATTTTTAAAAACCGGTGACAAAATATTAAAAATTTTGTAAAAGGCTCCCGTCACGAAGGGGTTAATTTTAATGACCAAACTTCCAAGTCTCACCAGTAAATTTTTAGTACATTTTCGATTTCATTATAAACGCGAAGAAAAGCTTTTGATAGCTTTTAAATAAATTTGTTCATAAATTGCGGCATGAATTAATTATTTTAATATTTTGGGAGCAGAAATGTCTTGCCCCTGAAAGGTTTAACAGAAACAACAATTTTCAATTTTTGCCGGAATTAACTTAATAACTATATTGTTCAGTTGTATCCAATCTTTTTCCATTATACGTTGATGAAAAAATTTAATCATATAGTTCGTTGAAAAAAAGGAAAAATATTAAGAGAAAAGAAGAAAATTACCGAAAGAAAATATACTGCATTTTATGATTAGTTAGACGTTTTTATCGTTCTTAAAAATTAGTTTCCTTTTATCAATCTTTTTTCTTCTCCTTATTTATCAATGTTCCCCGAGAGACTATTAGCAGATTAAGGAAAAGAGATGATATGAAGATTTAAGCTCTAACTTATAACTTCTTTCATTAGAATAAGTTATCAGCGAAGTACTTTTCTGTATCTATGAATATTACAAAGGATATAACATGAAGCAGGATGAGATTTTTTAATTATATTTTGAATTTAAATTGCAAGGAGCATTATTTTGATCCATTAGTGAAATGTACAAATTGCTATTATTTAATTTGCACAGAAATAAAAATTGTTTTTTTCTTTAAATGTTAACATAAAAATATCCGCAGAGCAATTTATGAAATTACTTTAATTTCAAATTAAAGAGATTAAGCGGAAGTAATTTTCTCCGAATATATCTTGTTGCAGAAGATTACAAATCTTTATGCACACACACACACATATATATGAATACAGGATGGTTCAAAATTCAGAGGTGATAAGTAAGGCGATAAGAGGATGGAAAATTGCCATAGAACATGGGCAAAACACTTATCGCACACGTACTGCAACACATATTGTGGAACACTGAATGAGTCACAAATACATGGTTTTTCATCCTAACTGAACTCGAGTAGACGTTAACAATTTGCAAAAACGTGAAAACAATGCAATGATAATGCAACGATATATATCTTGTTATGTGTGTAACGTGAAAACAACGGGAAAAACGGGTAGCTCAAGAAGTCGGTAATACCATATAAACTGATAATTACAGTTGAAAATGTTGGGTGTTAAGTGCATTCTGCTGGCGTGTACAATGGAAACTTCTGCCTTTTTATCCTATTTACAACAAAGGTTAGAATGTACTTAAAAAGTTTTATTGTAATATATTTTAGTTTAGTGAAAGTTATTATCGTCAACCCAATTTGAGTTAGAATAAAACACCCTATATTTTTATTAAAACGAGATTATCCACGACATGTTCTATGGTACATTTTCATCCCTTTTGAGGCTTACTATTGCCCCCTCGAATTTGTCGGTTGAATTTTGAAATACCCTGTATATATACACGCAGAAGTCAAAACTTTAGAAAACAGTGTGATGAACCATGTAGTTGCAATGTGGTTTGTTTAAGGTTCTTGTAAAGCATACGTACATGCTTTAGGGTAATGCTGTATAATAAATTGCAATTGGTTGCATTTTACTGTCGCTGCATGCATTGCAAGGCATTCTCGTGCATCTATTTCATTTATAAGTTATATCCGCCAACTATCATTCTTTTCGCTGGAAATATTTTTGGCTTATATGCCTATATTTAAAGATTCTATTATATTCTGCTATGAGAAGAGTGAATAAATAATTAAAAAAAAAAGAAAGCTTTCAGAGATGCTTAGAATGAGCTTTTCTGGTGTCTAAAATCACATAAATATCCTGTTTCCCTTAAGGCTAACTGGTACATTAACTGGTGTTTCTGAATATGAGAAACCTTTTTATCAAGAAATCCGACGATTACAATTGAAAATTATTGATTGATAATAAATGTCTAAAAACCATTAAGACTTGTAAAAACGAGTTAAGCATGCATAAAAAAACGCTTTTAATGCATGCAAACCCACCAACAAATTGAAAAATACGTAAATTATTTTATATGCTCTATTACTTAATTAAATTATCATCAATTCATAAAAAAAATTAATGAAACCAATCATCATGGGAAAGGAAAAACATACATTGGAACAAACGATGTTAACAATGACTCAGATAATAATTTTTATGTATGAGCAACTGAGTTTCAAAACACGCCTTATTTAAAATTAATAAAATCGTGCTCTCTCTATATTGCTAAACTTGTACCGAGAAAAATACGAAAACAAAAAAGCTAGTTTTATTCTGTATTTCTGCCATTATAAAATCCTAGTTGACAATAAAAACAAATGGACGGTTGGCGCAGTTATAAGTTTTTCGCATTCTTCCAAAATTTGGTTTCCTAGATAAAGCTAGAAACTATCATTCAGACACACGCACATATATATGGGTCATTACAAAAATAAAGGTCCCTTTTGAGAAATTTTTTTTCAAAAAATTTTTCATTTAAAATGAAATTAAAATATCTTTGAGAGGGTTGTACACATATTCAAGAGTAGAAATTTAATATCAGCAGCACACTGTTTTTAAAATATTTATCACTACACTTAAAAACACAGACACATTGGCTGAAAGATGTCCCCTGTGTTATCATATTTTAAATAATCTTCTCATTTTTTCTTATTAAAATGGAGAATTGCTTTTACAATATTAACACTTTGATATAAATGTTCTTTTTCAGTGCCATATAGTTTTTTTGTTTATGTATATATTTTTTCATGATATAGGTATATTATGTCCCCCGTGTTACCCTTTTTTGTATTCTCCCTGTATAAAACTTTATATAACTTGGTAAAAATTACTCTAATATAATGAAATTATAGTAAAACTTATTTATACATATTAGCCAGTGCATATTATAAAACTGATTCATAAGAAAGTTTTTTTTTCTTTTGTTCTGATAAAAGAAATGTCAGTAACACAGTGGACAATAAAGTAACAAAGGGGAGATCCTAATTGAACATAAAAAATTTAACAATTTTAAAAGTGTACTTACGTATTAATTAAAAATATATTTTCGATATAGACCAACAAATGCATTAAAAAACAGGATATTTTGTTGCATTTCATTTTTAAACTTTGGTTTTTTGTCCCTTAACAATATGATTGCCATTATCATGGTAACACGGGGGACTAGTAACAAAGGAGACGAAATGAAATAAATTATCACCCATGTATTACTGTTTTCATAGAAACAATGTAGAGTTAGATGGAATATTTTCTTTTAACTAAGACTTACAATTTAAATGCCAATAAACTAGAAAATTAATAATTAATCAAAAGAAATCAATAGTAACACAGGGGACACACAAAAAACACACCCACTTTCAAAAATCACCTTTACTTAGATAATATTCTTCAAAATTTAACAAATGAGGAAAATGACTACCTAGGATGAATGCTAACTCTAAAAGTACATGAATGACTACTATTAACAACATTTAGGATGCAAATTCTTATTTTAACATTAAGGAAAAGGTTGCGGTAACACAGGGGACAAAAATTAAGGGACGCATGAATTTTTCTTATAAAATGAAAAAAAATATTTACAAAAAGTATTTAAAGTATATAGAGATAATATAAAGACTACAAAGACATAAAAAACATCCTGAAAGATAACTTAAAAGATACATATAGTAAAAAAAAAAAAAAAAAAAAAAATAGGGTTTAAAAATAAAAAATTGTTCTTGGGACATGGCTTTTTACAGAACACAATTATTAAGAAAGTTATTTGAATAACAATAAATGGAATTCATCTCAAATTTAGAAATTGCATTAAAGAAAAATATCTTTAAAATATATTTTCCAATACTTAAATTTAATTTTGAAACAAAATTTTAGAAAATATAACAATACAAAGTGTTGGGACACCAAAGGGTGCTTTATTTTTGGAATGACCCATATATATATACATAGATATACATAAGTATGTCTATATTTAGGTTTGTAAAAATGAAAAATATCTTATCTCGTAATGTTTCCGAAGACTACGGACGAAGAGATGGGAAATTTTCACATTTAAAGAACTTTTTAGTAAATTTCTAAAATAAATTGATTACTAAAATCTCTCAAGGATAATTAATAAAAACAACAGGATAAGGAAACATCTCTTTAGCATTAGGAATCTTTATAGCGGCAATCGCAATTGCAATTACGCAATCTCAGCTCCAAAGAATTCTCTGCAAGTCCCACCATATAATGGTCCGAATTTTCTCGTGCTAATATTTATTATAATATATGATAACACATGTCAATTCAGGATAAGTAAGGAATCTGTAAATAAAACTGGTCCAAATTATGATCGAATATTTAAGGTTCAAATATTTTAAGATATTTATTTTCAAGATATTGTAATATGAGTTAGCTTTTGCTAGACAGGAAAACAGTTAATGTAGCTAATTATTGGAAGTGGGCATATACTTTTGTAATATAAATTCGATGAAAACAAGTACTAAAGCAATGGGGGAAGGGAAATCTGAACCCTTGCTCCAAGCTGCAAGTCTGATGGAGTGCTTTCCTACGTACGGCCGAAACCTACTTGATAGTCTATTCTCTTGCCAGCAACAATGAAAGGAAACCATATTCATTTTTTCTTGATTATATAATGTTTAAATTTATACCTTAGTCGCACACACAAATAAAATAAAATAAAGTAAAATAAAATAAATAAATAAAATTAATAAAATAAAGTAGATCTGTAAGATTCGCAACAGAGTTGCTTGGTTCAAAACACGACAATTTGTAATAAATACTAACTAATAGTAACAAATGCACAGTTAGAGTAATAACTATTATGAATAATAATAATAATTAATAAATGTAAATAAAAACTATTTACATTAATAAAATTTTTCTCATTCTAGGAATTGCTTCTGATGACCTTAGAAACTCAGAAGGAAGACCCTGAATGTGCGTTCCTCGTGCGCGAGGAGTCTTTACCTGCTGGAACTGTTTACAAATCTCCCGACCCACAAGATGGTGCCGCCACGCCACGAATTTTCAAAACCGAAGAAGATGAAGAAGAGGATCCCGTGCCGCATTCAGTAGCCAAATTTCATGAACACTTACTTGACCAGGTGAGAAAGCATATTATCTACCGTCCTCTGAATACTACGCCTGCACGTTGATATAAAAATGGCGGTTCAAGTAGTCGGAATTTTTTCCTGTGTATTTAAAGTCTAAGTTTTAATACCTATATATATATATATATATATATATATATATATGAGAGGAAATATTTAAGAATACTGGTGTTCAAATTTTATGGACCAGACTCACTGTTGAAAAAACTTCAACAGCCACCATTTTTGTGTCAGGGCGTAGGCTTTCTATTCAAAAGCTATGATATTAGTTATTAATTACGTCACACGAATTTGGTGTTTTTTTTTTTTTGCCACGGGCTGTCAAATTTGACTGATTACCAATATCCTGCTGTGTGATTACATTTATTGAAACTAGTATTAATCTAGAACTAAATTTATACAAAACAAAATCTAGAGCAATTCCAGTCGATTTACCGAATATTTGTATATGTGCCCAGTAAGAAAAAAAAAATGCATTTAGAAACGTCTGAAATAATTGAATCGGCTGCATTCGAACACTAGATCTCTTGTTTTGAATCTTGGGACTTTAACTCTCCACTTCTAATACATGTTAACATTGCTATAATATTTATCACTTATAATCTGATACATTTACTTCAACCGTTTTGGTACAGAATCAATCTCAAAATTATTTCAAAATGGTTTAAACCTCTCGACTTTTTAAAAAATATATACAGTTCCTGCGACAGTGGTTTAAAATATATTTCCCAGATGGGAGCTCAGTCGGGAGTACCATTCGGAAGTTACCGTGTTCACTCAGAAATTCGTACAAATAATGATACCAATGGTTGTTTTCTACTATGTGTTAAAAATGTAATGAGCTACATAACTTTTTTCTAAGAATATATTAACTATAAAACTTTCAGAGATCATGTGTTTTTACTTTTAGTTATTGCAAAGAAAATTAGGAGAATCCCACACAACACAG